>JAJEJO010000817.1:32090-76458 GCA_020662805.1 Glaucomys volans
ATTCAGGGTTATTATTGAGATATGATTTCTATTCCCAGTCATTTTGGATTAGATTTGGTTTTTAATGTAACTTGGTTTCTCCTTTAATTGGCTTTTCTTTTAGGATAGTTCCTCCCTTTGATGACTTAAATTGTTGTTCGTTTTTTCCTCATGGAATATCTTGCTGAGAATTTTCTGTAGGGCAGGCTTTCTATTTGTGAATTCTTTTAGCTTGTGTTTATCTTGGAAGGATTTTATATCATCTTCAAATCTGAATGTAAGTTTTACTGGGTATAAGATTCTTGGTTGGCATCCATTTTCTTTCAGTGCTTGAAATATGTTGTTCCAGGCCCTTCTTGCTTTTAGGGTCTAGGCTGAGAAATCTGCTGATATTCATATTGGTTTCCCCCTATGTGTAATCTGATGTTTTTCTCTTGCAACCTTTAAAATTCTATCTTTGTTTTTTATGTTAGGGATTTTCATTATAATGTGCCTGGATCTGTTGTGGATCTGTTGTGATTTTGTGCATTTGGTGTCCTATAAGTCTCTTGAATTTGATTTTCCATTTCATTCATCTGATTCAGGAAATTTTCCAATATTATTTCATTGAGCAGATTATTCATTCCTTTGGTTTGTATCTCTGTGCCTTCCTCAATCTCAATAACTCTTAAATTTGGTCTTTTTATGATGTCCCATAATTCTTGGAGGTTCTGTTCATGTTTCCTTACCATCTTCTCTGTCTGGTTGAGTTTGTTTTCAAGATTAAATATTTTGTCTTCATTGTCTGAGGTTCTGTCTTCCAAGTAATTTAGCCTGTTGGTTAAGCTTTCTATTGAGTTTTTAATTTGGTTTATTGTAATCTTCATTTCAAGGATTTCTGTTGTTTTTTTTTTTCAGAATCTCTATCTCTTTATCGAAATGATCTTTTGCTTCCTGCAGTTGCTCTTTAGCATTGCCTGCATTTGCTCTCTTGACTCCTCATTTGCTTCTGAGATCATTTTAATTATGTACAACTCCCTTTCTGACAATGCTTCTACCATGTTATCATTGGGTTCTTTTGGTATAGTATCTGGGTTTGTTTGGGACATTTTCTTCTCATGTTTTCTCATGTTGCTAGTGTATCTTCCCCTCTAGTAGTGCAAATCCTAGGTATTGCAGTTTCCCCTTAAAGACTTATAGGGTTCCTGCCAATTTCCAATACCTCCCCTTAAAGTGAGAGATCAATATTAGCAGCACACCATATAAACAATATGTGTCCTTAATCTAAATAGTCCCTATTAAGATATTAACAGTGTTGTCTTAATAAACAGAGATGAGTTCAAATTATTATCTACAGCATAACCAATAAGTTTGTAATAAGGACTCCAATTTCCAATGTTGGACAGAGAGGATGGGGGGGTGTAGGACATAACATTAATGAGATAAGACGTGAGTCTATAGATATACTATGTCATAGAAATAGTTGAAGTGGAATTAAAAGAAATAGGTTGTTAGCATGAGAAAAAAAAGATTCTCCAAGGAAACGGATATATAAGAGGAAGATAGAGTGATAAGAATATTAGAGGAAGATAGAGTGATAAGAATATTAATAAAAAAAAGGGTAGGAATATAGTGGGTGTATTAGGAATAATCATAGTAATACAACTAATTTAAAAATGTTCTGCAATAAAATTATACTGTACAGTTCAAACCTCTTACTTTTCAGTGGCCTGATGCCTGATCAGGTGCTTGATCAAGTGGTGACCCAAGAAGGGTGCTGCCCCACATCCTCCAGGTTGGGAATAATCAATGCTTCTGGACAAAGGCGACCTGGTGTTAATAGATGGTCAGTCACAGCATGGGTGCTAGCCTTTGGGCCGGGGTGTGGGCCTGGGCACTAGACCAAGGTGGGGGAGGCATAGACCTGTACTCTGTGCTGGAGACACTGGGCTTGATGGCCCAGGCAGGCCTGAGCTCCCCACTGGGGACTCAAGTGGCAGCTGGCCTATGCTCCTCTGCTGGGAATTCCAGCCGCAGGCCTGATGGCACAGCAGGCCCGGTGCTCTCTGCTGGAGATGCTGCACCAGATGATGTGGGAGGCCTGAGTTCTGCATTGGGGACTCACCAGCAGACCTGTGCCTGGAGCCGGAGCTCCGAGGGGGCAGATCTGTGCTCCTCGCTGGGGACTCAGGTGGAGGCAGGCCAGTGCCCTTTGCCGGAGATGCTGCACCCTGTGGCGTGGAAGGCCTGAGCTCCGTGCTAGGGTCTCCTCAGCACTAAACTTTCTTGTATTGTTTTACCCATGAGCTTTTTGGGGACACCTTATACCTAAACCATAATATTACTCCCCTGACCCCTAAAAGCCCATATTCATCTCACAATACAATATATATTCAGTCCATTTTCAAGAATCCCTATAGTCTTAACAGTTCCTGCATTACCCCAAAGTCCAAGTCCAAAGTCTCCTCTGAGACTCAAGGTAAAATCTCAGCATGAGCCCCCATAAAAATCAAGTTACATACATGCAATATATAATGACAGAGTAAATTTTTCCATTCCACAAGAGAGAAATACGAATATAAAAAGAAAGGATGGAACCAAAGCAAGACAGACATCCAGCCAGGCAAACAAGTCCTATAGCTCCAGCCAGCATCTGGGTCACATGGCATCAGGATGTTCTCTCCAAAGGGCTTGAGCAGCTCTGCCCCTATGGCTTTGCTGGTTACAGCCCTCATGGCCTCTCTTTGCTTATTTCTACCCAATTCCTAAAGTTTTCCTTGGCAGATGTCTTTAGTTACATCTCTTAATCTCAGGGTCTTTGCTGCAGCTTTGGCTTTCTTCTCACATCTCTATGTATCACCCTCTCAGGGACTACCCACAGGGACTCCAACCCTGCTACACTTTGCCTGACTTCCCAGACCTTCCTTTGAAATTTTGATGGAAGCTTCCATGACCCCAAAACTCCAGCATCCTGCAATCCTGCAGAACCAGAACCATGTGGTTGATGCCTGTTCCATGATTTGAATTGAGATTTATGGAAATAAAAATAACTAACATTGCCGGGCACGGTGGTGCATGCCTGTAATCCCAGCACTTGGGAGGCTGAGGCAGGAGGATCACGAGTTCAAAGCCAGCCTCAGCAACTTAGCGAGGCCCTAAGCAACTCAGTGAGACCCTGTCTCTAAATAAAATACAAAATAGGGCTGGGGATGTGGCTCAGTGGTGGAGTGCCCCTGGGTTCAATCCCCAGTACCAAAACAAAAACAAAACAAAACAAAAATAACTAACATTTATTAAATGCCTACTGTATGCCAGATATTTTTAAAATAATAGTTTTATTAAAAAATAAACCACATACCACAAAATTTAATGTGGTACAATTAAATGTGTATAATTATGTGGGCTTTAGTATATTTTAATTATCCAACTTTAGAACATTTTTTCACTTTTATATATTAATTTGATTAAAAATGCATTATTAAAAACCCCAATCAAAACAAAAAGCTTGAGTAGTAGAATTAAATCTAAAAAAATACAATTGTATGTAATCTATAGGCTACTCTAAATTGAGGGATGTAAGTAGACTGAAAGAAAAAGGATATAAGAATGTTACATAAAAAAAATCAGCAAAAGAAAGCCGGAGTGGAAAATTATGATATGCAAAACATTTTAAAGCAAAATGTTAAATGAGATAAAATAAATTTCAAATTAAAAAACTTTGAAAAGAAGTAAAGTAGAATATTACATAAAGATAAAAGGGACCTTTCCCTAGGATACTGCAACAAGAGTAGACACACTTGCAACTTCCAAAACATAAAAAAGATGGAGAAAATTGAATAAAGAGATAGAAAACAACAGTTTAATACTGAGACACCAATCCCCGCTTACTATAAGAAAAATAAAGTCATATAAAATGGTAATCTCTAAATAGAAAACTTTGAAAAGCATTTTAAACCAATTAGACTTACATATTCAACGATATAAGTAGCAAATGGAATATTATACTGGATAGTCCAACTTGTAGGGAATGAAACAAAGGTTAATAGGTATGAAAATCTTAAAATTATAAACATCATAGAATAAAATTATAAATCAAAAGTGGAAGGAAAGTTAAAAAATCCATAAATCTATGGAAATTGGACACTCCTGAACATGATCTTTTTCAAGAATTAAAAGATAAAATTAAAAGATGTTTGAATTATTTTTGTTTTGATTCATTGATTTTTGGCTCTGATTTTAGCTATTGCCTGTCTCCAGCTGCTCTTGGAATTGGTTTGTTCTTTTTCTAGGGCTTTGATATGTAATGTTAAGTTATTTATTTTAATGAATGAACTCAATGCAATGAACTTTCCTCTTAGAACTGCCTTCACAATGTCCCAGAGATATTGATATGTTGTGTTACTATTCTTATTTACTTCTAAGTATTTTATTTATTTCATCCCTGATTTCTTGTGCTATCCATTTGTCATTCAGTACCATATTATTTAGTCTCCAGGTCCTAGAGTAGCTTCTATTTTTTATTTTATCATTGACTTCTAATTTCATTCCATTATAATCTATTTGAATGCAAGGTATTATCTCTAGTTTTTGTATTTGCTAAGAGTTGCTTTGTGGCCTAAGATATGGTCTATTTTAGAGAAGGATCCATGTGCTCTTGAGAAGGAAGTGTATTTACTCACTGATGGATGAAATAGTCCAGATATATCTGTTAAGAATACATTATTAATTGTATTCTTTAATTCTTTTGATTACTTACTTTGTGCTTGGAGGATCTATCCAGTGGTGAGAGAGTGTATTAAAGTCACCCAGCATTATTGTGTTATGGTCTATTTGATTCTTGTAATTAAGGAGGGTTTGTTTGATGTGCCTAGATGCTCCATTGTTTGAGGCATAACTATTTATGATTTTATGTCCTATTGATGTATAATTCTCTTAAGCAGTATGAAATGTCCTTCTTTGTCCCTTCTGAATAACTTTGGCTTAAAGTCCACTTTATCTGATATGAGGATAGAATTTCCTGATTATCTATGAGATCCATGTGAATGATGTGTTTTTTTTTCCAATCCTTTTACCTTCAGTCTGTGGATGTCTTTGCCTATGAGGTGAGTCTCTTGAAGACAGCATATTATTGGATCTTATTTTTTAATCAAGTTTGCCAGTCTATGTCTTCTGATTGATGAGTTTAGGTCATTTATATTCAATGTTATTATTAAGATATATGATTTTTATTCCCTCTCATTTTGATTTGTTTCTGGCTTTTAATTTGAATTAGTTTTTCCTTTGATTAACTATTTTTCTAGTGTAGTTCTCCTCTTTCCTGGTTTTCACTTTTTCATTTCTTCTTTATGAAATTTCTATTATGTTTTGTAATGCAGGGTTTCTAGTGAATTCTTTTAATTTTGTTTATTGTGGAAGGTTTTTATTTCATCATCAATTCTGAAGCTTAATTTTTCTGGGTATAATATTCTCAGCTGGCATCCATTTTCTTTCAGAGCTTGGTATATATTATTCCAAGACCTCCTGTTTTTGAGGGTCTGGGTTGAGAAATCAGCTGAGATCCAGATTGGTTTTCCTCTAAATGCTACCTGTCCTTTTTCTCTAGCAGCCTTTACAATTCTATCCTTATTTTGTATATTGGGCATTTTCATAATAATGTGCCTTGCTGTGGGTCTGTTTTAATTTTGTATATTTGGGGTCCTGTATGCCTCCTGTATCTGATATTCCATATCATTCTTTAGGTTTTGGAAATTTTCTGATGTTATTTCTTTGAAAAGATTGTATGTTCCTTTGGTTTGTGTCTCCATGCCTTCATCTATCTCAGTAAATCTTAAATTTGGTCTTTTCAGGTTATCCCATATTTCTTGGTTTCTTAACATCTCTCTGTGGTCAATTCTATTTTCAAGATAATATATTTTTCAAGATAATATATTTTTTCTTCATTGCCTGAGCTTCTGAATTTCAAGTGGTCTAGTCTGTTGGTGATACTTTCCAATGAATTTTTATTTTGGCTTATTATTTCCTTCATTTTGAGGATTTCTGCTTGATTTTTTTTTCAGAATCTGTATTTCTTTATTGAAGTAATCTTTCACTTCCTGTATTTTCTGTTTTTACTCCTTACATTGTTCTTTACCTCACAGATTAGTTTAACTATGTATGTTCTAAACTCATTCTCTGACATTCCTTCCACTGTGGAATCAATGGATTTTCTTATTGAAGTATCTTGGTTTGCTTGTGGTAATATTTTCCCTTGCTTTTTCATGTTGTTTGTTTGTCTACCCATCTAACAGTATGGATCTAAGGCAGTAGAGTTTCTACCCTGTGGACTTATAATGTCCTGAAGGTTTCCAGTACCTCACCATTTAGGGGGAGACCAATAATAACAACCAACAAAAACAATATGCAACATTAAGCTAAATATTTCTTTCTATGGTGTCTACACTGTTGTCACAATAAAGAGAAATGATATGATCAATTATTGCTGCAATAAAGACAGTTAGTTTGCAAAAGTGTTTACAATTTTGAATGGTGGAGATGGAGAGAACAGAAGTGATATGGGATGTGATGATTATGAGGGAAGAGGAGAGAAGTAGTAAAAGTTAAAGGTAGAGTGAAAGAGGGAACAATAGAGATTAGTTGTTAGCAGAAGAAAAGAAAGAGAATCAAAGGAAACATGAGAGAAAAAATATATGTAAAGTAAAAATTTTAAAAATAAAAAATAAAAGAATACAAATCAAAACTGAAATATACAAATCAAACATCCTAGTCCTCAAAAAACTGAGCCATGAAAAATAAAACTGGTCTCAGAAATGCTAGAAATGATAAAAAGTGAATATGTTTAAATTTTCATGAATTATTAAGGTTATAATTAAACAGAAGAAAAGAAAGGATAAAAATCTCAGTGAAAAGTTAAAGAGTCACCCAGAGAAAAAATAGCTGTACTCCATTTGTGTTCAATGAATCAAAATTAAATAAATAAATAAATAAATAAAAGAAAAGTTAAAGAATTTTTCCATTAGAATTCAAAGAGTCTCAGCTTACCTTCTCAGCAATGTTAGGTTCGGTTATTTGCAGTATGATGCTTGCTCCACCCTAAGAGTGGGGTGGTGTTGCTAGAGTGAGAGAGTTAATCCCATAGGTGGAATTCCTGAAGGTGGGGTTTAGGCTTAGATGGGCTCCAGACTCTTCATTGAATGCCAATTGGTTTGGAGATTTTAAATCAGTGCACCTCCAGGGCCCAGCAATTGCTGGTCCACACTGGAAGACTCCACTACAGGTATCTTCCCTGATTTCCACTTGTGTGTTGGAGGAGCCAATTCTTAGTCCACTATGCCGCTTGCAGACTGTATGTTTCCTGGTCTCAGGTTCAATAACCAAACTCAATCTCTGCTGCCCTTGCCCTTTAGAATTCCTGGCCAGGCACATCTCTCCCCACCAGACCTGCAAGTAGCTGGATTGGAGGGGGAGCAGGAGGTGGAGAGCTGGGTAGGTTTCCACAATAAGTTGTTCCCTATATAAACCTCTCTCCACATTTTATTTTCTTCTGCTCACTTAGGCACACTCTATGTCATGCAGTGTGGGTTTGCCAGGCCTGTATTTTGGACCAGACTCAGGTTTGCCAGGAATCAGCTCCCTCAGTTGCTGGGCCCCCACAGCGAGGCTGCAAAAGGACTCCTCTGTCCTCTGCACATCACTAGGAAAGATGTGGTTTCTTTCCCATACAAGGATATGGTGCAGTGCCTTTTAATTTAGTTGTGCAATGTCTTTGATCTCTAAACTCATCATACCCAGACTTGCCTCAGTCCTCCTAAAAATGCTGGTTCCTTTAATTCCCTTATCCCTCCCCTTTGCTCCTGCAGATACTGCTCTGGGTAGTGTCTCTGGCCATCACAGTGACTGTGGTGCTGGAGATTTCTTCCTTATTTTATTATATCTAATCTCCTGAGTCCCTGATATGCTTTGAGTGTCTAGTATTAAATTCCAGTAAATTCCCCCCTTGTGTTTTGTTAACCCATCTTGCTGAGAAGCTGCCTGTCTGCTTTCTTGGTTTCATGCCATGGAATAGCCAGAAAAGCAATCTTCTCTATTTGGCCATTTGAAACGTCCCCTAATTTTACAACATTTTCATCACCCTAAAAATAAACCTCATACTTATTGCCATGTACTTCCCATTCTCCTCTTCTTCCAAATCCCTAGAAACAATTAATCTCTATGGATTTCTGGACATTTCATATACAGTTTTTTTGTGTCTGGCATCTTTAGCTTAGCCTTATACTTTCAATATTTATCCATGTTTTAGGGAATATCGGTATTTTATTGATTTTTTTCAGCCTGGGAATATTCTATTGAATAAATATATAACATTTTGCTTAATCACTTACCAGTTAGTGGACAATTGGTTGTTTCTTCATTTTAGCTATTATGAATAATGTTACTTTGAATATTTATGTACAAGTTTTCCCATGGACATAACTTTTCTGTTTTTTCAGGTTTTTTCTATATATATCTAGGATTGAAAATCTTGAGTCATATGGTAACAATGTGATTAACTTTTGAGAAACTGCCAAAATGTTTTTCAAAGTGGCTGCATCATTTTACATTTTATTAGTAGTATGTGAGTGTTCTAATTTCTACCTTTGCCAATACATGTTACTGTCCATATTTTTTATTGTAGTTATTCTAGCACATGTGAAATTGCGTCTCAGTGTGCTTTTGATTTGCACTTACTTATGATTAATGATGTTGAACATCTTTTCATGTGCTTATTGATTTTTTGCCTTTTTTTGAGAAATATCTATTTAAATTCTTTGCGAATTCTTTAATTAGATTGTCTTTTCATTGTCAAATTGTAAGTGTTCCTTATATATTAGATGTTTGTCAGAAACATAGTTTCCTAATGATTCTCCTAATCTTTTGAGTTGTTTTACTCTCTTGAGCATGTCATTCAAAGCACAAAAACTTTTAATTTTGATGATGATCATTTTATTCATTTTTTGTTGTTGTTGCTAGAGCTTTTGGGATCCTACTTAAGAAATCATTTCCTAATCAAGATCATGAAGGGTTTTTTCCATTTTTTTTTCCTAGTAGTCTTTCTTTTTAGTTTTGACATTTGGGTATATGGTCTTTTAATTCTTTTTTTTTTTTTTTTTTTTTTTTTTGGTGGTGCTGGGGATTGAACCCAGGGCCTTGTGCTTGCGAGGCAAGCACTCTACCAACTGAGCTATATCCCCAGCCCCTTAATTCATTTTTAATATTATATAAGGGAGAGGTTCAATTTTATATGGACATCAAGTGGTCCCAGCCCCATTTATTGAAAAGGTTATCCCTTTCCATTGAATATATTGTATTCCTTCTAAATGTCAATTGACCAAAAACAGAAGGATTTTTTTTTCTGTACTTTCAATTCTATACCATTGATCTTTATACTTATGCAAGTAACACACTATCTTGATTACTATGGCTTTGTGATAAGATTTGAAGTCAGGAAAGGTGAGTCTTTCAACTTTGTTCTTTTCCAAGATTGTTCTGGCTATTTGAGATTCCTCATGTCCCCATATGAATTTTAGGATAAACATAAATATCTCTTAAAAAGTAGCTGGGATTTTGATTGTAGTTGCATTCAATCTTAGAATTTGGGGAGTATTTCCATCTCAACAATATTTAGATTTCTCCATTAAGTATTATAGTAACTGTGAGTCATTCTTGATGGTCTTTATCAGGTTAAAGAAATTTCCTCCTATTACTCATTTGTTGGGTGTTTTTAATAAGAAACACTTGGATTTGTCAATTTTTTTCTGTATCTATTGAGATTATTATATGATTTTGACTTGCATTTTAATGATTTTAACTTACTTGATTTTCAGATATTAATCTTTGCAATTCTGGGATAGATTTAATTTGGTCACTACATATAATTCTTTTAAAATGGTGCTGAATTTGGTTTTGCTGGTATTTTGTTGAGGGCTTTTATATCCATAATCATAAAGAACTTTGGTCTATAGTTCTTTTTTTCTGTGATATCAGTGACTAGTTTTGATACGAGGTTGATACTGGCCTTATAGAATGAGTTGGAGAGTGTTTCCTCTTTTATTTTTATAGAAAAGCTCAAGAAGGATTGGTGTTAATTATTCTTTAAAAGCTGAGTAGAATTTACAGGTGAAGCATATGGGCCTGCCTTTTTTTTAATAATAACCATTATCATTGTTGTTAATTCAATATGCTTATTTATTATAGATTTGTTCATATTTTCTATTTAAATAGGCTTTTCTTAAGTTGATTTTGGTAGTTTGTCTTTTTAGGAATATGTTCATTTTATCTAGGCCATTGAATTTATTAGCCAATAATTATTCATTACCTTATAGTCTTTTCAATTTCTGAAAGGTAGGTAGATGACTCCCTATTCCTAATGTTAACAATTAAAGTCTTCTCTTTGTTTTGTCAATTTTGTAGCTAAAGTTTTATCAGTTCTGTTGATGTAACTAACTTCTACTTTTGCTGATTTTTTGTTTTTCTATTTTATGCTTTATTTATTTTCTATTTAGTCTATTATTTTCTTCTTTCTGTTTCCTTTGAATTTACTTTAGCCTTGTTTTTCTAGTTAATTAAGGCAGAAGTTTAGGCTATCAATTTGAGATCTTTTTTAATATGGGGGTTTATAGAAAGAAATTTCCTTCTAAGTACAGCTTTAGCTAAGTTTTGATATGTTGTATTTTCATTTTTATTAATTTTAAGGTATTTTTAAATTTCCTTCATGCTTTCTTGGACCAATAAATTATTGAGGAGTAAGTACATTGGTCAATTTTCATAAACCTGAGAATTTTCCAAATTTCCTTGATTTGAATGATTTATAATTTTATTCCATTCTTTTTGAACATATTTTATATTATTTTAACTCTTCTAAATTTATTGAGGCTTTTAATATGATCTAACATCTGCTCTTTCCTGGAGACTATTCCATGTGCACTTGAGGAGAATGTGTATATTACTGTTTTGGATGGAGATAGATACCTGTTAGGTTTAGTTGGTTTATAGTGTTCAAATCTTTCATTGTCTTGTTGTTACTGTCTTGACTCCATCTATTATCAAAATAGGGTTTTCAAGGTCTCCAACTATCAACCACAATTTGTTTTTTTTCTCTCTTCAATTTTCTCAATATTTGTTTGAAGTATTTGGGGGTTCTACTGTTAGATGCACACATATTAATAATTATGTTTTTATTGAATTAACACTATTATTTTTGCTCCTAAAGGACTGATTCTCTTATAATGACAAAAGTCCTGCTTCATTTCTACTAACACTTTTTGTTTTAAAACATATTTTGTTTGATATCATTATAGCCACTGAGCTCTCTTTAACTTACTGTTTGTTGTCTTTGCCATCTTTTTACTTTCAATCTATTTATGTGTTTGAATTCAAAGTGTGTCTTTTGAAGGCAGCATTTAGTTGGATCATTATCCATTCTACAGATCTCTGCTTTTAGATGACAGTATTTAGTCCACTATTTGATTAGTGTTTAATTTACACTTAGTACAATTACTGGTGAGTTAGAACCTTATGCCTGCCATTTTCTATTTTTTTAATATGTCTGATATTGTTTTTGTTTTCCTATTTCTTTATTGTTTCATTATTTAGTGTTAAATATTTATTTTCTAGTTTATCATTTTAATTTCTTTTTTTTTCATTTACTTCATTATTGAGAACTATCCTTAATGATTTCCTTAGTAGATTGTAATTTGTAATTAAAATATTAACTCAAGCAACTTAATTTTAATAGTGTACAGCAAGTTTGCTCTGATGTAGTGCCTTCCTTTGTACTATCATTGTCATCCTAATGTCATCCCAACACATTGTAAACCTGTCAACACAGCTTTACAATTAATAATTTAATAATTTATGCAGAGATTATTCAACAAAAAAGATTAAAGAGTACTACACTCTTAAATTCTAATAAGATATCCCAATAAATGCTGTATTAAGGTCTTTAATTTCTCTGTTTTGCCAAGTATTAGAACATAAAATAAAATTATTTAATTGCTCAAGGAAATATTTTAAAATCCCACCAGTCATTGTTCAGAAAGATATTTTCACAAATGAAATAAGAAGTTTATATAATCAAGCTTTTTCATTCTATGAACATTATAAATTTGAGAATTTCTTAGATCATATTGCAGAACCAGCCTCTTAATGGTGGTCACAATAAACCCTTTCAAAACTTCTTGATCATGTCAATGGCTTGAATAAAGATACTATCCACTAAGACTGTATTGCCAAGTGGTTCAGATACAAAGGAAAAAATTTTAATATTAATACTTTTCATAATGCACAAGCAGAAGACTCTTTTCAACTGAACCAACAGAATAAGGAAGGTAACTGCTTCAGACAATTCACAGATTAGAGTGAACGATCACTTCTAATACTCTGACTACAGATTCCAGAAGATTGAGTGTAAATTATGAAATAATTTTAATGGCACTACATAACTCATGTTCCAGGAACAAAAAAGGAGCCCTCTTAAGCTTCTCACACTTGCTCAGGTTTGTCTGTTGACTCCAGTTTTGATGTTGAGACTCCATTTTCTTGTTATTCAGCTGTTTCTCTTTTAAAAGACCCAACTTGTCTGGGTTCCAACACAAACCCAGAGACAGTAGCACCAAGTGGAAGAATCAATGGATAGGGAGCACAGTCCAAATTGATCCTTGGAGGATATTCAAGATGGCAGATTAGAGGAAGGCTGTATTTCCAGTTGCTTCATGGCTCTGGATTCAAGCAGTGTGAGTATTGCTTCTCAGCAAAGTGGATGAAAGAAGAAATTCAGTATCAGATAATCAGAGTCTCTTAAAGACTCAGAAATTCAGATGCATTGAACAAAAAGCAAGAAAGATGACATTGGAACCAAACTGGTTGCAGCAGAGGCAGTAGCCCTGGCTCGCCACCAAGAGGAAGGAGAACACAGAAAAAAAAAAAAAAAAAAAAAAGGAAAATATTGGGACAAAAAAAATCCGTAGGACAGAAAATCAGTCTGAACTCAGTGGATCCAGGGCCTGCACAGAGAACTGGTATTGGAAAAATGCTCTGTGTTTCTAAACTAGCAAGCAGAGAGTGAGGTGGGGAGCCATCTTGAGAAAAACACAATGCAGTTTGCAGACGCGGGAGCCTGTGAGATCATAGCAAACATTACCAGACTGTCTGGCAATCACCTACCATGTGGCTTAGGATGGACCTAGCAGAACATGAAATAGGCAGAGAGAACATCGTACCTGACAGATTCAAGTCAGAGATATGGAGTGAGTGAAACTCACTTTCCCTTAGAGTCTGGCAACTGAAGGTTAGAAAACTGAACAGACTGACATAATTATTCTCAGGATTAAATCTGGGAAGGCCACATTTGTGGGAAGTGGTATGTGTGGTACTTGTGGAGGATTGTGTCTTCTGCCCCATTAGGAGAATTCTCAGGGGGGTTCCTGAAATCCAAACTCCCAGCAAAGATTGGCATCTTCTCTGCCCTAGGGGTGTGTTGATCTAATATCTTCAGGGCATACATCACCCAGCAAAGTCCCTCTGACCTGATTAGAGCTAAACACCAGTTGGTAGAACTCCCCATTTAGAACTTTGCACCAGCCCTGCCTCCCAGGGAGTGCATTGGTCTGTCCAGACAAAACCCCAATCACCAGTATTTCCCATTCCATTCTACCTTACACTGGTGAGAAGGAAAGTTGAATATTTTTCAACCAGCTTCAGTTTTAGGCCACCTAAGTTGATAGCTCAATGCTGGGACCCTACTAGCACACAATAAGTTTGCAGAGTAGAGACTCTGCTGCTGAGTTAAACCTAGCCACGAGGCAGCACACCTTGCTTCCTGCACAAATTAATGACACTCAAACTTCAGTGATACTTTAATACAAACAATAGAAAAAGACAACCCCCCCAAAACTAACAGCTAAGCCCCAAGTAGGAAAGGACATCCGCCAGCAGCAACTGCAGCAACAAAAACAGTGATAATTAACACAAAGATTGTGGACACCACACCTATAAGGAGTCTCAATCTAGATCACTCTCTAACACCACAGCAAGAGAAGGCTGTGCTCCCCCAAAAGCCCACATATGAGTGAAAGAGAAAGCCTTCCTGACAGATATATAAAACCCAACACATGGAATACAGGAAACATGAAAGGAATACAAGAAACATGAAAAAAAATGAGATGCCATGACACTTCCTAAAGTTCATAATTTACCAGCAACTGACTCCACAGATTTTAAAGTGGATAAAATGCCAGACAAAGAATGAAAAAGAATTATCTTAAAATGATCAATGAATTCCAAGAGAACATAGAAAAACTAAATAAAAAAGTCAGTACAGAATATGAATGAGAAGTTCAATAAGGAGATAGAGATATTGAAAAGGAACCAAACATACATTTTGTAAATGAAAGACACAATAAATCAAATGAAATGTTCAGTTAAAAGCTTCTCTAATAGAGTAGACCATGCTGAAGACAGAATCTCAGCTGGGAGACAAAGTGGCTGGCCTTGAATATTCAGATAGCATTTTTTTTATTGTTTTGCTTTTTTATTTTTTATTTTCCCCTCTTTTTTGGGGATTTGTACATAATGATGGGATTTGATTTTACATATTTATACATGTACACAATATAACCAGAAAATAATTAAAAAGATATTGCCTACAGAAGAAATAAAAAACAAACCCCAAGTTCACAGATGGACAAATCTCATTTGAAGATTATCAAAGCAAATGAGAAACAGGACCAAATTAAACATTAGAAATAAATCAAAATGGAAGGAATGAATAAACATATATGATGAAATTGAATGTAAATGACCTCAACCTCCTATTAAAAGACAGAGGCCGACTGAATGGATTTTTAAGAAAAAAAAAAACAACTGTACGTTGTTTACAAAAGTCTCATCTTATAGGCAAAGACAGTTACAGGCTGAAAGTGAAAAGACAGATACTGATAAACCATGTGAATGGAGCCTGCAAAAGCTCATGTGTGAGACAATGCAAAATTCTTAGAGGTGAAACAATTGGGTTATGAGATTATTAACTTAGCGCATTAATACCCCTGATTATCCCTGACAAGTGGAGTGTGGCTAGAGGAGGTAGGTCTTTGGGAATATGCCTTTGGGTATATATTTTGTTCCTGAAGAATGGACACCTCTGTCTCTCTCTCTCTCTCTTTCTGCTTCCTGGTATGATGTCCTGAGCTGCTTTCTTCTGCCACACCCTTCCACCATGTTGTTCTGCCTCACTCAAGCCCCAAGGAATGGAGTTGGTCATCTATGAACTGAGACCTCTGAAACTGTGAGTGTTAAATAAACTTTTCCTCCTTAAAATTGTTATTGTCAGATCTTTGGGTAACAGCATGGAAATAGCTGACTAAAACATTTGCGTATGTAACAATGAATCTCTCCTTGTGTGCAATTATAATGGACCAATAAAAAATATGTGAAAAACCCCAACTTAGTCCTAAGAGAAATTCCAAGATAGAGAGGAAGAAGCCCAATTTGTATGAGCCAATATTATGAGAAAGAATTATCCAACTCTACTTCCAGGATGCCCTCCTGAATTGCTATGTCAGCAAGATGGAGAAGTTTTCTTTGAAGAATAACATACCTTTTTAGATTTTGCCTACTGCCTTTGGCTGATGATCTTCACCCCCATATCAAAGTGATATTTCTTCTTCCGAACACAACCTTTGTGATCCAACTAGTGGATCAAGGTTAGAGCAACTTTTACTCCCACTATTTGAGGAATACCTTTATTCAGGGCATTGCTGCAGCTGAAGAAGATCCTGAGAGGACATTGATGAAATACTGTAGGGATTATAACATCTATGACTACCTCTAGAACCTTGCTTGGGCTTGAGGTGATGTCACCAAAGAATGTATGAATGACATATGGAAGAAGATACGCAAGAGGTTCATCCATGGCTTCAGAGGATTTGCCAAGAATGAAGAGGTTGGAAAAAATCAACAAGGCTGTGGTTGAAATGACA
Source organism: Glaucomys volans (assembly GCA_020662805.1). Classification (NCBI taxonomy): domain Eukaryota; kingdom Metazoa; phylum Chordata; class Mammalia; order Rodentia; family Sciuridae; genus Glaucomys; species Glaucomys volans. The sequence goes on from JAJEJO010000817.1 coordinate 48,059, forward strand.
AACAACTTTAACCTGGATATGGATGAGGATGACATTGAGGAGCTCCTAGAAGTGAATCTTGAATAATTTACTAATAAGGAGTGGTTGACAATGGAACTGGAATGAATAGGTGAGGAAGAGAAAGATATAAGAAAACTCCAGGGGAGGAAGAAGAACTCCCAAGAAAATTCACAGATAGGGATTTTGACAGAAGCTTTTGAAAAACCTCAATAGGTTTCTTTAAAAGTAAAAAAAATATAGACCTCACATTGGAAGATTTTCATTAATAGAGAGGAATGTTCATGGTATATTATCTGATTGTGAGCAAATCTATGTGTGTGGCTGAGAGAAACAAACCAACCAGGCCACCATGGAAATATTTCTAAAGAATGAAGCCTTCTCAAAGAAAAGCCACAGGCAGGTCCTTCAGGAGTATTCCAGAAGAAGGGATTGCAATCATAGGCCATGACAGCTCCATGCATATTATTGTAGCTGACATGGGACAAAATGTGAAGATGGAAGACAGTAATATTGATGACCCTGATCCTGTGTAGTCCTAACATAATATGTTTGTGCCTTAGTTTTTAAGAAAGCAGTTTAAAAAGTGAAAGAAAAGTTAATGGTAAAAAAGCTTATAGGATAAGAATTTATTTTTGTACAATCGTACAATATATTTGTGTTGTAAGTTAAGCATTATTAAAAAGAAAAAAATTAAAATATTAAAAAGTTTATAAAATAAAAAGTTGCACTAAGCCCAATTTCTTGTTAAAGAAAAAATATTTGTTTGTAAATTCCATGTTTTCTACATATACAGTGTTTATAAAGTAAAGTATAGCATAGCTTTCACACTCACTCACCACTCACTAACTCACTCACTTCTAGTCTCTCAAGCTCCACTCATGGTTCATGTCTTTCACTGCTGCACCATTTTTTATCTTCTGTACCTTAATTTTACCATACTTTTCTATGTTTAGTCACATTTAGATACACAAATACCTTTGTGTTACAAAGACTGCAGTATTCAGTACAGTAACACATTGTGCAGGTTTGTAGTCTAGAAGCAATAGGGTACCATATAACCTAGGTGTGTAGTTGGCTTTAGCATCTAGGTTTATCTAAGTGCAGAACACGTTGTCATGTTCTCACAATGATAAAACTCCCTAATGAAGCATTTCAGAGGAGGTATATAATTAAGGGATGAATGACTCCATTTAAAGAATTGCTGTGTTGTGTCAGAATAGAAACAGCTTCAGTCCAACCTAAACCTGTATAAATAATTTGGCTTCTATACTAACTTATGAAGACAAAGGTCATAGATATAAGAGAACAATGGTTTTATTTGGATCTGGATGTTACATGACATAACATATACCAAAAATCACTTTTCTCAGGTGAAATACAAGAGGTTTTATATAAATTTCTAGAATAAAATATATAAAAATTTGAACTTCTAGAGCCATCACCTAAGGTATTAAAAGAATCATGAAGTAAAGGAATAATCATTCATCAGGGTTATCACAACTGTCATATTGAAAACTGCTCACATGTGATTAAATAGATATGCTCATAAATAGGTATTTCTGGTCTGGGACTGGAGCTTATACTAAAGCATCATGATTTTGCCCAATAAGGGGACCTATTTTCAGTGTAGACCACAAACAGGAAGTGATTCTTTCTACTCAGGGGGATGTATTTAACTAGTTTAAGAGAACAGGAAGAGTAGCTCAGTGGTAAGAGCACTTGCCTAAAAAGGGTAAGACCACCAGGTATTGTACAGTGAGTGACCCTGTTTGAACTTCCAACCTCATGCCATGTTCTTATACACTCCATAGGGGTATGTGACCTATCTCTGAATCCTAGGACCTTTTCATGTTTCAGAAAGTAGGAGGCCAAAAGGACTGGAGTCATGCAAGAGTTTCAGTGCCCAGGAGAGAGAAGAGGACAGGAAAGCCAGTGGAATCTGGCTTAGCTTTTCATTTGTTTCTGCATGGGTGGGAAGGATAGCACAAAGGAGTCATCCAGGATAAGCCTTGGTACAAAGAGGAAGAGAGAATTCATGTTATATCCATATGATATGACAATTCTTTCTACTAAAGTAGGTAGATCAAACAAACTACTGTAACCTGACCAATCCATCTTTTCTAGGAGGAAGGAGAAAGTTGGGAGAAACAAGGTTGCCCTGAAAGTTCCTTTCCCAAGCAGTATAAAGTGCTCAATCAATGTTTTATCTTTTATTTACTTTTTGTTTTACGTATTATCTAGAATAAACATAAAATGCCTCATTTCCTCAGGAGTTGGTTATGTAAACTTAAGAATGAAAAATACAATATCTTGCTAGAAATTCAAAGCCATAAAATCACATATGGGAGGACATTAGATAACATCTAATGGAATCCAGTGGTCTCATTCATGTATTAATAAGGAACCTTAGGCCCAGAGAAGTTAAATGATTTTCACAAAGGCATTCAGATACTTAATGGAAGAAGCAATTATGGGGTTTATGGTAGAAGAAGCAGAGCTGACTACAACTCAGTAGTTTATTATGTGTAAGAACCATATAAACTGATCACACCCTAGCTCACCTGGCACATAAATGCAGTCCCTGGAAAGAATAAACTAAACCAAAAGTCAAAAGGAACAAAAATGTCCTTAGATTGGTTTTGCAGAACAGACTGTTCTATTATACATGGCATGTCTCTCTCATCTGTAAATCAAATGACATTTTACTTACCTGATGGTAAAACTGCAAAATTGTCTCTGTTATACTAAGAAGTATGGAATTTCCAGGGGCTTCTATGATGTGTGACACACCTTGACAGAAATAAGCTGTGTTTAAAGAGCATTTTGTTAACAAGACTGCTTATCTGATCTTTTCCACTCTGGGTGTTGGAACTGTTATTGCACCACTCAGGTAAGACCCGCCTAGCCTGATTAAGGTTTATTCAACCCAGGATTTTATGAAGCTGATTGATTTGCTGAGAATGGCCAAACTCACACTTTGGAATAAGAGCTTGCTACCTTTGAATCAGTCTTTTAACATTTTTAGAACTAAAAACATCATAAAACAATAGGCCTTAAACTGTCAGTCAGGAAAGATTGGTCTTTGTTCTGGTCCAATTTATGTGATTGTCCTGCATCTCCTTTCTGCTTGACCACATTTCTTTTGGGGATGTCACTTTCTAGTTTCAGGGGGTATTTGTCCTTAGTCTTCAGGGTAGTATTTGTCCTTAGTCTATACATTTATGAAAACTCAAATTCCACCCAAAGAACTTTCTTTATGGGTATGTTTTTCCACTCTGAGAGGCAATGCAAAATTCTGGCTGCCAATTTCACTTGTAAGTAGTAGGAATGACTGGCTTCTTTCTTTGACCCTATGCATTAGGTCTTGCCTCATGCATATTAGAGGAGCTTCACTGAGTTCTAGTACTGGATTCATCTCAGACACCTCTTCATTAGTTTTAGCTACTTCTCTTCACAATGTCCCCAAGAAGATGTATGCTCAAGTGTCAAGGTCAAAGGAAAAAGAAACTTTTTAATATGATACTGTGCCATTTATTGATTAGGTTGAATGTTCTCTCTGATTTGTGGATGCTAACACACAAAATGGGGAGGAGAATAGAAATTCAGTGGATTAGAGAAAGGAGAATGAAGGTAAGGGAGAGGGGATGGGAACTGGAAAGACAGCAGAATGAATCAGACATAACTTCCCTAACTTCATATTTAAAGACATGACCAGTGAATCTCCACATCATGTACAACTGCAAGAAAAGGATCTTATTGTAAGTTATAATCCATGTACATATAATATGTCAAAATACACTCTACTGCCATGTATATCTAAACAGAACAAATAAAAATAAAACATATAGGAACTGAAAAAAGAAAAGATCTACATATACTGATGTAGAGCAATCTGCAGGGCACATTAATTGAAAAATGTAAATTGGTACAGAGATATGTATATTTCTGTAATTAGCACATATCTGAAATATGTATATATATGTATATACGTATGCATCTCAAAAGTTCTAAAAATATACCTACAAGCCTAATAAGCGATTGTTATTAGAGAGGATTCAAGGGGAGGGAAATAAAATAAAATGTTCCCTTTTAAATAAAAAAAGAATGGGCTCCTAATTAGAATAAGTTATACTCCATGTATGTATAATGTGTCAGAATATAGTCTACTGTCATGTGTTTCTAAAAGGAACAAACAAATAAAAGAAAAAGAGCAAAGGAAAATAAAGCAGCACTTTAGCGGTAGACTAGGATGACCGTATGGCTTGGTTCCCCTTGCCTGTCTAACTTCTGTTGGCACCATATTCCTTCCAGAGCTGTATGGGGATAGGGAGAGTTGTATGTTATACATGTATGTATATACCTAGCCAGTTAGCTATATACTTTGAATACATATTTCCTTTGGGTATCTTGTGAGGAGGAGAGACTGGAAGGCTGGAACTAGGAAATGAAGAGGTGTCTGAGATGAATCCAGTGCTAGAACCCAGTGTAGCTCCTCTAAAATGCATGAGGCAAGACCTAAGCCAATTTGTGAATCAGCAAAGGTTCTGCTAGGTATGTTAACCTTTGGTGTTGATGCCCAGCTACTGCTACAGCTGCAGCAGGCATAGAAGTTAATTGTGAGCTTTCTTGTTACTCCTACTCCTGGGAAACCCAATGCCACTACATAATTCATGGGTTAGAGTTCCCAGTGGGCGTGAATGATTAGTGGGTATGAAATGGTGACACAGGAATGCAATAAGGCTGGAATTTGGATGGTAGTCTCCTGTCCTAGGGTACCTTCAAAACACATATATAGCAAACAAGAGAACCAAGAGCAAAGAACAAGACAATCAAGTTAAGAAGTAACTGGTAGTTGAGCCAGACTCAAAATGCAGGGCTCAGATGGGAGAGATGGGGAGCTATAGCAACTGAGTAGGTAGCTGGCATGTTGCAGCAATCATCAAAGAGAGTAACTGTCAGTAATTAAGTAAAAATGATTCAGTACTTAAAGGGAACTTTGTCCACATAAATTCAAAGAAACAAATACTGCAACTGGTATTAAGAGCAATATATATGCAATTTATAAGGGACCAGAACAGATATGGCAAAGGGTATTAGCAGAACCCTGACAAAATAGGAGAAGAATCTGAGATATGCCAGACCAGGACAGAAATCATTCTGAGCACCAACTAGGGCTGCTATATATAGCTGTAAGAATCTATATATCACATGTCTAGTTTATTAAAGATATCTATCCTTAAATTACCACCCTTTTTTATTCCTGATCAATAAACTGTTTTATCATCATTTTAACATCATCACGTTCTGATTTGAATAATTCCTGCACATGTGAAGAATAAATGGACCTTAAAAAATGGTTACATTCAAAATTGCAGTACCTACATACTGTAGAGACAGAAACAGGTAAGTGCTTGCCATGGATTTGGGGGAGGGAGAAGGGTCAAGCCCAAAGGGACTGCATGAAGGGATTTTGGGGGGTGATGGAATTATTTTATATCTTGAAAAAAATGATTAGATAAATGATTATAGGCATATGTCAAAATTCATAAAATGAATATGAAATGAATTATACCATGTGTAAATTTAAAAACAAAAATTTAAAAATTAAAGAATCCAGGATCTAAAAGGGCAAAAACAGACAAGCAGTCTCTCCTCCCTACTATCCATGCCTTCACCTCACCAATCTAAACTTTTGCTTTAACAAGTTTATATTTTTCTGATGATTCAAAAACATGACTATCTTTTTATGTATAAATCTGTTACAGGCCCAATGACACAGTAAGGAGTATAACATGAAAGTATATAACTTGCAGCATCAAAAATTTCTTCACGTGGTAGTAACCCTGAGTATTGATACATCTCTATGTTCAGGCTAATGGTACAAAAAAGAAGATTGTTATGGTGGTAGAGGAAGTGATGTGTGGATAGAGATCTGAATGAAGTGAGAGTAAACCATGTCAAACTCTGAGGAAGAGTGTTTCAGTCAGAGAATAGCAGGTGCAGGAGTGGGCATGAACCTAATGCTTGTGGATCAGTGAGAATGCCAGTGCGGTTAGAGAGGAGTAGATAAGAAGAGGTGGAGAGCAGCCAGATCCTGGGGAGCCTGACAGGCCTTAAAAGAAGTAGGTTTTAATTTAATTTAAGACTGGAAGAATGCCATCAGGAGTGAACAGAGAGATGATCTAGTCTACTTTGCCTTTTTAAAAGCTTACTATGGCTGCCATGTGGAGAAGAGATATTGGGAATATGGAAGCATGAAAGTCATTGCAGTTGTGCAGAAATGGAAGAGTATAGTGTGGAAGGACTGGGTGAGAGGGAAAGCTCTCCTCTATTGCCCAACCAGACCCCATTTTTTTCAGTTAATCATTGCAAAGGTATGCTTATTGTTTTCTTAGGATTCCTTATTCTCTTGGGCCTTAAATAGATTTTGTAGTACATATAGAAGTCCTGTAAGGCAATTTGAATGAAGTTAGAGACTAAGAAATTTTAGTGACTCCAAAACACAAATTATATGACTTTCTTTATTAATGTTTAGAATTCCAGGTGTAGGAAGGAAGAAGGCAGATGATTTTATTAATTTAGAATCAGATTAATTATAAGAATTGTAACAGATATGCTTGAGGGATAAACAAAGGGGCCAAAATGATATTACTATAACTCACACTATAGAATTAATATCTTAATCTACTACATAATCCTATTATGAAGGAATATCATATGATAGAGAGGGGATGGTGTGAAGGATGATAGGAGGATAGTAAGAATAATGATAAAGAGAGAATGGGATGAGGGATGGTAAAGAAAGGATAGACAGCAGAGGGAAAAACATGTACCTCAGTGTACTACCCAACAAACACAAAGGGTGGTGCAACTTCATGTCTTTTTGGAAAGCAGACCCTCCTAAAAGCTCTCATATAATATTGCTACTTGTTTATAATTTATTTCAGAAGAGTTCATTATGCAGAGTGAGATTATATATACATATATATAACTTTAATTTACACCAGAGATAGACAGGTCAATTAGCATTGAGTTGGGTATATACACATCAGTGAAATGCAAAAAAAAAAAAAAAACTCACATTCCATAGGCAGCATCCCTATATCTTTAATTAACAGTTTGTTGATTAGCATAATATGCTAGATATTATTTTTTATTGGTAAAATAAGTCATAGCTGAGAGATGTGAATTGACTAAGAATATTATACTGGCCCTTTTACAGCTGCATGAATAGGAATAGGATATGAAAATAGAGTGAACCCTTAGTCTCTACACTTTGGAATTAATTCTGATTAATCCTTTGTACAGCCACTTAAGAAGGATTTTGTGGCCTGACTACAACTAGGAGATGAGCTAAATCATATTTCATCTGCCTTGAGTGAATCATGCAAGCTACTTGTTTCAGTGCTTAAAAGGACAGAAAGCTGAAGGTTTAGCAAGATTACACTATAGGTTGTATGACTTTTTGTTCCTTCTTACTAAAAGAAAGTGGTTTTGTGTGGCAGAATTTGGTCTAGAACTTGATTTCATTATAAAATCAGCATCACAGATTGCACAAGAAGAGATGGATAGCTGTCATCTACTCTAGCCATTGGAAACTTCCAATAGAGCCTGATAATCAGTAATAATCAAATCGACTTAAATCAGTTTTGAAAGGCACCATAGAAGATAGCCTGCTTTTTAAGGCCCTTGCTTCTTTGATAGATGGGTATGTGCTCTCTCCTATGTATCAAAGAGTATCATTTTTATAGAAATACAAAAATTTTAATGTGGTAAGGAAATCATAGAATCATATAATCTGCTTCTTCATATTACACATGGAAAAATGAAGGCTTGGAAAGGTTAAGCTGCTTTTTCAAGGTTAGTACCTGAGCTAATTAGTGGTGAAAGAGGTACCAGGTCCTGAGTCTTGTGATCCAGAAATCTCATTGCATAAAATGGAACCATATTTTCAAACCAAAACACCTGAGATACATGATCTAGAGTCTGAAATGACTTTTCAGGGTGATAGGACAAAAGATTTGGGGTTCCAAAGGGACAGCAAAACACTCTCATTTCTTTCATTCTTTCCTTCTCCCTACTTCCCCATTTCCCCACTTTCATGATTCCACATTTTAAAATTTCCTTTAACTGCACTAGGAAATTACTCATTAGCAAAACTGGGGGGTGCAAGAGTATTCTGCATTGGCTCTTTTTTCCTGTTTCTGCACCCTCAGAATTTAACTGAAGGAGAAAGTGTTGTTTCCTTTTGTTTTAAGGATACATAATGAAATTTCCTATTTGTCCAGTCTGACAACTTCTTTCTCTTCTCCTTCTCCTTTTAATTTAAGGTGCTGGGTATTGAGCCCAGGGCCTTGCATATGCTAGGCAAGTGCTCTACCACTGAGCTATATACTCAGTTCCTGACCACTTCTTGATGGTCACTGGCTTATATTTAAGATGTTCAAGATGCTAGAATTGAGTGATATAAAATAAGATCTATTTCATGGTCTGACTAGAGCCTGTTAATAATCTGAACATTTAAGTCAACATTTTTAGATTGAAATTTAGTTATTTATCCTGAATCCTAAATCTCTCTCTACCTTTATGTTTTGTAAATTGACATTTACTATTTGCACAAGGTGTTGTGGTAATTCTTTGTCCGAGGGTCTAGTCATTGTCACAATATCTCCAATAATCCAACACTCCTGGTATTAATAAGAAAGTATAAATTGTTCCTTGGTAGCCAGGTTCCCTTAACAAGAGAAACTCAAGTACCAGGGGCTTTCATGGGGAGTGGGATATTAAAGATCCCTGGGGACAGTCATACTGACCAACAGATCATCCAGTCTCTGTGTTGACGATGTCACTTGTTGCTGACTGAAGTGTTTATTTCACAAAAATACTTCAGTTCAGTTTTGGGCAGTGTTAATTACTAGAGCATTCTTATTTGGGTAGAAATTCTTTTTCTTGTAACTTCCACCGAATAGCTTATTTTCCTGAAGTTTCTTTGGTGCCATGGTGATTACATCTCATTTTTCTTTCACTTATCGGCCCTTTAGATATTTGAAAGTTGTTTTCATGCTCTAGTCATAGCTTCAAAACAAAAGTTTATAGACAAGTATCTTTATTGAAGGATGTAGAATGAATTCTTAACTGGTCTTTGGCTGTTTTTACATATCTGATTTTTAAAGCTTCTGATGTAAAATCTTTCTGACATACCATAATTTTAAAAATTTCCTGATTGGACATTTATATGGGTTCCAAATTTTTGCCATTTTTGTGAAAGATATTTTTTTCAATCTCATTGAACAATGAATTTATACTTGGTTCAGTTGTCACTCAATTGTTATGCTTTTAATAAAAGTGCTAAAAAGATATAAGGGTGTGGAAAAGAGTACTACATATTCAAATGCCAACAATTCATACTTGCCTTACTGTTTAGAAATATTAATACATTTAAGTGTGATTTCAAAATACCATATCTTGCAGGCATGGTGACACATGCCTGTAATCCCAGTGGCTTGGGAGGCTGAGGCAGGAGGATCGTGAGTTCAAAGCCAGTCTCAGTAAAGGCAAGGTGCTAAGCAACTCCATGAGATCCTGTCTCTAAATAAAATACAAAATAGAGCAGGGTATGTGGTTCAGTGGTTGAGTGCCCCTGAGTTCAATCCCTGGTTTCCCAGCCCCCCCAAAAAAATATAAAGATAAAGCCATTTAGATTATAGAGCTTCAACATCATGTATTTTATTTTATGCCCTACCTCAATTTAGAATCCATTTTTTCATATTTGCAAGGATTGATTTTTATCTTTATCTGAGTACCAGCAGTCCAGAGCCATCATGGCCTCCCATGTGCATTTTTATACTTGGTGTACTCTCTTTTTTTCCCAGACTACTTTTCATTTGTTAGTTTATAGCAGTGATAAATAGTGCATCATACCCTGTAATCTCAAGTGGCCAGCCAGAGAGCTACCTAACTCTCTTACCCTCACATGAAGATGCAACTTCTGCCACTCTGTTCCTATTGACCATCGAGTTGCAGCCCTTATGGTCACTCTCAGGCTGGCTCTGCGTGCTGCCTGCAACGTCCCTCAGCAGGCATTACATGTTCCTGTTATCATTATCTTCTTAGGTTCTCCATTGTAGTTTCAGCTTCACACACACACACAGCTCCATGCATTGCCCTTTTGGAGGCTGCTTACAGGGACTCCAACACTGCCGTGCCTCCTGGCCTCTAGTACTTTCCTTTGAAATCTTGGGCAAAGTTTCCATGACCCTAAAACTTTCACATACTGCATGCCTGCATCACCTAGATGATATAAGTTCTGCCACCAGCATGAGTTGTACCTGGGCCTGCTTGAAACATAACTGCCTTGGCCTCTGAGTCCTTTGCCAGCAAAAATTCTCTAGGCAGTCCTTATTATGCTGGGGCTTTCCTCTCAAAAGACTCTGTCCTGGAAACTCTTTGAAACAAATATGTACTTTTATACCTTTGAGCCTGTAATGGGTCTTGATTTCTGAGATCACCTTAGGTTATCTTTCCTATTGTCTTGGTGCAGAGCAATTAGCTTCTTTTGAACAATGCTTATCTCCACACTCTTTGAACACATTCTTTTTCTCATCAAGTTGCAAATTTTTCCAAAATTTCATCTCTGCTCTTTGCTCCTATTCTCACTATAAATTTAGCTAAAAGCAGCCAGTAATACCCTGGGATTCTGTGCTGCCTTGAAATTTCCTCCACCAGATACATTAGTCCATCATCTTTAAACTCAGCCTCCCTTAATGACTCAGGGCATGGATATAATGCAGTTAAAATCTTTACTATGGTGTAAAAAACCATGGCCTTTAGTCCAATTTCCAAAAGAGTTCTTATTCCTATTTGAAACCTCGTAAGCATAGCCATTACTGTTCACAAAACTAGAATTGCCTAAGCTCTGCTTCCAGCATTCTAGGCTTTCTTTAGCCCCCTTCTCCAAACTTTCCCAAATTCCTCCTACAAATCAATTCCAAAGCCTCCTCCACATAGCTTGGTACAATTGAGAGGAGTTAGAAATTTTAAGAGGTAGAACCTAGTGGATAATGTTAGGTGTTATATATGTATATTATATAATACATATGTTATATATACATGTACGTATATTATATTGTTATGTATGTAAGTAAAAATAACCAACATGGTTTCAGAACCATAATGAAAGTACAAATAACTGGGATGGGAGCAGACTTCATGGATCAGCTATGCCTTTTATTCAGCAGCAATGTTAGGCATCAGGGGCTCACTTTCTGAGTAGAAAATGACCCCAAATACAGAGGAGGTATGGGTTTATACAGGTTACACACTGGGAGATGAGTTAACCATTGAAGACTTTATCAGAACATATCAGTTTGGGCACTCAGGAAACAGTTTGTGAGAATTTGAAATTTGTCTTTACTGGGCAAGGATGGAGGGTCCAAAGTTCAATATTCAGCACTTATCTCTTTCCCTCCAGAGTCTATTGTACTGTCACTGGGAAAGGATTTTTGTGAGGAAGGATCAATGTTTTGGCTTCTTCCCAGAGACTTGGCTTGATGGAAAGCTCCTTCCCAGGGATTGTCCTGTGACTGGGAAAGGATCAATGTTATCAATGTTTCACCTTCTTCCTCCCTTCCTCCTCCCAGGCCACTGTTCTGGGGGTTGTTATTTCCATATCCTTCAATATATACATACACGTATATTATACATATAATATGTGTATTATGTATGTAATATATGTGTATGTATATATGTATATGTTATATGCACATATATATAATAACCCTAAAATCTCCTACCAAGTTCTACTTCTTAAAGTTTCTAACACCTCCCAATTGTATCAAGCTATGTGGAGGAGGCTTTGGAATATATACAAATATATATTCCAAGAATATATATATATATATATACATATATATATATGGAGCTCCATATATATATTTGCTCCAGAAATATTTTTAAAGTCTCTATTTTTTCTACTTAATAATTTTTCAGTTTTACCAAATGGGTGGGTCTACTTTTGAAATCTCTCTTTCTGTCCCATTAATCTATGTATCTACATTCTTCTTGGTACTTACCACCTTAATTACTGTAGTAACTCTTCTTTCTTCAAATTGTTTTGGCTGATTGTGTCACTCAGCTTTCCATCACTACAACAAATATCTGAGACAATCAATTTATAAGGAGAAAAGGGGTTAGCTTTGCTCACAGTTTTGGAGGTTTGAGTTCATGATTGTTTGGACTCATTGCTTTGGCTGAGGCAGCCCATCGTGGTGGGAGTACACAAAAGAGCAAAATTGCTTATTTCATGGTCAGGAAGCGAAAGAGAAAGAGGAAGGAATTGGGGCACCATTATTCCCTTCAAAGGCATATTCTCAATGACCTGAATCAGGCTTCCCCTGGGCCCAACCTCTTAATGTTTTCACTACCTCCAACAGCAGCAAGCTGGAGATTAAATCCTTAACATGAACCTTTGGGGGACATTTCAGATTTGAACCATAGTACTACCCCTGTTCTCTTTTAGTTTCCATTTGCATAGGGTATCTTTTCCATCTGTTTTTTTCTCAGTCTATTTGTGTCCTTACATGTGAAATAAGTCTCCTGTTGGCAGGATATCACCAGATTTTAACTTTTTAAACCAACCAATTTTTAACCATTTAGTCATTCTGTATGTTTAGAGAATTTAATCCATTTATGTTCAGTAATAGGTAAGAACTTATACGTGCCATTTTGTTACTGTTTTCTGGTTGTTTTGGAGGATTGGCAGTTGGTTCTTTCTTTCAGCCTTTTCAATATATCATAACAATCTCTCCTGCTAAGAAATCTGCTGATAGTTTAATTGGAATTCCTTTATAAGTTTCTTCCATATTCTCTTTTTGTCTTTGATTTTTGTCAGTTTGATTATAATGTGCCTAAGAGAGGAATGTTTTAAGTTGAATCTATTTGGTTCTGTCAAACTTTTTGTTCCCTCAGTGCAGGAGATTCAACCCAGGGTCTTGAGCATGCTAAGTAAGTGCTCTAACTTTCAGCTACATCCAAGCCCTTGAGTTGAATCTACTTGAGTTCTTTTGAGTGTCATGAATTTGTGTGTTCATGTCTTTAAGACTTGGTAAATTTTCGTTTAATATTTTCTTAAATAAGCTTTCAGTGCCTTTCTCCATCTCTTCTCTACAGAACTCCCAAATTGTGAATATTTGTTTTGCTTAATCATATCCCATAAGTCCTGTAGGCTTTCTTTAGTCTTTTTCATTCTTTTACTCTTTTTTTTTTTTTTTTTGACTGGATTATCTCAAAAAAACCTCCTTTCCAATTCAGAAATTCTTCTGTCTTACTTAGTCTGCTGTTGAAGGTCTCAATTTTAAAATTTCACTCATTGAGTTCTTCATTTGTAAAATATCTGATTCTTTCTTATGACATCTACCTTTCTGTTGAATTTCTTGTGTAGATAATGAATTATTTTCCTGATTTCATTGAATTATTTGTATTCTCTTTTATCTTACTGATTTAATTAAGATCATTATTTCAATTCCTTTTTAGGCAGTTCATAAATTTCTATTTCGTTGATGTTAGTTAATAGAGAATTATTGAGTTTCTTTGTTGGTATCATGTTTTCTTGCTTTTTATGTTTCTTATTTCCTAAGTAGACATTTGTCCATCTGGTGGAACAGATCCCTTTTCCAACTTCCATGGGGAAAGAGTGGCTTTCATAGGGAAGGACTTTCACCTGCAAGTGAGTCTTAGGGTATCATTTTTATAAGATGCATTGGTTTTGATTCTGGTTCTGGGCAGTCCCTGTTTAGTTTCTTTTCTTGAATTACGATCCCTCAATAAACCATCTGCACCTAAATCTCTGTTTCATATTCTGATCTTAGAACACCCTAGCAATGACACACTGGTATCAGGTATGAGACAGAAATCAGACTCTAAGAATGATATCCAGGACTTCAGCTACCCACTGGCCTGTTGTCAATGAGTATCCCATTGGTGATAACAGATAGAGTATTGATAGTTCTTAGTACACTGAGCAGTAAAATTGTTAAGATTTTTCAAGTGTGGTTAACTGCATTATCTCTGTGCAGTTTCTTCAGAAATAACCGATATCAGTGATGCCTATAAGAGCCTCAGTGTCTCAGCTGCAGGAGTTTGTGTGACTGCAGTGTAGATTACCAGGCTTGTTTGCAAACAGGGGGCAGGTAGATATGGGGTGTCCCACTGACTCAGTTGTAGCTCTCCTGTGGACAGGGCACTAAGCTGGTTTGCATGCTGGGGTAGCAAGGAGCTGGTTTACCAGCTAAGTACCCATCTTCTAACAAGAATGAATGGGACATATCTAGAGACCCAGAGGGTTCAGGCATACCTGAGATTCAAAGTCCTGAAGTAGATCTATTCAGAATCCTCACCCATGGGCTAGGGATATATCTCAGTTGGTAGAGTGCCTGCCTTGCAGACACAAGGCCCTGGGTTCAACCCCCGACACCACAAAAAAAAAAAAAAAAAAAAAAAAAGAAAAAGAAAAAGAAAAGAAAAAAGAATCCTCACCCAAACCTCTGTGTATCATGCCTCCCTTCTCAGTGCCCTCACTTTGGCATTTAGAACATGCAAGGGTTTGGAATACAATATTTTCTAAAATTCTGCTACTCTTAAAAGTAGGCCTGAGCAGATGAAAGGGTTTTTTAAATTTTTTTTAATTTTAGTACAATTTATTTGCAAAGACCTTTGGCAGCTATATTTTCCATCATTTGTGTTGGGCCATAGTTCTCCAACATTTGCTCTGGCATATTGCTCATGCTTTACTTTATTTTCTTCAAATGTATATCCATTATTCTTTGGTTAAATACAGAACCACAAATTCTGAGCACAAATCCTCAAATTTACCTAATCATAGCAAAAGGAAAGGTGAAAGAAAAATAAAAACAAGGGAGAATATAACTCAAAATCAAATCTATTAATTTAGATATTAAGCATGAATTCCTAGGTATAGGTAGCTAGAAGAAATAGAAAACTGTCAATGGAAGAAAAGCATAAATATAAAAGTAAGTTGGCCCTGTGGCACACTCCTATAATCCCAGCAATTTGGGAGGCTGAGGCAGAAGGATTGCAAGTTCAAAGCCAGCCTCAGCAACCTAGTGAGGCCCTAACAACATAAGCAAGATCCTGTCTCAAAAATAAATAAATAAATAAATAAATAAATAAATAAATAAATAAAGACTGGGTATATGGTTTAGTGGTTAAGCACCCTTGGGTTCAATTCCTGGTACCAATAAAATAAAATAATTAAAAATAGCAATTTCTAGTGTTTTGACATCCCCATTTATCAATTCTTTTTATTTATTTTATTTTTATTTATTTTTTAATTTGTTCTAATTGGTTATATGACAGTAGTATGCATTTTGACACTTTGTATACAAATAGAGCATAACTTCTCATTCCTCTGACTGTACATGGTGTTGAGTCACACCAGTAGTGAATCATACGTGTATGTTGGGTAATACCGTCTGCCTCATTCTACCATCCTTCCCACCCCACTGCTCCACCCCTCCTCTCACTGCCCTCTGAACAATCCAGAGTTCCTTCATTCTTCCCTACCCCCATACCCACTATGGATCAGCATTCACTTATCAGAGAAAACATTTGGCCTTTGGTTTTTTGGGATTGGTTTATTTTACTTAGCATGATATTCTCTAGTTCCATCCATTTACCTGCAAATGCCACAATTTCATTCTTCTTTATGGATGAGTAATAATCCATTGTGTATATGTACCACATTTTCTTTATCCATTCATCTGTTGAAGGGCACCTAGGTTGGTTCCATAGTTCAGCTATGTGAGTTGAGCTGCTATAAACATTGATGTGGCTGCATCACTGCAGTATGCTGATTTTAAGTCCTTTGGATATACACCAAGGAGTGGGATAGCTGGGTCAAATGGTGGTTCCACTCCAAATTTTCTGAGGAATCTCCATACTGCTTTCCATCCTGGTTGCACCAATTTGCAATCCCACCAGCAATGTATGAGTGTACCTTTTTCCCCACATCCTCACCAACACTTATTATTGCTTGTATTCTTGATCATTGCCATTCTGACTGGAGTGAGATGAAATCTTAGAGTAATTTTGATTTGCATTTCTCTAATTGCTAGAGATGATGAAACTTTTTCATAAGTTTGTTGATTGAGTGTATTTCTTCTTCTGAGAAGTGTCCATTCAGTCCCTTTGCCCATTTGATTGAGTTATTTGGTTTTTTTGGTGTTACGTTTTTTGAGTTCTTTACATATCCTGGAGATTAGTGCTCTATCTGATGTGCGTGAGGTAAAGATTTTCTCCCATTCTATAGGCTCTCTCTTCATATTATTGGTTGTTTCCATTGCTAAGAAGAAGTTTTTTAGTTTTAATCCATCCCATTTATTGATTCTTAATTTTAGTTCTTGCACTGTAGCAGTCTTGTTAAGAAAGTCAGGTCCTAAGCTAACGTGATAAAGATTTGGGTCTACTTTTTCTTCTGTTAGTTGCGGGATCTCTGTTCTATTGCCTAGGTCCTTGATCCACTTTGAGTTGATTTTTGTGTAGGGTGAGAGTTAGAGACTTAATTTCATTTTGTTACATATGAATTTCCAGTTTTCCCAGCACCATTTGTTGAAGAGGCTATTTTTTCTCCAATTAGCACCTTTTCTAGTATGAGATAACTGTATTTATGGAGGTTTGTCTCTGTGTATTCTAGTTTGTACCATTGGTCCACATGTCTGTTTTTGTGCCAATACTATGCTGTTTTTGTTACTATTGCTCTGTAGTATAGTTTACGGTCTGGTATTGTGATGCCTCCTGCTTCCCTCTTCTTGCTAAGGATTGCTTTGGCTTTTCTAGGTCTCTTATTTTTCCAAATGAATTTCATGATTGTTTTTCTAGTTCTATGAAGATTGTCATAGGGATTTTAATAGGAATTGCATTAAATCTGTATAACACTTTTGGTATTATGGCCATTTTGACAATGTTAATTCTGCCTATGCAAGAGCATGGGAGATCTTTCCACCTTCTAAGATCTTCAATTTCTTTCTTTAATGTTCTGTAGTTTTCATTGTAGAGGTTTTCACCTCTTTTGTTAGATTGATTCCCAAGTATTTTATTTTATTTTTTGAGGCTATTGTGAATGGAGTGGTTTTCCTAATTTCTTTTGCAGTGTATTCATCACTTGTGTATAAAAATGCATTTGATTTATGGGTATTGATTTTATGTCCTGATACTTTGCTGAATTCATTGATTAGTTCTAGAAGTTTTCTGGTGGAATTTTTTTGGCTCCTCTAAATACAGAATCATGTCATTGGCAAATAGTGATTGTTTGAATTCTTCTTTTCCTATTTGTATCCCTTTAATTTCTTTTGTCTGTCTGATTGTTCTGGCTAGAGTATCAAGTACTATGTTGAATAGAAGTGGTTAAAGAGGGCATCCCTGTCTTGTTCAGTTTTTAGAAGGAATGCTTTCAATTTTTCTCCATTTTGATGTTGACCAAGGTCTTAGCATAGATAGCTTTTACAATGTTGAGGTATGTTTCTACTCTCCCCAGTTTTTCTAGTGTTTTGAAGAGGTGCTGTATTTTGTCACATGCTTTTTATGCATCTATTGACATAATCATATGATTCTTGTCCTTAAATCTTTTCATGTTTTATATTATGTTTATTGACTTATGTATGTTGAATCAACCTTGTATCCCAGGGATGAACCCCACTTGATCATAGTGCACTATCTTTTTAATATGTTTTTGCATGTGATTTGCCAGATTTTTAAGAATTTATGTGTCTATATTCATGAGAGATATTGGTCCAAAGTTTTCTTTCCTTGATGTGTCTTTGTCTGGTTTTGATATCAGGGTGATACTAGCCTTATATGCTATTTAGTCTCCAGGTGCTGGAATAGCTTATATTTTTTATTTTGTTGTTGATTTCTAGTTTCATTCCATCATGATCTGATAGGCTGCAGGGTAGTATTTCTGTTTTTCTGTATTTTCTGAGAGTTGTTTTGTGGTATAACATATGGTCTATTTTAGAGAAGGATCCATGTCCTTCTGAGAAAAAAGTGTATTTGCTTGATGATGGATGAAATACTCTATATATGTCTGTTAAGTCTAAATCATTGATTGTATTATTTAGTTCTATAGTTTCTTTGTTTAGGTTTTGTTTGGAAGATCTATTCAGTGGTGAGAAAGGTGTGTTAAAGTCACCCAGTATTATTGTGTTGTGGTCTATTTGATTCTTGAAATTGTGAAGGGTTTGTTTGATGTACATAGTGCTCCATTGTTTGGGGCATATATATTTATGATTGTTATGTCTTGTGGATGTATGATTTCCTTAAGCAGTATGAAATGTCCTTTTTTATCCCTCTGACTAACTTTGAAGTCCACTTTGTCTGATATGAAAATAGAAAACACTGCTTGTTCATGCAGTCCATGTGAATGATATATATTTTTTCCCAACCTTTCACCTTCAATCTGTGGATGTCTTCTCCTAGGAGGTGAGTCTGAAAGTTTCTTTAAATGCTACCAGTGAGGATCTTTAGTATTTACACTTTGCTTTGCATTGATGAATAGTCACCCTTACTGTTTTAGTGAGCTTTTGCATTGCTGTCACCAGCAGACCTGACAAGAATAGCATAAAAGAGAAGAAGTTATTTTGGTCCACAGTTTCAGAGGTTCAGTCCATGGTCACCTAACTCCACAGCTCTAGATCTAAGATGAAGCAGAACATCAGGGTAGAACGGTGTGGTGGAGAATAGCAGCTAAGGACATTACAGCCAGGAATCAGAGATAGAGCTCCACTCACCAGGGACAAAATATATACCCCAAAGGCACATCCCCAGTGACCCACCTCCTCTGACCACAACTTACCTGCCTATATTTACCACCTAGTTAATCCCTATTAGTAGATTAATTCACTGATTAGATTACAGTAGATTAATTCACTGATTAGATTTTAATTTCACTGATTAGATCTAATCATTTCACCTCTGTACATTCTTGCTCACATATGAGCTTTAGGAAGATACTTCATATCCAAACCGTAACACTGAAAAGGCGCCCAGAAAAACCACTCTGGACTTGGAACTCATGCAAGAGATTTTATTAGGCAAATGAACAGTGTCTGCCCTGAAGAGAGAGGAAGAGAGAGAGAGAGAGAGAGAGAGAGAGAGAGAGAGAGTATGGTGGGGGAGCTTTCCTTAAGTCATTGAATTTCGCAGGCTAAATGAGTAGTTAAAATTCACAGGCTAGGGATCAGGCCAATGGCTGCCGAGCACAGGCTGCCGAGCGGACCAATTGCTGGCTAGGATAGCTGCAGGAAAGGGGCGGAGGAGGTGTCAACCCCCCTTGATTTCCCCCACAGGCATGTCCTGTGCCCAACCACCCAGGAGGGAGCCCTGGAGCTTGTATGGTGCACTGGTCATAGGCAGTGTGAGGCCCAAGGTGAGGGCCGGACTGCAGGGCAAACCCAGCACCCGCCTGCTGCCTGCCACGGTGAGCCGACACTTGGTGGGTTAATGTGGACAGAGCACTGCACTGGCAGCTGCGAACTTGCTGCGCTGAATCTGCCTGCTGGGCAGCCAACTGAGTATTATACTTAGCCTATTTTGTTTTATCTTCAAAGCACTGATGCTATTCCACAGCAGCTATACAATTCCATAATGCTTATTATTACTACTTCCTGCATACTTCCAAAATGCCAGGATATTGCAAAGTCAGTGCATTCCCTTCCAGTCAATGTCAATGTTTCTTATAAAACTCAAAAAGTCTTAACAATTTTAATGCTTAGCATACTAGAAATTACCAGAAACTATCATTACTCTATGTAACATCATCCACAGGATACTCCTTGACAGCTGGCTGGTGGGTAATTCACCTCCTATATGTCATTCGGAGAGTCTGATTTCTAGCTCATACCTGATACCAACGTGTCATTGCTGTGGTTTTCTAAATCAGAATATGAAGCATGGATTTAGGTGCAAGTGCTTTACTGAGGATTGTGCTTCAGGAAAAACCCTAAAGAAAGAAAGAGAAGAAACATAAGGAAGAGGAAAGAGCATGCAATACTCCCATTGTCCACTGATAATTTAAACATTAAAATAACATAAGTAATTACTATTTTTAAATCAATTTAAAAATTGAGTTTATAAAGGTCATAAGTGGACAAGGACACACAAAAGAGAAAAATTAATATAAAGTACATAAAAGGTAATCATAAATACCAAACTTTCACTTTAATCAATCTTCAATGTTAATTCTAGGTGCACATGAGAGTTGGTGATAAGCAAAACTGCTGATGATTTTAGAGATAGAAGTGGAAAAGATAGTTCTTTTTTTAAGTAATGAGCTCATATTGATCTTCCCAGTTTATCACATCATGTGGCTGTTCTCAAATTTTCTCATCAACTGTGTTTGTTTTGAAATGTGAGATATTTCTACTACATCGACACAGCTTCAGCTTTTTGCTAACCACTTTGATGAAGCCTAGAATGTAGAATTTTTGAAGTTCAAACAAGAACTTCAACTCAGGACTAAAATATCACCCTATCCTCTTCACTTAACTTGGTCATCAGTTGTTAATTCTCTTCTGATCCCATAATAATAATAATCAATCTATTCCAGCCACTTTCCTCACACTCCATATTCATTACTCTTTCCTTTCACAATAATTTAATAAGGAAGGCTGTGTTATTGAAGGATTGTGGAAAATAATATTCCTACAAGACAGTTCCCCAAGAAAAATGGAGGGGCAGTGTGGCTTGGGAGGAGTGAGGGGAAATAAACCAAACATTAAACCTCTCCCAGTTCATCCTTTCCCAATAACAATGGGCCCTGAGGGAAAAAAGCAAACTTTCATCCCTTCCCAGGTTCATCCCCAGCATTTTCACCAAAAGCAAACATTTACCCCTTCCTAACCCCACTGCATCTTGAAGGAAAGAGGCAAATACTGAAATGCTGGGCCCTGGACTTTGACCTTCCCCCATGGCAGATTAGCCCTAAATGGGAGACACAGCAAATATTGAAATTCTGGGAAAAAATGTATCCAAGAGAAAGAAAAGAAATGGGCAAGATTTGAGTACTCATCCCTTGGATCTGAACTCCTATCTCCCCAGATAATGAGTTTCAACCTTTCTACAACTACCTTTCTTAAGTTCTAACCTGTAAAACTAGCCCCTGACTGTCCAAACTGCACGTCCATAGTCTCCAATGAACTATAAAAACCCAGACTCCTCCTTAAACCCGGGGGCCATCTCCACACCCAGAAAATGGGTTCTCCCATGCCTGATCGATGGACTTTGCTGCAGAATAAAGGAAAACTTGCTGATGCGAGGTTTGCTTCCCATTTCCTGCCTCCATCATTTGTGGGCAATGAACTTACAGTTATTTTCCCCACTTTTCCGATTACAAAACTAAGGTTCAGAGAGGTGAAGTGAAAAGGTTATATAGACAATAAATAAATAAGCTACACATAGTTACCTCTGCTCATTTTAGAAAATGCTACACCAAGATAACTGATTCTAAGAAGGCAAAACTTAAGAATACTTGTCTTTTCAATGGCCATTTGTTTCACTTGCAAAAACAAACTTCTATCCGCCCATCTGTGGTCAAGAAAAGAAATAAAAGCAAATATTATGGTTCAGAGAACCATATGGTTTAGTTAAAAAGAAAGAAAGGGAAGCTTTTCTGTGAAGCAGAAAAGTTGATGTTGGGGAGTGGCAGAAATAGACACACCTAAATACTGGCCGAGTGCAATGAATTCTCAAATAGACAGTAAAGTACTTAAAAAAAAAAAAAAAAAAAAAAAAAAGAAAGGAAGAAAGAAAGCAAGAAAGAAAGAAAGGAAGGAAAGAAAATAAGCAAAAGGTTGCAGTGGGACTGAAATACAATCCACAATGATAAATGTGGGGTTTAAAAAAAAATTTTTTTTTGTAGTTGGAGAGAATGCCTTTATTTTATTTGTATGTGGTGCTAAAGATTGAACCCAGGGTTTCACACATACTAGGCAAGCGCCCTACCACTGAGCTACAGCCCCTGCCCAACAAATGTGGTTTTCTTAAGGAGACTATTCAAGAAATTTCCTGCAGTTGTACCCAAAATGGCAGCTCCTAGAGAGAGGAAATGGAACTTCTCAGCTGTTGTTTCTCAACAATTAGCAGGATATATGCATTCCAATGGAGTAAACTCCCAAGTTGCTAACTCCAAACATTGTCAGCCAGATGAGAAAGAAGAGAAAATTAACCATAGTATTCAGAAAAAATGATTTTAATCTTCTTCCAAGGGCAACAATTTACCTTACAAGAATCCAGATGCCATGTAATGTTCCAACTTGCCTTTTCAAAAGGATACTGAAGCAAGAAAAATAGAATGGCAACACAGCAGGAGATAGAAAAGAAACTATGGAAAGAAAACCCTATGATGAAAAATGAGAAATTATACTCCATTTTTGTATGATTTATCAAAATGCATAAATGCATCTACTGTCATGTACAATTAATTAGAACAAATAAAATTTTTTTTTTGAAAAAGAAAACCCTATGATGAAGAGGGAAAAAATTCAGAGAAGCTTGTAAAAATAATGTTGAATAATTCATGGATCAGGGCTAGTAGTGCAGCTCAGTGGTAGAATGCTTACCTAGTATGCACAGGGCCCTGGGTTCAATCCCCAGCACCAGAATCCCCCCCTCAATAAATAAATAAATAAATAAATAAACAAATAAATAAGTATACATGTATATACAGCTATATCATCGATTAGAGAATAAATTGTTGCAGAAATTACAAGACATTTGAAATGCTTGATAGTGAATATATTCCTTAAGATTATCAGAAGTTGTTGAAGTACAACTTAGAGAAAATGGATAGACTTGAATCTTTATATCAGAAAGGAAAGAAAGCTCAATATCAATTTTTTAAAGGTTCCAAGAAACTAGAAAAAGAATAACAAATCAAACCTAAAGAAATAAGAGAGCAGGTAACAAGAGACAGAACATAGGTTAGTGGTTGCTTTGGAGTTGGAAAGTTGAGGGGAAACAGGAAATGAGTACTAATCGTTGTGGGGTTTCTGGGTAATGAAAATGCTCAAAAATCATGGTTATAGTTATGAAAACTCTGTGAATATACTAAAACCACTAAATGATCCACTTTAAATGGGAAAATTGTATACTATGTGCCCTAATGATACCACAGTGGGTGAACATTATCATGTTTGAATATTTAGGTAAACTAGACAAAAAAATCACAAGGAAAACATTTATTATATAATGTATATAAAGCCTAATGAAAACAATTTTGTTTTCTTCCTGTTTTTAAAATTAAGAATATACTTGGAACCTCAAAAGCAGAATTTCAGAAAAGCTAAACATTTTTTCATTAGTCGTGCTGTTTGTCCCTGTTCAAAATAACCCCTAGATGCCATCCAAGATGCCTGTTATTAAATCTGTTACCTCAACTCAGTCCACTCAGTAAGTAGGGTAGACAGCAGCCTAGTATGGTTTAGAGAAAGTATCTCCATTTTACTTGTTTATCCATTTACTGATCTATCTATCTGAATTCTTTTACTTTCTCCCAAATACTAGTGGTAATATTATAAATGCAGATATTCCTAGGAAAGCTTATAAATTTCCTCCCACTGGATGAGGGGTGGGAAAAGAAGTGAGTGGTTCAAAGAGTGGACACATAACTTTAAATTTCTCATTTGCTAATTCCAACATCTGGGTAATCTCAAGGTCAGTCTCTGTTGATGGATTTTTATCTTGACAATGGATCACACTTTCATGTTTCTTCTTATGTTAAGTAAATTTGTATTATATCTTGGACTACATAAATACTAATGTATAGACTCTGTACTGTCTTATGTTCTTTCAATGAGTTATTTTTTCATGTAATTAAGTTGGTCAGACTCAATCTGCAAACTTTATCTCTTGGAAAACATCTCACTTCAGATACCCATGACTGGTTGAGCTGCTTGAAATCTGACCATGCGTGTGTAATTTGGTAGTCTACTGGAGATCTGGGTAGACTACACAAAATTTTGGGCTTTTGCACTTTCTTGTCCAGTTGTGCCAATATCTCCTCTCTTGTTTTTTAGACCAGAAAGTCTGAGAGTTTTATATCGAGTTTTAGGCACTCCATGTTGTGCCAACTGCAGTTTGACCTCACACTAAAAGTTATAAAAATGGGAAATACCCCATGCTATTCCCTTCACCCAGGTATCATTTCTTTTTAACAATTGCTTGCTTTTGGTCACTTTTTAGTGCTCACAGGTGTGTGTGTGTGTGTGTGTGTGTGTGTGTGTATGCATATGTGTATGTGTGTGTGTGTAGTTTGTGTTTTATAGTTATCTGCAAAATGATTGGCCCAGTAAATTAACTCAAAAGTTGAAATCTGTTCTTCTCTTTTTTACTTGAAGAACATCTGCTCATTCTGTCAAGAATCAGTTAAGACATTATCTCCTCTGAGAAACTGTCCCTTTCTCCTCCTTCAGGTTGAAAGTTAAGTGTCCCTCCCCTGGGTTTCAATAGGTCCCTATGCCAAATTTGCAGAATAATACTTATTCTCATGTAGTGAAATCACCTGTTACATTTCTTTTCCAAGAATTTAAGCTTTGAGGTTCTACTTCATTTATTCATCTTTGTATTCCCAATGTTTAGTATAAGCCTGGTAGAATGAATAATTGTTGAAAACTCCATATTAAAAGGCAAAATATAGGCACATACCTGTAATCCCAGTAGCTTGGGAGGCTGAGGCAGGAGGGTCTCAAGTTCAAAGATAGCCTCAGCAACTTAGTGAGGTCCTAAGCAACTTAGAAAGACCCTGTCTCAAAATAAAACATAAAGAGTGCTGGGGATGTGACTCAATGGTAAAGCATCCCTGAATTCAATCCCTGGTACCAAAGTATAATAAAATTAAAGGCAAAATAAATACATTATTTTTTGTGCTTCCCTATTGGCAAGTATGTGACATCCAGATATTAAAATCACAAAGTTCGAGGATCAACATGAACCTGGTAATGGTAGGGTGATTCTGGAGAACTGCTAAGTAGACTGTGGTCCTAACAAGACTTCTAAATGCAGCAATAGAAATGAAAATTTAAATTAGGACCTGAGGTAGAATCTACACCCTGAAGGCACTAATGGTGGAGCTAGAGAAAAAGGCAACCACATCGTGGGTCCAGAGGTGTCTGGAGGATTCTCATTCCATTCACACCAACTACTTCCAGATTCATTCATTCAGTTTTAAATAGCCTTAGAACCTGGTGAGCCTCAACATTTGACCTTGCAATATTCAACCATTAACACCTTAGAAGATAGTCAATTATTTGATAGATAACTGAGGTGAAGACCAGAAAGGAATATGACTCGTAAGTGATTAAGGAATGGTATTACAGTAGGTCTGGCAGTTGGATGGGTGAGGTAGAAGAATGGCAACCGTAAAATATTTCTATAGCTTCTTTCAAAGTAACTGTTTTAGGAGATCCTTGGTTAATTTTCCCTTCATAGGTTACCAACACCAGACACTTAGGATTCTATGACTAATAGTTTCTCTTTCTTTTAACAAAAAGATGGACATAATGACTTCTGGGTGTTAATCATGTTTCATAAGTTTACCCAGATTTTATGTACCATTCTAAAAAAGATGATTTTCACATTACAGCAATACTCAGGAAGTACATGGATCCAAAGTAATTTTATTCTAAGTTTATGCCTGATTATAGCTTACTGTCTCCTATAAAGACAAAGAAAGAGCCACCTAATAAAAATTCTCAAGTAGATAGTGGAATTGTTAGGATACCATTATAAAAGAACATTTCAGCCCTAAAAGCGATTATAAGATGATGAGAACTGATTATTTTTGAAGGAATGTGTTTGTCAGACTTGTGTCACTGTGACAAATACCTGAGAAAAACAACTTAGAGGAGGAATGATTTATTTTGGCTCAGGGGTTCAGAGGTTTCTGTTCATGGTTGGCTTGTTCCATTGCTTTCGACCTGAGGTGAGGCAGAACATCATGACATAGAGTGTATCAGAGGAAAGCTGCTCAACTCACAGAAGCCAGGAAGCAAAGAGAGGTATGGGGAAGGACCAGGGACAGGATACAGTCCCCAAGGGCACACGCCAGTGACCTACTTCCTCCAAACATGCCCCACCTGCCTTGAGTTTCCACCATCTGCCACTAGTTCATTAACTATTGATGAATTAATCCACTGATGAGGTCAGAGACTACTTCCCAAAAGCCCCATCTATGGACATCACTGTATTGTGGACCAAGCTTTCAACATATGAGCTTTTGGGGGACATTCTAATTCTAAACCATAACAAGGAAATATCAATATAGGCAAAAAAGCTTATCAGTCTGCCCTCAAAAAGTTGTGGTGTGTACTTCCCCTTGAATATAAAAAAATTTATGTCACAGCTGGGCATAGTAGCACATGCCTATAATCTCAGCAACTCAGAAGGCTGAGATAGGATGGTCACAAGTTCAAGGCCCACCTTACCAACTTAGTGAGAACCTTAGTAACTTGGTGAGATCCTAATAAAAAATAAAAAGGACTGGGGATGTGGTTCAGTGGTAAAGTGCCCCTGGGTTCAGTCCCCTGTACTAAATAAACAAAAAGTCAAAAACTATGTCACAAACAGAGGATTAAAACTGTGCACAGACTCACCTTAGCTGATCTCTAGGTCTTTGGCTATGCAAAGAAATTAGACCTCACCAGAGATTATTATCCTTAGTTTCGGTAAATGTCTTAAGCGGACTTAGCAATTATTGAAATATTGAGCTCTAAAAATTCTGGTTTCATAAAGTAATTTTCAAACTAGGCACAAATATTGGATTAATAATACCTTGTGTGAAAGAGAAAACTGCATTGTGTAGTATTTGGCATTGTGTATTCCTTTTATTCAAAATGTCATTCCAACTAAAGTACCAAGTTGGGATCTACAAAATTCTTGCTTCTTGTTCCTTTAAGTCCTAGAATGTAGCACTTAGAGGCCATGGTCATCTTTCTTAGTGCTTGAGGTGAGCAGAAGATGCATAAGAAGTATTGAGGAAGCTCTTGGTCTGAAGGCATCCTTTCAAGTGAGCTTAAAGCTCTTCTAAAGTGGACAAGATTGAAAAAGAAGCAATTTTCATGCTTTGAGGAATGAACTTCATTTCCAGGAAGTTGGTGTGTGCATAGTTTTCAAAGGAATTCCAAACAGAAAATGGTGGAAAGTGTTGAGTGACAAAGTGTTAGATAAAGGCACAGCCAGATGTTAATTACTGCATTTCTATTTCAAGCTTTGCCATGTGTCTTACATTAGTATAAGCCTATTTAAATAATTTACTCTTTTCACAATGCAGTGGCCAATGGCACTTCTATTCTTGTTTATTGTGGGGAGCCATCCTTATTTAGCAGAATCAGACTAGGTTGAGCCATGGGACATCGAGGCCTGGCTTCCAGGAAGTATGTGGTGTTGTGTGGGA
Source organism: Glaucomys volans (assembly GCA_020662805.1). Lineage (NCBI taxonomy): Eukaryota > Metazoa > Chordata > Mammalia > Rodentia > Sciuridae > Glaucomys > Glaucomys volans. The sequence goes on from JAJEJO010000817.1 coordinate 75,516, forward strand.
GTGGTTCCCTGTCTAGTTTCCTTGAGAAAATGGCTCCCCTAACTCCACCTTATCCTGTTCATCACAGAAGCAGCCCCTCCTGGTCCAGGACCCTTTACCTGTGTGACTATAAAATAAAGGAGAGTTGGGCTTCTCCATGTTGTTAGAGGCCAGAGTTGGTATGGCCAGACCTGTCACACCCCCCTCTCATTTAAAAAGATTATTGACTCTTGAGTGTTTCTTGATTAGATAGGTTTATGAGTACTTGACTGATTTATAGCCAACATCATCCTCCTGCAGTTAACCCTTTTCTTGCCCACTGTGAGAGACCCCCACAGTTTATTATCTCTCTTGTTTCAGTATTCTCACCATATGACACTTTATACCAGGTTATTGGAAAACAGCAAGCATATTTGTTATCACAGCAGAAAATTTTTAAAAATAAGCTCTTTTATTGGGTAGTTTCTTTTAAAATTCATTCTTAGTTATACATGACAGATAGTAGAATGCACTTTGACGTATCATACATACATGGAGTGTAACTTCCCATTTTTGTGGTTGTACATGATGTGGAGTTACACTAGTCATGTATATAGCTCAGTGTTAGGGTATCCCTGGGTTCAACTCCCAGTACTGCAAACAAAAACTAACTAAATGGGCTGAGGATATAGCTCAGTAGGTAGAGTGCTTACCTTGCAAGCACAAGGCCCTGGATTCAATCCCCAGCACCACAAAGAAAAACAAAACAAAACTAAACAAACTTGCAGGAAGGGTGTTAGGTGTTAGAGACCTGGAAGAAAATTCCAGGGAAAAAAGTGAATAGTGGAACTTTTTTATTTTCTAAATTTTCTTTTATTTTAAATTTATTTTTAACTGATACATAAAAACGAAATTATACATATTAATGGAGTGCCATGTAATGTTTCATTACATGTATATATATTGCATAACTTTTTTTTTTTTT
>JAJEJO010000817.1:76558-163636 GCA_020662805.1 Glaucomys volans
CTCCCAAGTGCTGGGATTACAGGCGTGTGCCACTGCACCCAGCTTATATATTGCATAATTTTAAAACCACTTTTGACATGTCGGTCTCCTCCAACATTTGTCATTCTTTGTGGTGAAAACTTCCAAAATCCTTTTTTCTAGTTTTTTGAAATGTATAGTGCATTTTTGTTCTCTACAGTCACCCTACTGTACAATATCATACCAAAACATCTAATTATAACTTATTATCCATTGCTCAACTTTTCTCCATCCCTCCTTGTACCCTACTTTCCCCAGCATCTGGTAACCACCATTCTACTCTCAACTTCTATGAGATCAACATTTTTAGATTCCACCTGTGAGTGAGATCATACACTACTCATCTTTCTGTGTCTGGCTTATTTCACTTAATAAGTGATCACCTGTTCCATGTATGTTACCACAAATGACAGGATTTCATTTTTCAGAACTACATAGTATATACCATATTTCCTTTATTCATCAGTTTATGGGCCTTAGGTTCTTTCCATTTCTTGTCCATTGTAAATAGTGCTACAAAGAATGTGGAAGTGCAGAGGTTTCCTCATCATTCTGATTTCATTTCCTTTGGCTATATACCCAGCATTGCAATTACTGGATATGGTAGTTCTATTTTTAATTTTTGGAGGAACCCTCGTACGGTTTTCAATAAGCCATACTAATTTACATTCCCACCAATAGTGTGCAAGGGTTCCCTTTTCTCCACATCCTCACCAGCACTTGTAATCTTCAGTCTTTTTGATAAAAGCCATTCATATTGGAGTGAGGTGATATCTCATTGTGGTTTGAATTTGCATTTTCCTGATGTTGAATATTTTTTCATACACCTGTTGGCCAATTGTATTTTTATTCTGAGAAATTTCTATTTAGATCTACCGCCTATTTTTAAATCGTGTGGCTTAGGGTTTTTCTTTTTCATTGTTATTGTTTAAGATATCACCCCTTTGTGAAATGTATAGCAATATTCACCCTCTGTTCCCTGTTTCCTGAGGTAGGATGCTTACTTTCTCTGAACCAGGCTTATTCCTTTTCTAAATTGCTCCTACCCTAACCAGTAAGAAGGTAAGAAGGTAAAGTTCATCTCACCTATGAAACTAGATAGAAGGCAGCCAATCATTTCTGATTAATGGGTGGTTAACCATCTAGAATACTTGATCCAAGTTCTTATTGTTGTAGAATTTCACCCATTATTTTGTCTTTCTGAATTCCATTACTATTAAACCATATGGTTTTAATGTAAATTTCTCCTCCCCCTCCTCTTTTTTTCTCCCCTCCTCTTTTTTCTCCCCTTCTTCCCCCTCCTCTTCCTTTTCCTCCTCCTCTTCTTCTTTTGTATCCCAATAAATAAACTGCTTATTGTAGGTTATCTGTCTTCTTTTCTCTCGAGATAAGCAGTGAACTTTCATAATATTGCTTCTCAATATTTAAAATCTGTCCTTGGAATTTGATTATGTATATGTCAGATCTTCTCAGTCTAACTTCTGTCATTTAGCATTTCTTTTATATTTCCCATGTCATCACTGAATAATTTTCTCAAATATTTTATGGGAATTGCAATTTCTAGCTTAGAATAAGGGTTTCAGATTCAGCTGTTTTTGTTGTTGTTGTTGTTTTTTGTTTTTGGTACCAGGAATTGAACTCAGGGGCACTTGACCATTGAGCCACATCCCCAGCCCTAGTTTGTATTTTATTTAGAGACAGGGTCTCAATGAATTGCTTGGCGCTTTTCTTTTTCTGAGGCTGGCTTTGACCTCCTGACTTTGATCCTCCTGCTTCAGCTTCCCTAGCTGCTGGAATTATAGGTGTGCACCACTGCTCCCAGCTTAGCTTGTTTATCTTACTGTTGACATAGCCTTGTTTATGAACACAGTTCTTCTATGGACATTTTCTTACATTAATCCTTTTATTCTTAGTTGCCTACTCCAAGGATCAGTTTCATTTACTTCGGGGGAGGGTGGGTGGAGATCTGGAAGGGAAAATGTCAGTAGGACACATAATGGACATTTTTCTTCCTTCAAGTTTAGCAACATATTTATATTTTTTTCAATATAGCTATTTTGCAACAGGAAGGTGCCACAGATCATCTATATTATAATTCTGTTAGAGCAGAAACACTTTTAATTCATTTTTAGACTTTCTTTGTAGAAGTACTTTTATTTACAGAAAAATTGAGAATATTCTAGTGTTCCCATATATCCTGAACCCAGTTTCCCCTATTATTAACATCTTACCTTAATATGGTTACATTTGTTGTCATTAATGAACCACTGTTAATATATTGTTATTAACAAAAGTATATAATTTATTCAGATTTTCTTGGCTTTTATCTAATTTCTTTTTCTGTTCTCAGACTCTACTGGGAATATCATCTTATGTTCCTTGGGCTCCTCTGGGTTGTAAGAGTTTCACAGAATTTCCTTGCCTCAGATGACCTTGGTAAGTGAGGAATAATATGGTATTTTGTAGGATTTCCCACTATTGGAATATTTTTGTGGTTAAAAAATGTATAAGGTAGCATTAGAGCCATTTTAAAATGTAAAACTTGGTGGCATATCTAATGTATCTAACATTTGCAGTGTTGTGGAATGATCCTTCACTACCCATTTCTAGAACTTTTTCACTGTCCTAAACAGAAGCTCTGTACTTTCCATTCCATTATCTCCTATCTCCAGTAACCTTTATTCCATTTTCTATCTCTATAAATTTGCCAGATCTAGGTACATGATATAAATGGAAGCATATAATATTTGTCTTTTTGTATTTGTCTTATTTCACTTTGCATGATGCTTTCAAGATTCATTTATATTGTAGTATGTATCATGCCTTCATTCCCTTTTAAGGCTAAATAATAGTCCATTGTGTGTGTGTGAATATATACCAAATTTTACTTATCTATTTTATTTACTAGTTCCAGCAGGGTTTGTTTTGTTGTTGTGCTTGATTCTTTTGTCTTTTTTCCACAGATACTCATGTTATCTGGGGGAAAACAGTTTTTTTGTTGTTGTTGTCTTTTTTTTTTAATATTTCAATCTGTATACTTTTTTTTTTCCTTTTCTTGACTATTGCATTAGCTAGGAGTTTAGGTATTATCTTAAGAAAGAATAGTGAGACAAGACATACTTGTGTTGTTCTTGATCCCAGGGAAAACTGAATAGTTTCTTACCAATAAGACTGATATTAGCTGTAGGGTTTTTTGGGTTTTTTTGGAGATGTTTTTCTGTATATTATGATTTCTGACATCTTAAAAATCTTCTCTAGCTGGGTAGAGAGAGATACCCCACCTAGGGAAAGTCAATTCTTAATGACAACAAAGGGCTTAGCCAGGGGTATGCCTCTGACCTGTAAACTAATCAATCTAGAGGCATAACTCCTCTATCTAGAAAGACTTAATTCCTCTGCTTTAACCATCCCAGGGCCAAGTCTAAGCAACTGTGACTATACTGCAAAGCTTTCTAAAATTATTAAAACTGCATCTATTTATTCTTCCTTGCCTTTCCTTTCCTGTGGAACTCCAATAAAGGCTATAATTTAGATTTTCCCCTCAATCATGTTTTCTTCCTCCTCACCACCCTGAGGTTTCCCCATGTACCCCTGTGTGGCATGACATGCCTCACTTCTAGGTCTTTGAATATAATACTTGGCTTTTCATGACTTCTATGCATCCTCTTGCTGCACTTGCCTGACTATCACATGGAAGAATACAGAACAGTTTTAATTTGTGAATTCTTTTTTTCTTTGTTAGTACTGCTAGAGGTTTATAATAGCTTATAATAATGCTAGAAGTTTGTAATAGTGAGCCTCTTTTAATGCTATTTTTAGTTATTTGTATATCTTCTTTGGAGAAAGGCCTATTCAAGATCCTTTATCTGTTTCTTTTTTGTTTTACTTTTGTTTCATCGTTTTAGTGTTATTTTAACAGTTTGTTATATATTCTAGACACAAGTCTCTTATCAGATATATATTTGCAAAATTTCCTTCCTTTCTGTGGTTTGTGTTTTTACTGCATGGTATCTTTTGAAACAAGAAGTTCTTAATTTTTATGATGTTCAGTTTATCTATTTTCATTTGTTGTTTTTACCTTTGGCATAACATCGGTGAATCCATAAGTAATTCATAAAGATTACATCTAATGATTTCTTTGAATAACTTTATGTTTTGCTCTGAGGTTTAGATGTGTTATCCATCTTGAGTTAATTTTTGTACATGTGTGAATTAGGGGACCAGTTTCATTCTATTTTGCATATGGATATCCAGTTGTCCTCCATTTTTTGACAAGTATTCACAATGAATAGTCTTGGTGCCCTTGCAGATCAGTTGATGGTAAATGTGAAGGATTTCTGGACTCTCAATTTTAACTGGAATTATTGACAACTGTGCTCTACAAACAGTTTTAACAGTAAATGAGATCATTTATTCTCTGAGATGCGCACTATTCTTACACCCATTTACAGATGAAGCAGCTGAGACACAGTGATTTATCCAAGACCATTGAACTAGTAAGTGGCAGAACACGGATGTAAATCTGGGCTGACTGATTCGAGAACCTGAGCGCTTTACCACTGAAAGTAAATGCTAGAAATCAGGACTTGAGAATTCAACTGAAAAATGTATTTTAAACAAAAGGTAGGGGGAGTGGGACTGGCTGTAAAACAACAGAATAGGGGTTTTAGTCGCTGGCTGCATTCGAAACGGACCTGCCTTCCTAGGCTGAATCCCTTCCACTCCCCAAGTTGAGAACTTTCACCTGCTGTAGGTCAGCTTCTGGGTTCCTGGCGCAGAGCAGACTCTGGGTTGACTGCCAAGGTGCAGGGCGCCGGCGCCGCCCACGGCCCGAGTGTGGCACCGCGATAGCTAAAGAGCGGTGGAGAAGGAAGGAGCGGGCGCTCCAGGGGCAGGCTGCCGGCCTGGGGAAACTCTCGCGGGAAGATGTGTCGTTGCCTCGGTAACCGCGTCGCAGTCGCTTGAAAGATGGCGGGTCGAAGTTTTGGTCTTAGGGTCAGTTCCTTTCTAGACCTCCGGTTGGCGAATGGGCTGTGGGCAACGAGGACATCCCGCCTCCTTGAACTTCAGGTCTGAAAGTCTCTGCCTCTTTTACAGAGACGTAGCGTTCCAGGGACCCCGCTCGCGCCGCGTGCGCAGAAACCTGCTACCCCTCGACTGGATCTCCTCGCCAAGGAGGAAGAATATAAGTAAGAAATTCGGCGGTTGAGTTTTCTACTTACAAGTATTTTTTTTTTTCCTGGAGACTGGCAGAACTTTCTGGACCGCCCGCTGTCCTTCCCATCATTCCGCTCACCTGCCCTCTATCTTTTCTTTCACCTGATTAGCCCGATTGTGTCTTAGAAAATATTTGAAGTGGGAGGAAGTTTAGCCCTAGTAGTACACTTGTTAGTCAGCAGGAGGATATATTGAAAGTGACTAGGATAGCCGAAATTGCCACGTTGTGTCTAGCGTAGGGTATTTCGCTTAACTTCGAATTCCTAGAGTTAACGTTATGCAGATTTCTTTTAAGATCGTTTTCTAAATTGAGAGCCTGTTTCTCAGGGCAGCAGGAATTATGTTCTTATCCATATTTGGTAGAGTTAAGAGGAGGATTTCCTTATTTTTTTCAGTGTCATTGCAACTATCCTGAGAATACTGCATTGGTCCTTGTCCAATTCCTCTCATCATGCCTCAGTTTTCACAACTAGAGTAATCTTTTATTTTGATTGTATCATTCCATTATTTTAAACACCTCAGAGGTTTCCTTTTGCATTTCAAAAGCTCTGCCACATCTAGCTCCTCCTATCCTTTTATTTGCTGTCCCTTCCTATACCTCCTCTTGTCTGTCTCTTTGCCGCGAACTCCAGTTTCACTGGCCTTTATTTCCTCAAGCTTTTTTTGTTTTCCTTGCAGGCAGTCTCACAAGCCTTCCACCAGTAATGCCCAGAATGCCTTTGACCATTCTACAGACTACCCCGCTGTTCTTTGTATTATTGATTTTTCTTCCCATTTATAATGTGTTTTAGCTGTTTCACTGTTGTGACTAAATGACCCAACCAGCACAACTGTAGAGGAGCAAGAAGTTTATTTGAGGGCTCACAGTTTCAGAGGTTTCAGTCCACAAACAGCTGGCTCCATTCCTCATGGCTGGAGGTGAAGCTGAGGCCGAACATTATGGCAGAAGTGTGTGGCAGAGGGAAGCAGCTCACATTGGAATCAGAAAGCAGAGAGAGAGAGAAAGAATCTGCTCCTGACACAAAATATATACCCCATATCCCCCACTCCCTCCAGCCACACCCCACTTTCCTCCAGTTACCATTCAGTTAATCCCACTGGGGACTACTGATTCGGTTAAGACTCCCACAATCCAATCATTTCTCCTCTGAACCTCCTTACATTGTTTCACACGTGAGCTTTGGGGGATGCCTCACATCCAAGCCATAACAATGTTACAGTGAATTCACTTGTTTACTTTTTTAAAATTTCTGCCTTCTCCACTGGACTGTAAACTCTACTAGAGCAGAGTGTACTGTTTTTAGGTGAAGCAGACACAAGCCAACTTGTTACAGCAGGTAGAAAGATACCATCCTTCTCTTTCTGTTCAAAAATGCCTGTTGTCTTAGTTCAAGAGTGTTCTTAAATAGCTGAGTATGTTGTCCATATACAATTATCAGCGGTGCTGGAACCAAAATGGTTATTTATGTTGCCATTCACTAGATAGGATTAAATATCTACTTTGATAAGGTTAATTTGTTTTAAGTTATTTGAGAATGTTTTGCAGCTGGCTCTGGTGTGTCAGTAAGGATAGAGAGTCCTGCTAAAAGTCAGAAATCTATAGGAAATATTCTGTTCTAGAAGGAGTTGCTTAACAGTAAAAGTGGCCAGTTGCTTGTTCTGTTATCTGTACTATGATATCTGTACACAAATCTGAGGCACATGACCAGAGTAACTCCTTGGTTCTGCCAAAAACTTCTAGAGCACTTCTGTGCCATGAATAAATGTAGAATGTCTGATGATCCTTATAGTCAAGTTTATAACAGTATTTTGCCACCTGTTGTCTTAGTATTAAGCGTATTGGTATATATATTCATTTAGCAGAACACAGCATTTCCCAATAACCTCAATCTAGAATCTGCTGCATTTCAGCTCCTGTCACATAGTTGGAGGAAACAGTCACTATTGGAAAGGATAGCTAAGGAACATGCTAATCACTCCAGTTGATAGATTCTTCAAACTTCATGCCTATATTATAAAACCAGGGAACAAAACAAGATTGCATGATAGCTGGTAGAGCAAGGCCTCCACCTCATAAATCCCAATTACATAGGATTTATGTGTTTTCAGGAAATTGATATCTTCATGCTATTGAATATTTTGTGAATATGATATATCTTCACTTACACAGTTTTTGGGATTCATTTAATAATTTATTTTACTACATATAAATCTTGAATACAATCTCAGGGTGCCTTACAATTTTGGTTGCTTTCAGTGACTTTAAATTACATTTTCTAATTGGTTATATTTGTAAGAACATCAGTAATTTTTGCATGTTGTGCTTTATCTTATGTAGACAAAGATCTTCCCCTGCTGAACTTATTCATTCTATGGTCTCTTGAAGTTTTGATGAAGATGGTCATATGCAAATTATGATAGTTTTGTTCCTTTCATAATTTCTCGTATATTGTCTTTTACCTCCTTTGTTTAGGGAAGTGTAATATAGAACAGAAAAAGCCCTGGTGCACTTCTTCATCTTGGCTGTTCATTTTGAGGAGCCCACTTTAAAAAAATCTTTTTGATTATGAATTCAGTTTCTTCAATTATTATGCATCTGTTTAGATGTTGCTTCTAGAATAAGTTTTAGTTGATAGTTTTCTAGAAAAGCATTCATGTATGTTTTAAAATGTAGTAGCATTAGTTTATTGTATATTCTTTTAAATCTTGACATTTGTTGTCACCTGTAAAGTATAATTGCTGAAGTTTAATTTTTAAAATTTTATTAGAATTTCAATATAACCCAGCTATTATTTTCTCTTTTTAGGCGTTTAAATGCAGAATTGGAGGCAAAAACAGCTGACCTGGTTCGACAAGCTGATGAAGTAATAGTAAGTAGCTATACATTTATTAATAATTCCATGTAAGTGCTCATTTAACTTTTTAATTTGATATATAGCACATGTTCAAAAAAGTAGCTGAAGCATTAATATTCAGCTCAATGAATGATCACAAACAACTTGAATATCTATGCACAGGTATAGGTATGTGTACATGTATTTATTTTGGGTAAATAGTACATTTTCTAAAAGCAACTGAAAGAGTGTCTTCCATTTAGATGCTCCAGTCTTTAACAAGAATACTAATATTTAACAGTCCTGTCTAGTACCAAAAAATTAATATTTGAGAGTAGCTATGTAGAATTAATACTGATAATTCAGTAGGGATAGAAAGAAATGATCTCTGGGGGAAAGTATATACCATTATTACTAATATTCAGATAATTTGTTTTTTAAATTCTGCTGTTGAATCTAACTGAAATTCTTGGGGCTAGACTAGAATTGTACTTATAGTCAGGAAAAATGAGAGGTTATATCTAAGCATATTATTTGCCCCTCTGGTACCAGATTGGATATTCCTACTTTAAGCACTCCTCCTTAAGCATCAGCATTCCTATTTTTAATTGATAGAATGGAGTAGCCCTCCTTAGAGGAGCAAAGTAGCTGCTTTCAGACTTACCAGTTCTTACCCAAATTTAAGTATAATTCTTCCTTTAATCCCCCTGTCTCTGGCCCCAAAAATGGAGTTGATGGAGGCAGGGAAGGAAATCCAGCAATATTTTAATGCCCTATACAAATCCATTATTGTTAATTTGGGAATAAGAAATGTATCATAACATTTGAAGTAATAGATAATGGTTACAGATATGCCCATTGCATTTGTAATTAAATAATTTACTAAAAATATTTTCCATATTTTAGTTGTGCCTGTGTCTGAAGAGCAGGCACATAGCTGTACAAAAGAATCCTTTTGGGCTGGGGATATAGCTCAGTTGGTAGAGTGCTTGCCTTGGAAACACAAGGCCCTGGGTTCAATCCCCAGCACCGCCAAAAAAAAAAAAAAGGATCCTTTTCTTCTCAGAGTTAAAAGAACGTTTCTTCCCAAAAAAGCAGAGCAAAAATACTGAGGAAATTCTGGGAAATGGAAAGGAGCATTGCCGCCACCCCCCACCGCCCACCGCCCAGCAGAAGTTAACTGAATATAACCTTTGCCATAATGAATTTTTGCTTGTTCACTTTCATTTCTTGATACATATCTGCCAAAGGTTTTTACTCCTGATACTTCATTTTTAGCATCTTCATGGTCATCTCAATATTAAAGTGTTACATGTTTGGGGACAAGTTTTTTGTTAAATGGATTTTTTCATTTTTTGTATCTCTAATTTCCATTGCATGCTACTTAAGATGAAAGACTTATGTAGTTGGGGGAAACAAGAATTGCAAATATAGGGGCCTTGTTATTTGTATTTTTTCTGTTCAGATTGACTGTCTTACTGAAGAATAAATGAAAAGTGAAGCTGTAATATACCAGACTCTATTTTCATACCATACCATTTCAAATTCTGTATTTTGGTATCCTAAAAAATCATGGACGACTCTGAAATGATTAATGTTCAGAGAGGCACTTGAATGTATCCTAGTTTGTTGGACTTCTTTCTGTGTAACCCATGACTTACCTTTACTCTTTAACTAGAGAGATCAGCAAGAGGTACGAGCCAGACCTTTTTCAACACAAAATAAATCATATGAAGAAGATGATTTTAATACAAGGTAAGTGACTTAAATTCTCAAATGCCATTGATTGTTTTTTAAGTTCAGGGATCTATGTGAATCTTTTATTATATAAAATATTTTTGCATGCAAATATTAAAAATTTACAATTTGAAGAATAATATGTAAAATAATAATTATGGGCTTAGTTAGATAAAAGACAAGCCCTTTACCTACGTTATCATGTAATTCTTGAAGTATTATTTTCAAATAGATACTAATGTCTTCATTTAAAAATCTTTAGCTTAGAGAGGTTCAGCAGCTTGTCCACCAACACAGAGAAAGTACATCCTTTCCCTGAGATTTGAACCACAGTTGTATTTCTAAACCTGTTCTGACATACTGTATGCTACCTTTCTCTCAAAACTTCATATGAAGATAAGGTAAAAAATAAATTAATAAAGATAATATATATCAAAATTTCTCTCTTGAATTTCATGTGAACTTTTGATATGCCAAGAAATTAGAGAATCTTAAAATATTTATGACTAAATTTAACAGGAAAAGTATAAGATCAGCAGAGCTTGGTGGTCTATGCTTATGATCCCAGCTGTTTGGGAAGTTGAGATGGGAGGATTGCAAGTTCGAGGTCAGCCTAGCCAACTTAGTGAGACCTTGTCTCAAAATACAATTTTTTGTTTAAAGGGTTGAAAATATAGCTTAGCAGTACAGTGCTCCATGGCAAATCCCTAGGTTCAATCCCTGGTACTGCTAAACATCTTGTAAAACCTTATCATAGTAGAGGCAGTGGTGATCATCAAACAGTACAGGTCTCTTGCAATTGTTAATGGAAAATTGCAGAAAAAGACAATTCTTAAGTTTTAAATTGCACAGTGTTCTGTGCTTGATGAAATCTTCCACCCTGCTCCATCCTGCCATGTATGTTCAGCATATCCATTAGTCAACCCATTAGCCACTTAGTAGCTGTCTCAGATCAGATCAATTTTTGTGGCATTGCAATGTTTGTGTTGAAGAAAGAAGGTTAATAGTAGCCTAATGCTATGTCACAGTGCCTGTGTCATTTCCCTCACTTCATCTCATCATGTTGTATCATCCCATATCATCACAAGAGGAATATAGTACAAAAGAAAATTTTAAGAGACCATATCCACATAGCTTTGATTAAAGTATATTGTTATAATTGTTCTATTTAATTATTAGACATTATTTATCTCCTGTGCTTAGTTTATAAATGAAACTTTCCAGAGTTAGGTTTCTAGAGGGAAAACCAGTTCCTGTGGCGTTTGGTATTATCATGGTTTCTGGCATCCATTGGAAGTATAGTAATGGCATATAGAACTGACAGGCATCAAATAGGTAAGAAAATCTACTCTACAGAAATAGATACACAACTGTATACCAATGAAACTTTAAGAGTGGATTAAAATTATTTGCACCAATATGAATCTCAGAACATCCTGATTTCCTAGTTTTCTAAGATCAAGAAGCAGGTTATGAAAACTGTAGAATCCTAAGAGGGCATAATGTTTAAATACCTCACAAGGCTTAGAAACAAAAGAAGTATGTTACTAAAGTGACAGTTCTTTGGCTTATACTTGAAACACTGGAAATTTATTTATTAAAAAACAATCATGGTTAGCTATTCAACAAATGGTGCTGAGAAAACTGGAAATTCATATGTAACAAAATGAAATTAAATCTCTAACTCTCACCTTGCACAAAAATCAACTCAAAGTGAATCAAAGACTTAGGCGCTAGAACAGAGATCCTGCACCTAATAGAAGGGAAAGTAGGCCCAAATCTTCATCATGTTGGCTTAGGACCTGACTTCCTTAACAAGACTCCTAAAGTGCAAGAAGTTAAATCGAGAATCAATCAATGGGCTGGATTCAAACTAAAAAGCTTCTTCTCACCAAAGGAAACAATCAAGAACATGGAGAGTCTGCAGAATGGGAGATATTCTTTACCAAATGCACCTCAGATAGAGTCCTAATCGCCAGAATATATAAAGAACTCAAAAAACTTAACACCAAAAAAACCAAGTAACCCAATCAAATGGGCAAAGGAACTGAACCGATACTTTATAGAAGAAGAAATACAATCACTCAACAAACTTATGAAAAAATGTTCATAATCTCTTGCAATTGGAGAAATGCAAATCAAAACTAAGATTTCATCTCACTTCAGTCAGAATGGCAAGAATAGAAGCAGTAAGTGTTGATGAGGATGTGGGGGAAAAGGTATATTCATACATTGCTGGTGGGACTGCAAATTGGTGCAACCATGATGGAAAGTATGGAGATTCCTCAGAAAACTTGGAATGGAACCATCATTTGACCCAGTTATCCCACTCCTTGGTTTATACCCAAAGGACTTAAAATCAGCATATTACAGTGACACAGCCACATCTATGTTTATAGCACCTCAACTCACAATACCTAAACTATGGAACCAATCTAGATGCCCTTCAACAGATGAATGGATAAAGAAAATGTGGTACATATACACAATGGAATATTATTCAGCCTTAAAGACAAATGAAATTATGGCATTTGCAGGTACATGGTGGAGCTGGAGAATATTATGCTAAGGGAAATAAGCCAAACCCCAAAACCAAAGGCTGAATGTTCCAAAATGGAGGGGCAGGGAGTAGGGAAAACTGAAGGAACTTTGGATTGGGCAGAGGGAGTGAGGGGACAGAGGAGGGGGTCTGGCGGTAGGAAGGACAGTGGAATGAGACTGACACTATTACTCTGTATACATGTATGACTACACAATGGGTGTGACTGCACCATGTACAGCCAGAGGAATGAGAAATTGTACTCCATTTGTGTATGATGTGTCAAAATGCCTTCCTCTGTTATGTATAACTAATTGGAACAAATTTTAAAATTTTTTAAAAAACCACAATTGTTGTATACAATGCAGCATTTGCCTTCTAAATATTCACCCTAGAGAAAACAAGATATAAATAGAAGAAAAAACCTGCATGCGAATCTTAAAAGCAGTTTTGTTTATAATTGCCAAAAATGAAACAAGTATCCATCACATGGTGAATGGACAAATTTGGTACATCCATGTGCTAGAATGCTATTTAATAAACAAATGAAATATTCATACGTATGGTTAAGTGAAAGATACCAGGCTCAAAAACATATTTAATCTGTTTCCATTTATAGTCATATGCTATTTAATGGCAGGAATACATAGGTGATTTCATCACTGTAAACCTCAGAGTATGACTTTAGTACGCAATAGGAATTTTTCAACTTCATTATAATCCTGTGGGACTGCCATTGTGTATGCAGTCCATTATTGACCAAAACATCCTGAAGAGGCTTTTTTAGTCAGCTTTTTCATTGCTGTGACTAAAAGACCTGACAAGAACAATTTTAGAGGAGGAAAAGTTTATCTGGGGGCTCACAGTTTCAGAGGTCTCAGAGGTCTCAGTCCATAGACAGCTGGCCCCATTCCTCCATGTTCTAGCTTAGGTAGAACAACATAGTGGAAGAGGTGGCAGAGAAAGGTGGCTCATGAAACTTGGAATGGATCCACTATTTGATCCAGCTATCCCATTCCTTGGCCTATACCCAAAGGACTTAAAATCAGCATACTACAGTGATGCAGCCATATCAATGTTCATAGCTGCTCAATTCACAATAGCTAGATTATGGAACCAACCTAGATGCCCTTCAATAGATGAATGGATAAAGAAACTGTGGTGTATATATACACAAAAGAATGTTACTCAGCCATAAAGAAGAATAAAATGGCATTTGCAGGTAAATGAATGATGTTGGAGACTCAAGCTAAGTGAGATTAGCCAATCCCCAAAATCCAAAGGCCAAATGATCTCTCTGATAAGTGAATGATGATGCATAATGGGAGGTGTAAGGGAGGCAAGAATGGAGGAAGGATAGATTGCATAGAGGGAAGGGAGGGATGGGGTCGGGGTGGGGGGGTAATAATAATAACAGAATGAGACAGACATCATTGCCCTGTGTACATGTATGAATGCAGAGATGGTGTGACTCTACTTTGTGTACAACCAGAGAAACAACAGCTGCATTCCATTTGTGTACAGTGAATCAAAATAAATAAAATTAAAAAAAAGAAAGGTGGCTCATGTGATGATCAGGAAGCAGAGATACTCCACTCCCCAGATCCAGAATATACACCCCAAAGGCAAGCCCCCAATGCCCACCTCCTCCAGCCATACCTTACCTGCCTACAGTTACCACTCAGTTAATCCCTGTAAGGGGATTAATGCACTGATTAGATTAAAGCTGTCATAACATAATCATTTCACCTGAACACAATGTTCTTGCATTGTCTTACACATGAGCTTTTGGAGGAAATATCACATCTAAAGTATAACAGGGCTCATTTCTATATTTGGCATTCTGGAAAAGGCAAAACTATAGGGCTATAAAACAGATTAGATTAGTGGTTTTCTGGGGGTTAAGGTAGGGGTAAGGAGACTAACTACCGAGGAGCACAGGGGACTTTTTGAGATGATGGAAATATTCTCCATCTTGGTTGCTGTGGTGGTTGTGTAACTACATAGGTTGGTTAAAGTCTATTGAACTGTATACCTGAGATGGATATATTTTATCATGGTAAATTATAATCTCAACCTGAAAAAAAATGTTTGAACACTGTTAGTATCAGATCTGGCTAGTAGTAGTATAGTGAAAAGCAACTGACCCTGTTCCCAAAAATTTCATATCTTGTGTGTTGCTTTTGTAATTTTTTGGTAAATCAATGAATATATTTTATATTACTTGATACAAACATAAATATAACTTGAAACCACTTATGCTTTTATGTAATGATCTTGATACTTTAGGAAAAAAATATATTTAAAGGTTTTCAAAATTCCAAAATTTGGGTTACAAATTTGGCTTTTATCCACTAAAGGATTGAAATGATAAAAGATGATTTCCTAGTTTCTTTTGAAGGAAGTGAGAGACTGCACAAGCATGAAAATTAACCTGTTGATTTTTCTTTTACCAAGTTTTCCTTAAGTGAAAAGTGGTGAAAATGCCTGTTTACCTAGATCACATGGATTTTTTCCTTAATACTAGTGTTTGAACAGATAACTTTTACCATGTGAAACATGGTACTTGATTAGTTGGGAATCATTGAAAATGGGAGTTAAATAAAGAGACCATTCATTTCAGGTCAGAACAATGATAATCCACCTAAATAATTATAATCAAGCAATGTCTAACTGGTTTTTGACACGTAGGGTTACTCCTGGAGAAAATAAGGTAGGAAACCAGGATTTAATTTTTCTTAAAGTAAGTATACATATCTACCAAACTGCTGGAAGCAAGATTTGCCATACAAATAATTTCATTCACATTATGAAGAAACTGTTCATGAAAAAGTTTAACAGAAGTAAACAGAATACTGTGTTGTAGTTCATTTTCCACGGAAATATACAAGCAAAGTAATATCACTGAAACCTGAGGGAAGCATAAAACTATTAAACATCTTTTGCCCAATATGTACGTGTATGTGTTTGGGGCAGGGTGGAATGGAAGGTGCAGAAAAGGTACTGAGGAAATGGTAAGCAATTCAAAATTAGAGTGATTAAAGAGGACACTCAAAATTTGCGTGATTGAAAGTATTTTCATGTCATGTAAGAATCTTCAGTCTCTGTAATTTTAAGATATTTTGAAAACCTTTTTTCCTTTCTCTAATGTGTTTTTAGTAAATCATTGAAAGATCATATTCAATATTATCTAAACATATTTTATGTTTAATATTGAAAAAAATCTATGCATGACCAGTTCAGTAGTGGCATCTGATGGAAAGTAATTTCATGTCTCCTCCTATGGCAAGGAGTTCTAAGGTAATGTGATGGAATTTTTTCATAGCAACAATAAATATTATTGTGGTATAATTTCAGAGGTATTAGTGTGGATGCTCTAGGCAATTGAAGGGTAGGTGGACTTTCTCTGTAATAGGCTAAATAGTAAATATTTCTGGATTTGTGAGCTGTATAGTCTCTGTTGAACTACTCAAATTTGCTATTGTACAGTGAAGATGGCATAGATAACATGTAATGAATGGGTATGGATTAATTCAGCTGGTGGATTGTAAGTTTGCAGACCACCATAAACACTTCTTGTTATAAACTATAAACATAGTTTAAAACCTAAAATAAAATGTGCATTAAAATTAATTGCATTTTGAATGTATTAATTCATCCAACATATATTTTATTGCCAATGTAAGAACTTATGAGTGAAATACTGTGCCAAGTACTTGTCATTGAGTAATGGAAAAGGGAGATCTGATTCCTGCCCTCATGGCACTCACAGTGTAATGAGGAAAACAGACACTGATCAAGTATTTAAGTACATGAGGAGAACAACATTGTGCTCACCAAAAACCAAAACACTCCTATACCAGATCACTCCTATAATCCCAATGACTTGAGAGGCTGAGGCAGGTTCAGCCTCCACAATTTTAGCAAGAACCTGTCTCAAAAAAGGACAGGGAGGCTGGGGTTGTGACTCAGTGGTAGAGTGCTTGCCTAGCATGTGTGAGGCACTGGGTTCAATTCTCAGCACCACATATAAAGAAAGGTCCATTGGCAACTAAAAAAATTAAAAAAAAAAGAAAAGAAAAGAAAAAGGACTGGGGACATAGCTCAGTGGTAGAGTACCTTTGAGTTCAATCCTCAGTACTGGGGTTGGAGGATGGGGGGGTCTTGTGGTGTATCATTTTATAAAATGGATAATACCTTTGTGTAGCTAATAATGACTACTAATGATTTCCATCCTTTAAAATTTGGGCTACCTTTACCTATAAAAATATTGGAATTATATCTTATCAAAGGTGAATTATTTAACCAAAGCCCTTTTTTCTTTTTTATTAGAGCTTTTGATTATACATAGTAGTTGGGTTCATCCCGACAAACTCATACATGCGTGGAAATCAGTTTTGGTTCCACCTTTTCCTTCCTGATCTCCCTCCCCTTTCTCCTTCCTCTACTAGACTTCCTTTCACTCTTCTATTAGTTTGTATTTGGTTCTTTATGCAATCTTAACCTTCCCTTCCCCTTTCCTTTATTTTACTCTAACTTTCACATATGAGAGAGAACATTTGACCTTTGAGTTTCTGAATTTGACTAATTTCATCTAGCATGATATTCTCCATTTCCATCCATTAACCAGCAAATGCCATAATTTAATTCTTTTTAATGGCTAAATAGAACTCCATTGTACATATATGCCACAGTTTCTTAATTCGTTCATCTATCAATGGGCATCTGGGTTGATTCCATAATTTAGCTATTGTGAACTATGCTACTATAAATATTGATGGGGCTGTGTTGCTGTAGTATGCTGATTTTAGATCTTTTGGTAAAATACCCAGGAGTTGGATAGCAGGGTCTTATGGTGGTTCCATCCCTAGTTGTTTGAGGAATCTCTCTACTGCTTTTCAGAGTGGCTGTACTAGTCTGCTCCCACCAAAAATGTGCAAGTGTTCCTTTTCCCCACACAACCTCACCAGCATTCATTGTTGTTCATATTCTTGATCATTGACATTCTGACTGGAGTGAGATGAAATCTTAGTATAGTTTTGATTTGCATTTTCCTGATTGCCAGAGATATGGAACATTTTTTTCATTTATTTATTGGTCTTTTGTGCTGCATCTATTGAAGTTTCTGTTTTGTTCTTTTGCCTGTTTATTGATTGGGGTTTTTAAAAGTTTTTGAGTCGTTTGTATATTCTGGATATTAATTCCCTATTGGAAGGGTAGCTGGCTAAGATTTTCTCCCATTCTGTAAGTTCTCTCTTCATGCTCTTAATCATTTCCTTAGCTGTGCAAGAGCTTTTTAGTTTAATGGCATCTCACTTATTGATTATTGGTTTTATTTCTTGCCCTTTGGGGTTTTGTTAAGATAGTCGGTGCCTGTACCATACAATGGAGCAAAGGACTTTTTTCTAATGACGCTCATTCAAAATAAATTAGCCTATGGATAAATAGAATTAAAGCAAAACAGTTCTAAAAACATATAATTTATTAATATAATCAATTACAGAAGTAATTCTATATAATGTATTCAAAGTAAATTAACATGTGGATAACTTGAATTATAGCAATAGTTGTATATTTTCCTTTCAAATATAATTTATGTTGAATTTCATTGTCTTAGTATCATCTATTATTAATGTGTAACATTTGTTTTTGTGTAGAAGCCTATTATCGCCTGAAGAAATAGTTCATCTACATTCAGAAAGTAAGGTATGAAGTCAAACTTTCTGTGAATGCAATTACATTCTGTAGAATTTAGGTTTTTAAACATACAGAGAAGGGGTAAAACTTGATAGAAATAGAATTTACTTAACATACTTAAACATACAGAAAAGGAGTATAACTCAGAGGAAACAGAATATAAACCTTGATACTCAGAAGGAATGCCTTCATGAAGTGCTGCTTATAAAATGAATCATTTTGTCTCATAATTTCATTGAACAATTTGGAGTACAGTAGAAATTCCAAGTGGAATGAGTTTGTAACCTGAGGCTTTTCCATTTTCTCTCTGAAGTGTAATCTAATAGAAGACCTGAAAGAGAAAGGTGCTTATATACAAAGAAGGTTATTTTAGTGGTTTAGTCATTTATTTAAATATCCACCATGTAGAGATCACTCTTCCAGGTACTGGGCATCCTGGGATTTACAAGTTCCTTACCATGAATATCTAGGGCAAGGAAACTGCATACCTGAAGGCCAAGGAAGTCCTGCTTAAAGAATAGTTTATTAGTGAAAGCTAGATTTCTTGAGTCAAAACATCCAAATTTAATATTTCACTTACTGTACTAAATATCCTTGAATCTTTGGTCCAGAAAAGATAGAGGTCTTTTCCAATTGTGGGATTCTTAAAAATACAATTGAATTAATTTCATAAAAATAGCAATTTTTGTTGTAAAATAACAATTCAGTGTATTACAAAATTGCTTTCCTTGGCAAATGATTAGGTTAATCAATAATTTCAATTCTTTTCATGTAGTCAAAGACCAAAAACATTGGTTCTGTAAACAAGGTTCAAAACAAACTACACTCTGCAAATAAAGGAATGAAAACAAATTCAAGGTATAGTATAATTTTAAAATTATTACATTCTTTTTTAGTTTTATAAAATATATACCCAAAAATATATAAAGTTACAATGCATATATCTTATTCACATTTGGTAATATTGAAAACATTTTCTACTCAAATGTTTTATAGCAGTTAATGAACATTTTGTAAAAGGGGAAAGATTTATATGATCTGAAAAGAAACCAGAGTATGAACATTTTGTATTTTTCTCTTAAACACAACTACCACATTTCAAATATTTCAAATGTTATTAGATATTTTCTTAGAATAGGGACTACGACTTGGGGTTTTTGTCACTTTGCCTAGTTCTCTCACTAAATAGTCTACGTTTTGAGTATCTAACAGAATGCCATACATTATTATGTAAGATAAGAATGTAGAGATAAGAATGATTTGGCATACTCTAAGACTGTAGTGCAGTTATAATGTACCTTCTGTTGGTTTTGGTGAAATGAATTCAAGATGATCCTTAGAATTAGAAGCTGTCTAGGATAGGAGACTTTTTCTAGAAAAAGAAGAGGTTGGGTTGTACCAACCAATCTAATTCTTAGCAAGTTATTATATTTATATGACTGTTACCCAAACTGATAAGCATATTATAATTCAGGGAAACTCTTTATTGGTTCTTGCCTTTTAATTGCTTAAATAACTTTTCCAGTTTTATTATTGAAAAGAAAGAAAAATTAAGGAGGAAGGGATAAGAAGAAAAATACAAAAAATACTGAAGAGAAGAACATTTGCAGCATACATATATCACCAGAAAAGGTTAACTTGTTTTTAGATTCTACATATACTTTTTTTAAAGAAAGGTTTCTGATGCCTTTGGAACCATGGACTTGATGTACTAATGTGTAAGGCCTTGCCCATGTCTCAGTGCCTTTGTAAGGGCCCTTTATTTCATAGTTCTTCTTCCACTTCATCAAAAAAAAAAAAAAATCCAGCTTTTTGATCAACTTTGATTCTAGGTAGAATGTAATTCTTTAGGTGGAGATTATGATGCCTATTCACTCTGTAATTCTTCCTCAAGAGGTATTATTCTTTGTTGGTAGGATTATGGCCAGGCAATTTTTATACTTCTTCTCTGGCAGCATATAAAATTAAAAAGCCACAGGCTGGATTTGACGTAAGTGGCCAAGTTCAGTACTTAGTTTTTATGTTCATTTGTTTGGAGCCTAGGTCTAGACCAGCTATCCTCATAAAGTCATCTCTTAGCTTGTGTGATTTATAAAGTTTGAAAGTCTACAAAGTCTTTTATTATGTAGTCCTTCAAAGTCTCAATTATAGATTGCGTCATGAATTGAACATTTGTAATAATTCTGATCTGTTATTTGGGCAAGGCTGTATATCCTTTCTACATTTCTATTTTTACATACACACATACCCCACACATATATGAACATTTATCTTCATGCATACATATTTTTTATATTTCAGTGTTAAATTGAAACACTCTGATGTACAAACTGCTGATGATGTTGCCATTCCAGAGGATTTCTCAGACTTCTCACTTGCAAAAACAATTAGCAAAATTGAAGGGCAATTGGAGGAAGAGGGCTTTCCTGAAGATGATGACATTTTCTCTGGTGTTAGTAAAGATATTGGAACAGGTAGATTTTCTTTTGTCATTTTTTTCTTCATATCACAATTACTTAGAAAAAATGATTTGGGCCAGGCGCGGTGGCCTACACTTGATCCCAGTATGATCCTACACTATGATCCCAGTAGCTTGTGAGGCTGACGCAGGAGAATTCCAAGTTTAAGGCCAGTCTTAGTGACTCAGTAAGGCCTTAAACAACTTAGACCATATCTCAAAATAATAAAATAAACAAGAGTTGGGGATGTAGCCCAGTGTTTTTAATAACCCTTGGGTTCAATCCCTGGTACAAAAACAAAACAAAACATGATTTGGGGGAACATTTCTTGTACTTAAAATATTTATTGCGATGTCTTGGATTTATTTCAGAACAATCTAGTGGGATGTGGTGATGGGAGGAATGAGTGGGATTATAGATGAAATAACATTGACTATGAGTTCATAAATTGTTGAAGATGGGTGGTGGGTATGTGGGAGTTCATGAACTTGTTTTTCTACTTCTGTATATGTTTGATATTTTCTATTATGAAAAGTAAAAATTAAAATGACTAGTGTTGTTTGGGTTTATTGAACAATTTTCAACTAAAACTAGTGTTGCATAGCTCATGATTAAAACATTAAGAAAGCTCTGCTTCTCATTTATTGCATGTTAAATCAATACATGCAGAAGGATAAATGAATTAATGATGTATCATCAGGTATAATAATCAAATAAGTTTTCTAATAAAATTTTCCTTTTTATTAACTCATCCTTTGCATATCACTGTAAGAATAATACTAAGTTTAGATCATCTAAAAGCATTGTAATACCAGTAATGGCTCTAAAGTTGTCAAATTTAAGAGGAGCCAGCTATTATTGAAATAATAAATAAGACAATTATAGTTAATGCTGAACTATAATAAGTATAATTAATTATGACTTCAGGCAAGCCATTTAGCCCCTCTGTCATTTGAAATTTAGCAACTTTGTTATATAATCATAATTTCTTGATTTTGTGGAAAATTATAAGTTTGTATGTGAATGACATCAAACTATATACTGGTCAGTCATAAATGGAGAGCAATTCATTTACATATTTACTACATTTACTGGCCCAGTCAAGCTTTCCAGAGCTAATTGTGGTAGGGAAGATAAATGAAATCATGTCAGTTGCCTTTCAGTCTCTCTTAACATGCTTTCCAGGAAGTGATGGCCAGACCATTGGTAGGCAGTCACCCATGACCACAGTGTTCCTGCTCCCATATACAGAAAACCAGGACAAACCACCTTTACCTTAAATGCCACTTTTTTCTTATTGCTGAATGATCTCTGCCACTCTCAGTATCTTCCTTTTTTAGTATCTTTGACCTAAGTGGGAGAATTTTCTCTTACTCCAGATGATTGATTGGAAGGCTGGGTTTTGTGTTGGAGGAAAAGATCAAGAAGTAAATCTTCTTTATAAGATTTGAAACTGACTTTTACTAGAGAGGATTATGTTTGTTTCTTTTTGTCACTTTGGGACATTACTCACCAGATACCACTGTAAATTCTGTTTATTGTGGACCACCTTATTGAGTATGAATTCAGTTTGCAAACTATGGGAGTCCAGGTGCAAGTTAGATTCTCAGGAGATTTTTCTCCCTCTAAACTGAGTTCTAATGATGAGATGTGAATAGTTCCTTGTCGTTTCTTTCTGTTGAGAGGATTTATTTCTCATTCATCTTTATCTTAAGAGTATTTAATGCCTTTAGTGTCCCTTAACAGGGATATACAGTAGACTCACTATTTTAAGCATTTTTTTCCTCATAAAGTAGCAGTGTGTCTTAAAACTGCTGATAGGTTCAGCAAAAGACAGTAAATTCAATCATTTAAATCTACAGAGGCACAGATCAGATTTCTAAAGGCCAAACTCCATGTTATGCAGGAGGAATTGGATAACATTGTATGTGAATGCAATAAAAAGGTAAGATTTTAAAACTTCTCAAAAGAAATGCTCTAACATTCAAAGACATTTTGGGGCAGTTTCAATTATATTTTAGTTTATTTTTAGATATAATTCAGTTACATTTTGAATTAAAATTGTATATAAATATGGAATTTTATTTTGAGATGCTGAATTATCACAAAGCCAAAGTAGTTTTAAAAGTGTGTTAATTAGAGTTCTTTTTCAAAAGACTTACAAGGTAAGCTGTTAAACACGAATAAGATATCTGACTGAACATTTTGGGAGATGAAACTAGAATATACTTTGTTTTTCTTCATTAAATGGGTATAAATATCTCATTAACGACCATTTTCTGAAGCTTCTCTTTTGTTTTCTGCTTTGTTTGGATATGAAATCATATGTATTTTGTCACACTATCTCTAATTTCATAACTAGGAAGATGAAATTCAGGATTTAAAGTCTCAAGTAAAAAAATTTGAAGAAGATTGTGTGAAACAGCAACGAACAATTAATATGCAACAGTCTCAAATAGAAAAATATAAAAGTCTTTTTGAAGAAGCAAATAAAAAATGTGATGGATTACAACAACAGTTGTCTTCAGTGGAAAGGGTAATGATTTTGCTACTTTTTCTGAACTTAATGCCAAAGATACATTAAAACTATTAAAGTAACATTTGTAATAAACACCACTTTTGGTTCTTTAGTTATTAGTATTTACTGAAAACTCTGCTTTTAAAACAACTCTATTAGAATATAATCCACATACCATATTTCATTCTTTTGAAGTACACAATTCAGTGGCTTTAGTATATTCAGAAAATTGTGCAAGTACAACCACAGTCAGTTTACACCATTTTCATAACCTCAAAAAATACTTTGTACCCTTTGGTTACCACACCCAACCTCTCTTTCCCCAAAAAGAGGTTGCCAGCCCTAGGCAACCACTAATCTATTTTCTGTCTCAATAGATTTGTCTATTCTGGAAATTTCATATACTTGGACTCATATAATATGTGGCTTCTAATACTGACTTTTTACTTATCATGATGTTTTAAAGTTGATCCATGTTGTAACACCAAACAATATTTCATTCCTTTTTATTGCGAAGTAATAGTCCACATAGCTATAACTCATTCATCAGCTGGACATTTGGATTGTTTCCACTGTTTGACTGTTTTGAATAATGCCCCTGTGAACATTCATGTACAAGTTTTATGTGAACATATGTTTTTGCTTCTTTGGGTTATATACCTACTAGTGCAATAGCTGAGTTATCTAGTGACACTGTGTTTAATGTTTTGAGGAACTGCTCCATTCTCTAAACTGGCTGCACTGTTTTCTGCCAGCAGTGGAAGGAGGGGTTCAGTTTCTTCACATTCTCACCAAAACTTGTTACAATATATTTTTTATTGTAACTATTCTTCTGGTGTGAACTAGTTACTTCATTATGGTTTCACATTTCCTTAATGACTGATGATGATGAACATCTTTTCATGTGCTTATTGGTTATTTGTATCTCTTCTTTGGGAAAATGTTGGTTCATATCCTTTGCCCATTTTTAAAATTGGATTTTTTATTATTGGTAATAACAGTTACTGATATATATCCTATACATAGCTATAAGTCCCTTATTAGATATATATTTAGCACATATTTCTCCAAATATGGGTCCTCTTTTACTCTCCTTAAGGTATCCTTTGAAGTATGAAATTTTATCTAATTTTTTGGCTGTTTAGACTTTGTAGTATCATATCTAAGAGAAGAATATATTTTAAATGAACTATTTAAAATTTTTCTATTAATTTACCATTGTAATAAAAATTAAACATACAGAATTACTTTGTAAAACGTAGTGATGATAAAAATATAATATAGCATGTACTGAGATTTTTAGTAAGAAAATATGCCTCCATTAATACATCATTATGATTCTCTTTAATATGTTTGTATGAGAGCCTACTTTTAGACATTTCATTTTGGTATAATTGCCATTATCTTTTGGTAATAATTTTAATAATCAGATTTATTTACATTAAGTTTATATATAGTAAATTCACTTTTTAGTATGTAGTTCTATGAGTTATGATAAATACATACAGTTGTTTAACCATTACCATAATCATAATATAGAACAATTTCATTGCCCCCAAAATTCCTTGTGATTTTAGTCAAGTCCTTCCCCTAGTCCCAGCCCCAGGCAACCACTGATAGTTTGGCCTTTTCTAGAATGTCATGTAAATAGAATCACATAAGCTATATCCTTTGGTTTTATTTTTTTCACTTACCCTAAAGCATTTGAGATTTATCCATGTTGCTCATTCTACTTCATTGCTGAGTAGTGTAAATGTTGAATGATATATCATAGGTTGTTTACTCACTCATTTAGTAATAAAAATAATTATGGTATCTAATGGTTTAAGACTATGCTGTCCAATAAGGTAGCCATTTACTATTTGTAGCTAGGCTAAATTGTGATGTGCTATAGTATAAAATAAACATATAATTTTGAAGATTTACTATAAAAGAAGAATGAATAATTTAAAATATCTCAATCTTGCTTTATTTGTTCTTATTAGTTATACATGATAATAGAATGTAATCAATCTTTTTTATATTGGTCAAATGTTGAAATAATGTTTTAGATATACTGGGTTAAGTGAAATACATTATTATAATTAATTTTGCCTTTTTCTTTTTAACTTCCTCAAAGTAGCTACTAGAAAATGTAAAGTTACATATAGTTCATATTTTACTTCTGTCAGTTTAAGAAATATAGATGATTAGTCTAAAAAAAAAAAGCTGTAATTGGGAGATCAACTTTTTTTTTGGTGGTGGTATAGGAGATTGAACCCAGGGCCTCGTGTGTGCTAGGCAAGGACTCTACCACCGAGACATACTCTGAGACACTTTTTTAAAATCTATTTTAGCTATCTTATTTACTTTTTAGTACTAGGGATGAAACCCAGAGGAACTTTACAATGAGCTACGTCTCCAACCCATTTTAGACAGGGTCATTAAGTTGCCCAGTCTGGCCTCAAACTTAAGATACTTCTGCTTCAGCCTTCTGTTACTGGGATTACAGGCATGTGACACTGTGTCTGGCTATACTGTTTTAATTTTTATGGCTATATTTTGTCACCGCACACCCAAGTACTGGCCCTATAACTTTTAGTTTCAAATAATATTGAAAGTTTGATTACATATTTGTTTACTCTCATATCCTATCCTATGCACTCTTTCTTTCAAATGTTTTAATTCATCTCTTTCAGTTCATTGTTACCACTTGGTTCAAGCAATTACTACCTTATTTATGAATCCTCTTAATGGGTGATTTTATGTCCATTATCTTTATCATCCTGTATTCTATCAATGGATAAATTTTCTGCTTATACCCTTTCCTTTAGGGAAAAAGAGGAACAATTTTTTTTTTAATGTTACATAGTAGGGGAACTGAATCTGAGTGGTTAAGCAAACAGAATTCCAACTGTTTTGTCTGACTCCAAAGTCTGCATTCTTCCCACAAACGAGGTCAACTATTTTTTAAATTATGTGTATTAAGTTATTTTAGCAGCTGATGGTGACAGATGGATTACTTTCTAAACTATAAAAACAAAAAGCATTAGATTTTTTCTATAAATGATATTTCTAAAAATTTATTGGGGAATGACTTAAATGCAATAAGACTTTTAAAAATACATGGTTCAATGAGGTGGTTTTGGTTTTGTATTGGGAATTGAACCTCGGGGGTGCTTTACCACTGAGCTACATCCCCAGTCCTTTATTTATTTATTTTTATTTTTAAAAATTTTTTTACATTTTGATTCCTTATACACAAATGGGGTACAACTATGGTTTCTCTGGTTGTACACAAAGTAGAGTCACACTGTTTGCGTAATCATACATGTTCATAGGGTAATGATGTTTGTTTCATTCTATTATTTTTCCTTCTCCCACCCCCTCCTCACTTTCCTTTATACAATCCATCCTTCCTCCATTCTTGCCTCCCTCCCACCCCCTGTTATGTATCACCATCCACTTATCAAGAGAAATCATTTGGCCTTTGGTTTTTTGGGATTGGCTTATTTTACTGAGCATAATATTCTCCAACTCCATCCATTTATGTGCAAATGCCATAATTTTATTATTTATGGTTGAATAATATTCCATTGTGTATATATACCATGGTTTCTTTATCCATTCATCTGTTGAATAGCCATCTAGGTTGGTTCCACAATTCAGCTATTGTGAACTGATGTAGCTGTGTCAATGTAGTATGTTGATTTTAAGTCCTTTGGCTATAGGCCAAGGAGTGGATAGCTGGGTCAAATAGAGTCTTGCTGAAGTGTTGAGACTGGCTCCAAACTTGTGATCCTCTTGCCTCAGCCTCCAAGGCATGTATGTGCCAGGCATGTATGCACCCAGTCACAGTTCAATGAATCGTGATGAATTAACATATCCTTATAAACACTACAATCAAGATAAAGAAAATTTGTCTCTCCTTGTACTTTGTACTGCTTCCCCCATAAACTTCCAGTTTCCAACCAGGGGTCCAGGCAACCAATGATCTGCTTTCTTTCACTACAGTTTTCTCTGTTCTAAAATTTTATATAGATGGAATCATAAATGTGCAATTTTTGTGTCTGGCTCTTTTTGTTTTTAATGTTTTGCAATTCATCAGTGTTGTAACATGTTTTGTGGTTCATTTCTTTATATTGCTGAATAGTATTTATTTGCAGATATACCATATTTTGTTTATATGTTTACTAGTTGATTTGGGCATTAGAATTTTCTTGCAGTTTATTAGAAATAAAGCCACTGAATTTCCATGTGCAAGTATTTTGTGTAGATTCATATTTTGTGAATACATATCCAACATCAGAATGTTGGATAAATTTTCTGGGTCTTATAGAAATTATATATTAAATTTTTAAAGAAACTATCAAACTGTGTTCCAAAGTGATCATTGAATTTTGTATTCCCGCTAACAATATATGTATCCTCATCAACACTAGATATTCTCAGTCTTAATAATTTTAGCTCTACTAAAGGAGAAGTAGTAGTATATCATTGCAGTTCATTTCCTTTCTAACTCTTAATGTTGAACATCTTTTCATATGCTTATTGGCTATTCATTCATTTCTTGTTATGTGTTGTTCAAACCTTTTTCCTATTTGAAGAACATTGGGTTGTAGGTGTTCCTTATGCCTCTTTATATATAATCCCTTTGTTAGAAGCATATGTATTGTGAATAACTTCTCCTAGTCTGATGTGACTTGAATTTGATCATTTATTTATCCTTGTCTGATTTTTCTCACCTAAATTACTGTAGAACTTTGTCACTCTGCCAGCATTTACTGCCAGCATTTACTTATGTTGTGGCTGATACATGTACCTCTCTATTGCCCCCAGTGCCTTTTATGAATGCTTTAAGAATAATGAGAGGATGGTAAATTATTTCCTCTTGAAGCTCTTAGCATTTGGGTTTTAAAGTTAAATTTTATTTTCTTTATGCTATCCAGCTTTTTTTCTTTTTAAAACATATGACATTCAGGACTTGGGATTTTTCATAAAACTTGTGTCTAGCAGTATACAAACTGCTTTTTTTTGCAGGGGGCACAGATTAATTTTATTGTCTGTGTCATGATGCCAGTGGTATCTTGTCTGTACTTAGTAAAAGATATTAAAGTATGATTGAACACAGAAATGTTTTCAAGTTTTGATTAGGTTTTCCTTTCTTATTGGCTTTATGCGTACAGAAAAATTTTATTTCCTGCTTTACTATTCTCCTGACTACCTTTTATCCTTTTTCTTCACACCTCTCCAGAAGGGGACAGTATTGATTCAAGAACTCGTGGGAGAACATCATGTAGTAAAGGATGTTTTGCATTTTTCTGTGAAGTAGGTTCCAAAGTCACCAGCAGGAAGGAGAAGGATAGCTTCATTCCCCTGGTCTGTGAGAGGAGGCTGAAATGAGGTAGCAAGAACTGTGGACTTTGCAGTTAATGAGCTGATTTTGCCTTTTCCATGTGAACAGTGAGATAAATCATATGAGCTTTTAGTGTAGCTGCCACCCACAAAGCTGTGAAGAAGACTGTGATAGCAGATGGTATCCACATGCAGTTTGATTTGTTTAGAAACCTACATAAAGAACAGCATGTGTTGTTTTGTTTTCCCCCCTTAATTACTCAAAACCAAGGAGATCAGTATTCAAAGATGATATAGTAATATATCCAGGAGAAAAAATTTAGAATACAGACTATGTTTTTATTGCATCATTTAAGTTCTACAGTATTTATTGGGTCACTGCTTTCTATAAGGCTCTAGACTGGGCCTTATGGTAAAAGGGGTACAAAAAAGAGTGGGTTAAGTATTAAGTTCAACTTAACAGATGACATTAGTTCTTTTTATAGGCCACTAAAGTGCTGGAAATTAAGATGGTTTCTATCCTCAAGGAGCTAGTTTACACTGTAGTGGGGGAAATAAAGCAAATGGACAGTTTCAGTGCCACACAGCAGGTGCTGTAATAAGTGTGTATCAAGATGTCCTAGAGGCTCTAAGGAAAGGCACCTAATCCAACCTGGGTGGATAGTGAGGATTAGAGATGGGAGGCTTCCTGGAGGAGGTAAAGTCCTGTGAACAACTGTAGCTGAGAGGCAGGAAACATGGCTGTTTGGGAGTGATCCAAGTACTGCTGATATTACTGAAGGTAACATCTGTGAGAGATGAGGCTGGTTGACAGGGGCCAGGTTCTCGTAGAATTTGAAGTTACCAGTATGTTCATGTTTCTTAATGTTCTTCATGTTTGCCTGTTAACTCTGCAACAGAATATCCTAGGTTATTTACAGAAATGTAAGTGTAATCCTAACTCAGGATATAGAAAACCATCAATTGTTGTTTCTGCTCAGAATTGGGATTTTCCCTTAGGACTAATGTAGAATGTTTTGCATTTGATGAATATTTCCTTAAGTGACATATTTTGCCAGTTCTACACAAAAATATTGTTCATGGGAGAGTGAATGTCTTGCGTTGGTCTTCTGGGAGACTTCTGAAAGAACTACTATAGTTATAAAAAGTTTCTTATAAAAAATAGGGACTGTGCTATATTGTTCGGGGTCAATAAAGGGAGAAAATTCCAAGTAATCTGAGAGTTTAGTTCACAACTACATTTTTAGGATATATTTTTCTAATACCAGTTTGGGGCAAGAATTCCCTGAGAACTCTAATACTTAGTGTTCAGTAACTAGCTATGTATGGGGCCAGTAGCAAGGGGGGCAGGTAGTTTGCAGGGAAATTTGGGGAAAAGCAGAGAATGAAAAAATGGAAAATATAAAAGTGGAAATTATCTTTTTTACTATGCAGGAATTAGAAAATAAAAGAAGACTACAAAAACAGGCTGCCACTGCCCAAAGCACCACAGAGGTTCGCTTGAATAGAGCCCTAGAAGAAGCAGAAAAGTATAAACTGGAGTTAAGTAAATTAAGGCAAAGTAACAAGGTATGAAAAGATTAAATAGTTTTGGTAGAGATCACTTTTGGTAACTTCCTTTTATGCAAGCATCAAAAATAATAATTTTAAAATTATAATTCTTGATGTTACAGTCAACATTTTTCTTTTTCAGCAAGTTAGGATTATATGCTGGGGCTGTTACCATAACTGGGTGATACCACAATTCTTTAGAAGATTCATGCATTTCTTTATCCAAAAGATCTTTGTGGATGTCCATATTATATGCCAGACACTTTTCTGAGCTCTGGGGATAAGCAGTATGGAGAGGGGAGTGTCTTTTCTGTCTTATATTGGTTATATTCTTTTCTGAGCCTCAGTTTTCTAGTACAGAAAGTGATGGACTTATTTTACTTGGCAGCGGCTCTCAAACTTGAGCTTGTATCGGGATCACTAAGGAGTTTGTTAAAACACAGATTGCTGAGTCCCAGCCTTGGAGTTTCTGATTTAGTAGATAGGGTGAGGCCTGAGAATTTGGAACTCTAAGAGGTTCCCAGGGATACTGCTGCTGGTTCTGAAACCATGGTTCAATAACTAATGTTACAGAGCTATTAGAAGGATTGCCATCTCCAAGTTCTAGCCAGTGCTTGGCATAGGAAAAGCATTCAGTGCCGTGAACAGCTGTTAAATAAATGAAGGCACAAGTACTGATGTATATGAAGACATCTGTACATTCTGTAAATACGGGCTATTAGTTTTTGGTTCTGTGCCAACCTGAAAGGACAAAAGTTGATACTCCATTGGAATCTCTTCCCTTAGGACATTTAATAATTTAACAAGGACTTGTATGAAAAGTTTGTATCCCTTTACAATACTCTATCCCCAGGTAATCTGTTTATATTTTCTAGAATTTTATGTTCTTTTAAATTTTTTTCCAATGTGACCTCTTTTATTCAGGACAGTTGTTTTGAGATTCATCTATGTTGTTTCATGTAACAATAGTTCACTTGATAAATTTTTTTTTACCCATGGTATAAATATACCAATATTTGTCCATCCATTAACCTATTGATGGACAGGTGGGTTGTTTCTAAGTTTGGCCAATTTTACAAAACCTGCCATGAACATTCATGTATAAGTTTTTGTGTAGACATATGCTTTCTTTTCTGTTGAGTAAATAGGAGATGAATGTTTGACTTATACTGTATATTGCTAAATCTAAGGTAACAGATATTTTCTTATGGAAGTTGCATACCTTTTAGCTTTTATGTTTGGTTTAGATTTTGTGTATGATGTGAAATAAGGGGTAAGGGGTTTTTTTTTGTTGTTGTTGTTTTTGGGTTTGTTTGGCATTTATTCCAGTACTGTTTGTTGAAAAGATAATTCGTTCATCATTGAATTGTCTGAAACTTTTGTTGAAAATTTGTTGTTCAGATAGGTGTGGATCTATTTTTGTAATATTTAATTGGTCTGTATGCCTGTCTTTATGCAATCATTGTTTTGATTAGAGTCATGTAAGTCTTGATATCAGTGAGTCCTTCGACTTTATTATTCTTTTTATAAGTTGCTTGGTTATTCTGGGTCCTCTTCTTATTTTAGAACTATCTTATCAGCTTCCACAAAAAATCCTGTTGAAATTTTGATTGGCATTGCCTTAATCCATAGACAAATTTTGGGAAATTTGACAATATCATGTCTTTTAAATTACAAATAGAGAATATATTTAAGCCATCAATTTCTCTAAGCAATATTTTATAGATTTTAATATGTAGGTCTTGTACATTTTTCTCAACTTATCTCTTAGTATTTCATATTTTTGATAAATGCTGTTTTTAAATTCAAATTTACCTTTGTTGCTAGAATAGAAAAATACAATTTAACTTCAGTATATCATATATGTCTGCAATTATGCTAGACTCATTTATTCTAGAAACCTTAGGATTTTTCTGTGCAGACCATGGATAAAGTACCAACTAGTAAATATTTCAGGTTTTGTAGGCAATATATGGTCCCTTTTTGTGTATTCTTCACTGGCTTTTTAAAAAAAATTCATCTAACCCTTTCAAAGTAAAAACATTTTTAATTTATGGCCTATAGAAAAACTGACGTCAGTTTCCTAGAAGATCTTATTAGGAATGTCACTGGGATTTTTTTCAGTTGTCTTTTTCTTGATCTTTTGAGATGATAATATATTTTTCTTTCAGTCTGTTAATATGATGAATAACATTGGTTGATTTTCAAATGCTAAGACAACATTATATTCCTGGGTATATCCTGGTATTTTGATGTAAAAATCCTTTATAGAATAATAGCAAACTGAAGTTAACAGCACACTGAAACAAATATACATGGGGACCAAGTGGGATTTATTGCTAGAATGCAATGATAGTTAAACATTAAAAAATCAATGTTAACATACCACATTCACAGAATAGAGAAACCCCACATGGTCATCTGAATTGATGCCAAGAAAGTATTTGACAAGATTCTATTGACAAGAATTCTTCATTTGACAAGAATTACCAGTATAATTCCAACATTATACACCCACTTGAGGGTGTATCATTATCCACTTTATATAATATTGGGTTAAAGTTGTGAAAATTTTAGAGACTTTTTTTTTGTATATATGTACACACGGGAACATACTTTTAGTCTGTAGTTTGTATGTGTGAGATTTGTGGTGCTGGGAATTGAACCCAGGGCCTCATGCTAGGCCAGCGCACTCTAATAAGCTACATCCTCCAGTCCTTGTTTTACTTTTCTTGCAAATTATTTCCAGTTTATAGTTTTTTTGTAAAATTTTTTGGTTTTGTTTTTGTTTGGGTGTAAGGGTAAAAGAGATGTCATGGAATTAATTCCCAACTAATTTTTCTGGAAAAGCTTAACTTTCTGAAAAAGCTTTGTAGAGTTGGTATGTTTTTCCTTAAGTGTCTGGTGTAGTTCACAAGTGAAGCCAGATGGACCTGTGGTTTTATTGTGGAACTATTTTAAAATTCAAATTCAATTTATTCAGTAGTTAAACAAGTATTCTTTATAGAGACTATTGTATTTTCTTGTTTTTGGTGTTTGCATCTTGCAAGGAATCTGTCCATTTCACCTATGTTGTTTACTTTATTGGCTTAAAGTTTTTTTTTAATACTATTTCCTTACTATCCTTTGAATAGACCACCCCACCGGCTTCCTCATTCTTTAATTGGTAATTTGCTTCTTATCAGTCTCACTAGAGGCTTACTAATTGATTTTATTGATTTTTCTCTATTTTATGTCTCTTTTAATGATGTATGCTTTTTATTATTTCCTTCCTTCTCTTTATTTTGGGTTCAATTTGTTCTTTACTCATTTCTTATAGTGGAGCCTGCTGAATTGAACCCTTTTTTAATGTAAGCATTTAGGCCCCCAAATTTTCCTCTGGGCATTCCTCTAGCTACTTCACACAAATTGAAATTACTCCATTTTGAGTATTTTCTAATTTTCCTTTTGATCTCTCCTTTGACTCATAAGTTATTTAGAAGTTTGCCATTTCATTTCTAAATATTTTGGGATTTTCCTTGATCTAATTTAATTATATCATAGACAGAGAATGTATGCTGTCTCATTTATATCACTGTAAATTTATGAAGACTTTTGATCCAGAATCTTGTCAAATACTTTCTTGGCATCAATTCAGATGACCATGTGGGGTTTCTCTATTCTGTGAATGTGGTATGTTAACATTGATTTTTTAATGTTTAACTATCATTGCATTCTAGCAATAAATCCCACTTGGTCCCCACGTATAATTGTTTCAGTGTACTGTTAACTTCAGTTTGCTATTATTTTATAAAGGATTTTTACATCAAAATTTATCAGGGAAGTTGGTTTATGGTTTTCTGTAGAATACAGAAGTGTTCTATTCAAATTGGGGGAAGTATTTGAGGATGGATGGTGTTAACTCTTCTCTAAATGTTTGGTAGAATTCACAAGTGAAGCCAGGCAGTTCTGGACATTATTTTACGAAGGTTTTTGATTACTCATTCAATATCTTTACTAATTAGGTTTATTCAGGATTTACATTATTCGGTTTCGGTAGGCTGAGTTTCTAGGAATTTATCAATTTCATTTAGGTTATCCAATTTGTTGGCTACTTTTCTTAGTATTTTTGATACTTTTTATTTCTGTAAAATTGGTTGTATTACCCTTCCCTTTCATCTCTGATTTTAGGTATTTGAATCCTCCCTTTTCTTCATCAGTCTACCTGAAGGTTCATTAATTTGTTAATCTTTCCAAGCACCAACTGTTTCATTAGTTTTTTTAAAAATCTCTAATTTATCTCTGCTCTCATATTTATTATTTTCCATGTCTGCTAGCTTTGAGTTATTTCTAGTTCTTTAACATGTTAAGTTAGGTTGGTTTGAGATCTTTGTCCATTCTTAATATGAGCATTACATTCTTAGCATCAGCAATGTTTACACTCTGTCCTGCAATTTTGGTGCATTGATTTTCTAATTTTTCTAGTTATATCTTCTTTGACCCACTGGTAGTTTGAATGTGCTATAGTATGGATCCTGAATGTCCCCCAAAGCTCATGTGTTGAAGGCTTGGTTGCCAGCCCATGATTCTATGGGCATTAATGCACCTTTAGGAGGCAGGACATATAGAAGGAAGTTAGGTCACTGGAGCATGCCCTTGCAGGGGATATTGGGACTCCAGTCCTTTCCTCTTGTTGCTTCCTGGCTGCCATGAGGTGAACAGGCTGCCTCTGCCATGTACCCCCTGCTGTCATGTACTGTGCCCAAAGCACCAGGACCAGGTGACCATGGACTGAAACCATGAGCTAAGATCAACCTTTCCTCCTTATATGTTCATCTCAGGTATTTTGTCATAGTGATGTAAAGTAGACTAACATAGGATTGTGTTGAATGTTCCATGTGCACTTGAGAAGAATATTCATCCATTGTTGGGAAGAGTATTTTATATTTTTCTTTGGTCCAGTTGGTTTGTAGTATTCAAGTCCCCTGTTTCCTTGTTCATTTTCTATCTAGTGGTTCTATTATTCAAAGCAAGGTATTCATATTTTCTACTATTATTGTAGAGCTGTTTTTTCCTTTAAATATATTGTTTACTTCATATGTTTACTTTGTATGTTTGCTGCATAAATATTTATAATTAACAGTTTGACTTAGTCTATTTTCCCTTCCATCCCAGAAAAGGAAACGGAAATTGGCTGTACCAGGGAGGATGTGGGGAAAGAGCAAACAAACATCATGTGATTTCTGCCCATTTTTAGTGTGGCTTTTGCTTGATGAGGCATTCTCCTTATTGCTGCCTAATTGATTTATAGAGTTCTCACAAAACTACTTTGGTCTGGATGTGGAAGTGCATAGGCCTGGAGTTTCCTAATCTGCCATCTTGCTAACATCACTTTTAAAATAAGAGTTTTTTCCCTAAAGAAAAAGTATAGCTGGGTATGGTTGTGCATGCCTGTAATTCCAGCAATTCAGGCTGAAGCAGAAGGCTTTTAAATGCAAAACCAGCCTCGACAACTTAGGTCCTGTCTCAAAACAAAAGGGACTGGGATGCTCAGTGGTAGAGTGCCCCTAACTTCAACCCCTAGTGCCATGGAGAGAAGAAAGAAAAGAAAAATCCTATACTTGCCACATTTTACTTTTTCTAGCACTCTTTTTTTGCCTTTTTAAAATGTGTTTACATATGTAGATTTGGATTTCCTTCTGGTATAATTTTATTGTACTAAAGACTAAACATTTCAAGTACAGATCTTTCTGTATTTAATAACTTTACTGATCTGCCTTAAAGTTCACTGGTTCTTTTTTGCATTGTCCAAGTCAATTTTACCAAGATTATAGACTTAGTTTCCCTTATGAGCAGTGCATGTATTCTCTGCTCAGACTATACCTGGTCCCTTTCACAGGTTCCTAAGACCCTCATCCTATAAAGAGGGAACCATATATGCAGATTCCAAGGGTTTTTACAAAGGATTTCCCACATAGAAATGTGTACCACCCTAGTACTGTGTTAGTCCAACAAGACGGCTCTCTTTTGTTTGAGGTTTATCCCTGTGAACTCATGAACTGGTTAAGTACTAAAGAAAAACTAGGTGAATGTGGTCTCGACCAGTATGTCCTTCAAGGATCATATTTTGCTTACTACTTATTACTCATCTATGCCTTTAAATGTATTTTTTGGGTTCCAATATTTGTTACTGTCAGGAGAGTTCATTCAGTGCAAGTTTTTTAATGAGACCTGACCATGATTTAAAGCTATCAAATTCCAGTTATTTGGTAATGCAAAGGAAATTTTATATATATGTATATTTAAGTTAAAAATGTTTATTACTGATGTGATAGTCTTAAAGAAAAGAATTATAAAGATTACATATTAGAAACTTTTCTTTTGTAGGATATAGCAAATGAAGAACACAAAAAAATTGAAATGTTAAAATCAGAAAACAAGAAGCTAGAAAAACAAAAAGGAGAATTAATGATAGGGTTTAAGAAACAATTAAAATTAATTGATGTTTTAAAAAGGCAGAAGGTGAGTATCAATGAGAGACTGTAGATATTATCTGGACCTTTCTATTAAAATTCTTAGATTTTTACTTTATTTTGACATCCCTAGACAAATTTCTACCTAAATAAAATCTATTACACATAAGCTGGTTTAACATATCACGCAAGTAAAATTATGTGGAAAAAGTGGGACTGGTACAGATACTTGCCAAATACAGATTCACATATAACAATGACTAGGCAACTATTTTCCTTTTCAAACCTTAAAGAACACTGATTCCAAATTAGTATTGTTCCTTGCTTCAAATATGTGATAAGAAGATACAAATTCATAGTACTCCCACTTTCCTTTGGTATAAAGGCTAGGTGTTTAACAATATTGAATTTTAATGGTAGGTTGGTTCAGAATTACCGTGGATAAGAAAGGCTTTTCAAATATTTTGCTTATTAGAATACATGTTTCTACAACTTACATTTTGGTAGCATTATCCACACACTTTTCCTTGTTCTATGGTTTACTCAATATTAAGTCAGACAATATTGATTTCTTTTTAAACAGATGCATATTGAAGCTGCCAAGATGCTGTCTTTCACTGAAGAGGAATTTATGAAGGCACTTGAATGGGGCAATTCATAAGTGATCTACTTCAGTTAGTCTCTATAACTTTATAAACTTGGGTTTGAAGATATTTGTGAACTCAAAATAATTTCAAAGATTCCCTAATTAGATGTGGGGATATAAAATTTTTTCTGATATGTAATTATTAAAAGGAAATTTGTATAAAATAAAGCAGCAAGAATTTAATTTTTAATCTATTTCTTGTGACCATATCCTTTCTGATTTTTTACAACTGCACTTAAAAATATTTTACATTCTAGGAGAAGATGAAGCAAATGGTAGAATAGGACTCTCCAGTGATCCTTCCCACAGGTGTAACACTTGGTACCAGCAACCTACAGGTACTGAGGTCTGCCTGCTGATAAGGTTTGTACATAATCTAAGGCTGCTGCAGTTGGCTGAGCAGGCTTGCATCTGTCTTGCAGGGATATGAATTCCTATATGGCACCAGGGTGTGTGTACTTGCCTGGAGTCAAGGGTATGTCTGCCCAATGTTGAGTTTTATTGCAGTGGCCCTGCTGTTAGTGTACCCAGGACCACCCAGCCAAGGAAGACTCTAATGGTGGTATATAAATCATGTATGTTTAGTATGAAGGTTTACTGGCAAAATTAAAAATACCAATTTGTTAAGGGATATATATATATATAAATGCACAAAGATGTAAACTGACATCAGATATATAAAATGGGGAGTAACTTTATGTGATCAAAGTTATTGGTCTAACATAATAACCTAAAGTAAATACAAGAGGGATTTGCTAAGGTTTGGAGATGGAAACTAAAGAAGCTTTAAATGTTATAAGAAAAATTAATGGGCAATTCTGGTGGGGAGCTCAGAAAACTAAAATGCCCATAGGACGATGGAGAGTAAAGCCTGAGTACATGAGGTTTCAGTGAATGAGAACTCTACTGGAAATTAAACTACAGTCCAAGGAAGTTGTCTACATTTTGCCCAAGTTCTAAGACTCTTTGTGAGGCTGAATTTAAGTAATGGACTAATTATTAATTAATCTGGTAGAGGAAATTTCCAGGCAGCACAACATTCAGGTAACAGCATGGATATTGCTGGCAGCTTTTAGCAAGTTTACTGTGATAATTAATTAGGAGCAGAAAGCAAAACAAAGATTTGAAAACTTGGTCAGAGAAGTGTGCTAAGGAGAGTGTGGTTGTTAAAGAGATTATAAACTAAAGAGAAACTGCTAAGTACTTAGAAACAACAGGAAAGATGGCTTGAGGACATCTCAGAAATTGGCAAGATCACAACCATCTCACGCTCCAGGATGTAAAAGTTATTTTGAGAAGAGATCCTGTGGGAGCCCTGATTGCAGGGGGCCGAGGGTAATGAAAGTAGTTTCACCTTGCTCAGCCACTCAGAGGCTGCTATAGCCATGGTTCTTAGAGGTCTGGCTACTGCTCAAGATGGCAGGAGACCTTGGCAGCAACCATGTGGTCCTGGTTCTGCAGGAATGCAGAATGCTAGAGTTAAGGGGATCACAGAGCCTTGCACCAAGATAAATTTTTCTTCTTGTAAGTGTTCTTGTCAGGTCTTTTGGCCACAGTGATGAAAAAGCTGACTAAAACAATTATGAAGAAACAGAAAATCTTAACAGACCAATAGTGAGTGTCTCCAAAGAAAAGCACAGGGATTGATGGTTTCACTGCTGAATTATACCAATCATTTAAAGAACAGGATTTCTTCTCACTGTTCCTAAAAAATTGGGGGGGGGGGGGGAGAATTCTTCTAGACTAGCAACATTCTGATACCAAAATAAGACAAAGGCATAACAACAACAACAACAACAAAATTAGAGGCCAGTATCCCTGATGAAAACTGATGTAAAAATCCTCAACACAATACCAAATTCAACAGTACATAAAAATCATTCACCAAGATCAAATGGGAGTCATTCCAGGAATGCAAAGATGATTCAACATAAAAACATATTAGTGGAATAAAGAACAAAAACTATATTTCAATGGGCGCATAAAAACACTTAATAAAACTCAACATCCCTTCATGATAAAAATGCTCAACAAACTAGGTATAGAAGGAATGTTCCTCAGCACAAAGTCATATGACAAACTCACAGCTAACATCACACCAAATGAAAAAGTTGAGCTTTTCCTCTAAGTTTGGAAAAAGACAAGGAAGCTCATTTTTGCTACTTTTATTCAAGAAAGTAGAGGAGGTCCTAGCCAGAGCGTTTTATTAGGCAAGAGAAATAAAAGGTATCTAAATTGAAACAGAAATTGACCCTATTTGCAAATGATATAATCTATATAAAAAAAAACCCTAAGGACTCTACAAAATATGTTAGATCAAGTAAATTCAATAAAGTTACTGGATACAACAATCAACATAATAAATCAGTGACACTTCAATACACTAATGGCAAAGTATCTGGGGAAAAATACAAAGCAATCCTTTTTAAAATAGTTATCAAAAACAAAAAAAGTAAATTTAACCAAGGAGGTGAAAGATTTCTGTTCTGAAAGCAACAGAATACTGAATGAAGGAAATTGAAAAAAATACAAATGAAAGACGTTCCATGTTCATAGCAGAATAAATATTAAAATGTTCATACCACCCAAAGAGATATACAGATTCAGTGAAGTCCCCCTCAAAATACCTAAGATATTCTTCACAGAGATAAAAGAAAATCTTAAAATTCATATGTAAACACAAAAGATCCCAAATAGCCACCATAAGGTGGGCAAGGAAAGCCAGAGGCATCATAATGCCTGACTTCAAAACATATTACAAAGCTATATTAACCAAAACAGCATGGTACTGGCATAAAAACACAAACAGACCAAGGAACAAAAAAGAAAGTAACACAAATAAATTTGCATATTTACAACCAAATGATTTTCAACAAAGGTGCCAACACATGGCAGTTTCTTAAAAAAAAATGGTACTAGGAAAGTCAGATATCCATATTGCAGAAGAATGTCAGACCCTTATCTCTCAATATATACAACAATTAACTCAAAATGGATCAAAGACTTAAATGTAATACCTGAAATTATGAAACTACTATAAGAAAACAGTGGAAAAGCTTCTGAATATTTATCTGGTCAATGGTGGCCAATTATTTTTTTATATGTCCTCAAAAACACAAGCAATGAGATCAGTGGACTTAGAACAAACTAAAAATTTTCTGCATAGTAAACCATCAACAGTGAAGAGACAACCTACAGAATAGGTTAAAAATTTTTTTGCAAAGTATATATCTGATAATATCCACAAAAATAATAAAAAATACACAAAAAACACCCCACTTTAAAAATGGACAAGATATAATTAGACATTTCCTAAAGAACACATGCAAATCCAAGTATATGAAAAAATGCTCAATATCATTAATGATCATGGAAATGTAAATCAAAACCACAGCAAGATACCACTTCACTCTAGTTAGAATGGTAACTACCAAAAAGACTAATGATAACAAGTGCTGACAAGGATGTGGAGAAAAGAAAAACTTGCATACTGTTGATGAGAATACAAATTAGTAAAGGCATTATGGAAAACAGTATACAAGTTCCTCATATGTTAAAAATAGTAATCCCATTATTGGATATATATCCAAAGGAAAGGAAATCCATATGTTGAAAAGACATGTGCACTCCTGTGTTTACTGCAACACTATTCACAATAATCAAAATATGTGTCTAACAATGAATGAATGGATAAAGAAAATGATAAATATACATAATATAATACTATTCAAACAAACAAATGGAATGCTGTCATTTGCAACAACATGGATGACCTTAGAGGACATTACATTATCAAAATAAGCCAGGCACACATACTACCAAAAGCACTATACAAATTCAATGCAATTCCAATTAAAATTCCAATGACAGACCTCAAAGAAATAGAGCAAGCAATCATGAAATTCACTTGGAGGAATAAGAGACCAAGAATAGCTAAAGCAGTTCTTAGCAAGAATAGCAAAGCAGGGGGTATCACAATACCAGACCTTCAACTATATTACAGAACAATAGTAACAAAAACAGCATGGTATTGGCACCAAAATAGACAGGTAGATCAATGGTACAGAATAGAGGACACAGAGACAAACCCACATAAATACAGGTATCTCATACTTGACAAAGGACCCAAAAACATACAATGGAGAAAAGATAGCCTCTTCAATAAATGGTGCTGGGAAAACTGGAAATCCATATGCAGCAAAATGAAACTAAACCCATATCTCTCACCCTGTACAAAACTCAACTCAAAGTGGATCAAGGACCTAGAAATCAGACCAGAGACTCTGCACCTAATAGAAGAGAAAATAGGTCCAAATCTTCATCACATTGGCCTAGGACCAGATTTCCTTAACATGACTCCCAAAGCGCAAGAAATAAAAGCACAAATCAATGATTGGGATAGAGTCAAACTAAAAAGCTTTTTCTCAGCAAAGGAAACAATCAGCAATGTGAAGAGAGAGCCTTCAGAGTAGGAGAAAATCTTTGCCACACACACTTCAGACAAAGCACTAATCTCCAGAATCTACAAAGTACTCAAAAATCTTTACACTAAGAACACTAATAAACCAGTCAATAAATGGGCCAAGGAAATGAACAGACACTTTACAGAGGAAGATCTACAAGCAATCAACAGATTCATGAAAAAATGTTCAACATCCCTTGTTATAAGAGAAATGCAAATCAAAACCACCCTAAGATTTCATCTTACCCCAATTAGAATGTCTTTTATTAAGAATACAGGCAACAACAGGTGTTGGCGAGGATGTGGGGAAAAGGGTACACTCATACACTGCTGGT
Source organism: Glaucomys volans (assembly GCA_020662805.1). Lineage (NCBI taxonomy): Eukaryota > Metazoa > Chordata > Mammalia > Rodentia > Sciuridae > Glaucomys > Glaucomys volans. Next base: position 118,358 of record JAJEJO010000817.1, read on the forward strand.
GGGAGTGCAAGTTGGTGCAGCCACTCTGGAAAGCAGTGTGGAGATTCCTTAGAAAACTTGGAATGGATCCACCATTTGACCCAGCTATCCCACTCCTTGGCCTATACCCAAAGGACTTAAAAATCAGCATACTACAGTGATGCAGCCACATCAATGTTCATAGCTGCTCAATTCACAATAGCTAGATTGTGGAACCAACCAAGATGCCCTTCAATAAATGAATGGATAAAGAAACTGTGGTATATATACACAATGGAGTATTATTCAGCCATAAAGAAGAATAAAATTATGGCATTTGTAGGTAAATGGATGATGTTGGAGACTGTTATGCTAAGTGAGATCAGCCAATCCCAAAAATCCAAAGGCCGAATGGTCTCTCTGATAAGTGAATGATGATGAATTATGCGGGGAAGGGTGGCTAGAATGGAGGAAGGATGGATAGCATGGAGGGAAGGGAGGGGTGGGGTTGGGGTGGGGGGGTAAGAATAATGACAGAATGTGTGACAGACATCATTGCCCTGTGTACATGTATGAATGCACAGATGGTGTGACTCTACTTTGTGTACAACCAGAGAAACAATAGCTGTACTCCATTTGTGTTCAATGAATCAATAAGTAAATAAAAAATAAATAAATAAAAATAAAAAAATAAAAAAAATAAGCCAGGCACAGAAAGACAATGTACAATCTAGCTCATATGTGGTATCTAAAAAACAGCTGATCTCATAAGTATAAAATAGAATAGAATTGTAGTTGCCAGAGGATGAGTGATTGGAGAGGACATACGAATATGTTGATCAAAGGATACATAATCACAGCTAGGAGGAAAAAGATATTTATTATATAGCATGGTGACTGTAATAATGACAATATGTTCTTGAAAAATGCAAAAAATGGATGTTATGTGCTCTTAAGGTAACTGTGGGTTCATGCATTTGTTAATTAGCTAGATTTAATCATTCCACAATGTATTTATACTTCTAACCCTGTTGAACATGATACATATAATTTTATTGTCAATTAAAAATTATTTTATGCTCTAATAATTTTATGTTCAATTATGAACTAGATTCTTTTTAAGTACTTATGATAATCAAGCTCATTCAGTAATAAAGCACTTTAAATTCTTACTCTTTATTTACTTTTCTCCTCCTTTATATTAGACAGAATAATGTTCTTTAAAACCAAAATCTAAATATGTATTTACCTGGCCAAACCAAATTAGTAAAGTTCCTAAACATAAATATAGATGAAGGGCAGTTCACTAGAATCTAGAATTTAGTATTAATTAGCTAAGGTAAACAGACTGTCTACAGGATGGGATACGGAAAAATCTCTGAACAGTAGGACAGTCTAGGAACACAGATGCATATATATAAAATAAATTTTTCATTTAAAATATTAATCTGATGTTTGTTTATAAATTATGTAATACGGTGATAGAAAATACAAAAAAAATTCCTGTCACTGAACTGTAAAACAAAAGTTATGCTGACATCTAGTGGTAATGTTACAGAAAAATCCAGATTTTACCAAATGTTGATGGTATCACTTTTCTTCACAAATTTCACTACTCCTTTTCTGATATGCTTTCCTAAATTCTTCACCAAGCATATCAATATCGTCCTCTTTTTTAAATATTCCCTACAAGAAAAATATTTTGTGTTACTTTTGAATGTCAGAATATGCACTTAAATGCTTTTCAGACTAACAAATACACCAACATGAGGTTAGTAAAGTTATTCAAAACAATCAAATCTATTCAATAAATTTGTGAAACAAAATTTTCCAAAAATATAACTTTACTTTCTGAGTATTATTAGACTCAATTTCCTGATTTATCCAGAGCAGGTACTTGTGATAGGAATCTGGGCTCTTCTACTTTATAATTACAATTGCCTGGAAGGAAAGGAATTTAATTTATGTTGTACCCTACTCTTATCTAAAAACAGTTCTATAATATGAGGGAGGTTAAAGATGAAGAGATAAGCTCTACTAGATTCACACATGGGATCAGTTCTTCATGCCTCATTCTATAGCTAATCAGTGAACATTCAATCTGGCAGGAAAGAATTCAGATTTAGAGTAAGCCCTTGGAAATTCTTCACACTTCTATTTATTTTTCTTTTCCCCTATAAAATACAGCAAAAGTCTCTTTAAAACAAAATTAAACTAAACTATCTGTCTTGCATTCTAAAGGATTTAAAAAATCATTTAGGTCATTTGGGGCCATTAGGACAAAGGATAAAGATCATTTGGGGGTATCAGGATTATTAAATCATCCTCCTGCCTCCACAGTTATTTTCCCCACAAAAATATTGACACCCAGATACTCTCCTGGAACTTATAATCTACTTTATGAAATTTATCTATTACATATAGATTTTATCATGATAAGTTCATTAATATTAATAAGTATAATTCATTAATTCTAAGCAATTAGACTATAATGTCCTGAAGTCAGGCAATAATTATTCATATATTTATCTTTCTCCTTCCTTAGTTTTGGACTGAACATTAAATATGCATTCAATTCTACCACATTAATAAATCAAAAGGTAGATTTCTATATTTGAAGGATGACGATTTTAATTATGAGTCTAGATGTTTACAAGACATATGAAACTCATTATTTTATATGTATGAAAATTTACTATCTTCTGGAATTACTTTTAAAAACTGATGTTACCTTGACTTAGTTATAACATGACCTCCTAATACAGAAAAGATCTGTTTCAGACTAAGTTCAAGCATGGGCCTGTCATTGGGTTAAAAATTATGTTTTCACATCATTTTTCATCTTTGGAATACAAAGTATTATAGTTGCTTTATTTTTAGATCTCCAATGCTTGAAAGGGGAGAAAATAACCTAAAATCTAAATTCAGTAAATTGTCTCATAGCTCCATGTGCCAAGACCAACTCTCTCATTTTAGAGATGTTTAAATATGATCCCCGTCAATGTCTGGCCACTGTTGCTTTATAACAGAGCAAGATGTGTGTGACATCTTCATCTTCTGATATTCTAATGTCACATTTTTTTTTCACTATTAGAGGCCATGAAGATTATACCTTAAGATAAAGGTCACTTACTTTAGGGAGATATCCTAATAATTTTGTAGCATGTTCTTTGAGAAGTTTTAGCCTTTCTTCCTCAATAATATCATTAATACACCCTTGTCTTCTTTGCTGCAACTGCCATTCTTCCAGCTCACGTTGCTGGAAATGCAAATCAGATTTTATTAATGGTCATGAAATATGTTAATCTTTTAAGAAGTTTTCAAATAAAATTATTCTTTCAGTGAATTAGGAGATAAAATTGATGAATTATTTGACACAAAGTTCAAAAGATACTAGTGCATAATATCTCACACTATAGGTACACACATTTTTTTCAAAGTTATAAGAATAAGAGTTATGACTGGAATTTTTAAGGAGACAAGTACAGACAGCAAAATGTCAATACCAAGTATTTAAGGAATGATTTCCTAATAAACAGTGTAAAACAGTTTACAGTGTAGGACAAAAACAATTAGTGAATAAAACAGGGATATCCAAAGAATAAATATTTTCTCATACACATCATATTTTTTCAAAGTCCATATGAAGCACAAGAGTAAACAGCAAGAATTCCAGGAGAAGAACCAGTATTTCTTAGGAAAAACTCTTAATATTCTTAGAAAATCACATTAAAATTCTGTGCCATATACTGCAGATTTTGACTGCAGCTCAAAGTTTGAGGTCTTAAAGGGACTCATGAAACTGTATCCAAATATGCCTATGGAACAGGGAAGGATACAAAATGCAGATCATTGAAACAGTGATGACTCTGCCAAGAACTGCTTTAGAGTAATGCTAAAATTTCCCTTGAAATAATATATTGAGGTCACTACTTATTCAGTCTACTCCTTATCAAAGATATGTAAACCATAACGGAGGATGTCTGTCTTTCATACAATAAAAGCAAAGTTCTACAAGAGCTAATAACTCTTCTAAGTTACTGGATAAAAATAAAAATGCTGGCACACAACCATATCCAATGCCACTTAAAACTGGAACTGTTTCTCAAAATATTTTTATCTACTATATTAGATGAATTTTTATTTTTTTACAGAATAAGAAAACATTGATGGTAAATTGAGAAAAAACTTTCACTCACTGATCGTTCTTGCTACTGAATCAAGGGTTGAGTTACTCTTAATTTATCTCTAAGATGAAACAGGGTAATAAAATCTGCCATGAAATTATTGTACCTGATTTTCTTTTTTTTTTTTTTTTTTTGAGATTACAATTCTAAGACTTCCTTATAGCTAGTTATGGCCACAAGGTCAGTGGAATATAAGTGACCTTCATATGGAAACTTCAACCTTTATCACTATCTGCTGCTTGAAACATGGATACAAAGGCTAAAGATCTGGCTTAGATCATACACATGAGGGCTATACCCACATATGCCATAGTGAAAAGCTAAAAGGAGCCTGAGTCCCTGAAGACTATGGAACAGAGCCTCCATTTCATCCCTAAATTGCCTACCTGTAGATCTTCATGTGAGAACAATAAACTACCTACTAATCCACTGTTAATTTGAGACTCAATTTCTAATCAAACTTAATCCTGATTGAGCCACTCTTTATTTTTTAAAAATATTTTTTAGCTGTAGATGGATTTCATTTATTTATTTTTTATGGGTGCTGAGGATTGAATCCAGTGCCTCACATATGCTAGGCAAGTGCTCTACCACTGAGCCACAACCCCAGCTCTGAGCCACTCTTTATAAAGGGGAGATGCTGGAAACTTCTGTAATGTTTACTTTAGGGAGATATCCTAATAATTTTGTAGCATGTTCTTTGAGAAGTTTTAGCCTTTCTTCAACATGTAGTGTAATGTTGTGGGGAAAGCACACTGAGATTTTTGTCTAATGATATAGAGTCTCTGATTTGGGTATAATGCAGAATTTCCCTTCTTGGGACACAGAGGACACATTAAATGTATATCCTAAAAAATTTTCTACTAAATAGTATAAATGGTTTAGAAAGCATGAGACTTATTTACCCATGTAAGAGAAATTCTGAATAACTGATAGGAAATTATGGGGAGTTTCAGATTTGTCTAACCACAAAATTTTTCAGAGGTAAACAGTAGCTAGGAACAGTTCTGAACTCTAAAAAGAAGAATTAGAGCCTTACACCTAGCAGTACAAGGCTAATGGAATGATGATTTTTCATTGCCTGAGGCCAAAACAAAAACATTGCCCAATCCTCCTGACACTTGAAGCTAAGGCCATAGCCTCATACTGAGAATGTCTATGATTTTTCTAAAAATTAAGACAAAGATTTTATAATTTACAATTTTTGCATTAGGTGGTTTTATTTCACTGCCATGTGTAGCTGTCTTGCTGACTCCTCTAGGGTCTTTGTGACCATCTCTGCAAGCCATGAGATAGGTTCTACATTTTTATAAGCAAGATTCAAAGCCTAAAGGGAATTCTGCCTTCTTAATTACTGTGCTTCCTAACATGGTTGATTATATTCATTAATATAACATTTATAAAGTACCACATGTCAGGCACACTGCTAGGTGCTTTATAAATAATTATCTCCCTTAAAGTATAGAGTTAAATCATAGTTTATATCAAGGCCAAGGAACTGAGATTTTATCCTATAAGAGTCCACTGAAGTTTAAGCAGGAGGACATAATGAGATTTTTTTTAAACCCTGGTAACCTGTGGCAGACAGGCTAAAGTCACAGAGACCAGCTGGAAGACAATTTCAGTAGTCTATGGGAACGCTACTGAATGTCTGAACAGAGTTACAAATAAACTAGATTTCAGAGTAATTGCTAAGGTGGAATCAGAATTTGGTGATCAACTAAAAATCATTGAGTAAGAGGAAACTCTAGGAATGGTTCCAAGGTATGTAAGGCTTTTGTTGCTGTGACCAAAATACCTGATGAGAACAGCTTTACATATGGCCCTCTCAAGAACTGCCTGCAGGGATTCTGACCTTGCTACACTTTGCCTGACCTCCCAGGCCTTCCCAGTTCAGTGACTGAGACTGGAAAAAGTCCACCTTCTTAACCCAGTACTCCAGGTATTCATGATCTGTCAGCTCTTCTCTGCCATATAGACATGCATGTCTATATAATTAACAACACATGCATGTGACATATCATTTTTAAAATATTTTTTTAGTTGTAGATAAACACAATACCTTTATTTATTTGTTGTTATGTGGTACTGAGGATTGAACCCAGTGCCTCACATGTGGTAGGCTTGGGCTCTACCATCTACCACTGAGCTACAATCCCAGTCCCAGCATGTGACATATCTTTATAATTAGTTTTTGCATTATTCTCTTAACCAAGACCATAAATTCACAAATGACATGGACTTAGTTGTATCTACCTTTATGTTCTCACCACCAGACTGTATTCAGCACATACAAAACATCAATAAATAGTTTCTTAATGCCTTAATAAATGATTGGTCAGAAAACATCACAGACTGACAAACAGATATCTAACATGGGCGTATAAAAAGTTTTCAGTAAATATTTAGTGGATGAATAGATAAGCTGGTTGCTGATCAATGTTAACAAAAAAATTCTTCTTACTTTGTCTGCAAGAAACTGGTTACGACGTTCTTCAATAAGTTTTTCCACAGCCCTTCTATGTTCCAGTTGCTTCATTCTTTGTTTCTGAGCATTCATTAATTCTATTCGGTCATCCTCAGCAAGTTTAGCTAGCATAGTTTTTCTAAAGGCCTCCTCTTCTTCTTTTGTAGCCTGTAATACTAATTCCTTCAAAGCCATTTGTTCTTCAAAATCTTGCTTCATCTCTCTTCGCTTTCTCAATTTCTCTTCTGCTTTTTCCTAAACAACAGTGTAGATAAAAGTTAATTTAGTAATCATTTCCTTAAATCTAATTTACAAAGAGGGAGACAATCTGGTTAAGCTTAATATTACAAAATGAAATCAATTATGAAAAACCAAACAATAATGCCTTTTCATAACACTTTGCCCCACCCTTTAAAACTATTTGGATAAAGGACATGTTTCTTTGGATAGCCTTCTATTACTGTACATATTTATAATTTTGGTTCCATACTCATAATTAACATATAACACTTTGAAAAGAGTTAATATGAAAACTTTTTTGCACACCTGAGTTTATTAATCTATAGTCTCTGAAATGTGTACCAACTATGAATCATTCTAGAAACTTGCCGGAAACAGCTGTCCAAACCACTAAGTATTTTTCAGTTTCCAACTTCCTGTTTATCAAAGCTGCATTTATCCATCCTTAGTCCTCCTCCTCAAAATTCTCTAAAATGTAAAAACAATAATCTAACTGTGACAATTAGACAATTTTCAGAGAAATTCAAATTCACTTGGAGCAGCAAAACTCTTTGGCAAGCTTTTATTTTCCAAACACTTATGAAAAATTTCACACACCAAAAAATTTAAAGAATTTTACAGAGATCATCCACATACCTAACACCTAAATTCCAATTACGTTTTACAAGTCTTGCTTTATCATCTGTCTATTCAATAAGACTGACAAAATTCATAATTTTTTCTTATCTAACTAATCTTGCCCAATTCTAGCACAAGCTCCCATGTAAGCCAATATCCCCAATGCATCTAAAGTAACTGCCCTTTGGGAGGCTGAGGCAGGAGGATCGAGAGTTCAAAGCCACCCTCAGCAAAAGCAAGGCACTAAGCAACAAAGTGAGACCCTGTCTCTAAATAAAATACAAAAGAGGGCTGGGTATGTGGCTCAGTGGTTGAGTGCCCCTGAGTTCAATCCACAGTACCCAAAAATAAATAAATAAAAATAAATAAATAACAGAGATTATTAAGGATTTACTACAGGACATTAGGTTGCATACAGGACTTCCAGAAGGACCAGGAAACCAATGTTTCCCCTTGACAATGCTGTCAAACCACCCCCAAATGATCTGCTCTTCCTGTGGTGTGGCTTCTGTTTTGTTTTGCTCACTTGTATCTTCACACTTTAAAAGGAGTGAGACAAGTGTTGGAGATAATCTAGGTCATATGAAGACCTTAGCTACAAGAACAGAAGTGTAGTTTTTACTTTTTAGTTTTTATAACATAGTAAAACAAGTGTTTCTAAAAAGGGTGGATAGGAGTAAGCGAGCATCAGCTTTATCAACTTTGTTGCCTATATGCTACTCTTAAGTATTCACTCTCTTTATCCCTTCTTCATGATGCCCTTTCAAATCCTACTTTGTCCTTAACGTGTTCTCCGGTCTAATATTCATCTTCCTTTCTGGCCTCTTAATTAAGAGACTTCAATTTCTCTATCATCTAATTGTATTTCATATATACAATATGTCTTATCTCCTCACTGAAAATAAATTCCTACAGGATATATCTTGTTTTTCTTTAGGATGCTGCGTGCATAAATGTTTTTGTAATATATATTTTATTTGCTGAGTATTATGTAGAAGGCTCACTGAGGGCAGAGTTACTGTCTCATTTGGTTTGGAATTCCTCTAGAGTTTATCACAACACTCTACACACACAAATGTCATATATACCAAATTTAACATAGTAATATAGTTGATATTTCCTGAAATCCATCTCCCATACAAAATTTTAGTCCAATTCAATAGTGAAGACATTTAGCTAAAAAACAGGCACATTTTTGGCAAAAATAAAAATGTTTCAAATATGGTATATTCCTGTACTTTTGATAAGTCTAGATCAGTATTATGCTAATTATATAGTATGAACTACATGATAAAAACCTATTCTGTGGTTTTAGAAACAGCTGTTTATTGAAACTTTGAAATAATTTGCTGTAAACCTACTTTGACTCTGGGAACTTCAGGAAATCTCCTAGTCTGGGTTCTTCTTTAAAGATAGCTTTAAACAAATCTGACGATATTTTACTAGGGGAGATAATCCCAGTAAACAGCAATGAGGGACAAGCAGAGTGAAAGAGGCAAGAAAGAAAGCTAACACAATGGCACATCTCTGAGCTGGTGACCACTGTGGACAACTGAGGCTCTGTCCTGCTAGGACCTTGTAAGGAGTGCATGGATGTTTCTGTTCCTAGAAACTCTCAGGACAGAGTCAGTCTAAGCTTTCACAAAAGTTCTCCACAGCTGTCACTGAAATCAGAGGTAAGACTAAGAGGATGTGAGGCAAGGCACAAAGGCTGTGGAGACAGGAGATAACCGTCACAGTATTTTGCCTGAGCATTCTACATTTTTGGAAATTATTTTTAATTTGGAAAATCAGGTGGTTGAGATTTCCATATTAATATATAATTGAATAAGTAATCTATGATTTTTCTTCCTGTCTTCTCTATATTTCCTTTATAGACCACTTGTCCTTTCTAATTTTGTTTGGGCTTTTTTCTTTCTTATCTTTTTGAAGATAAAATGTTATTGTTTTTCCCTAATATTAAGTAACTGGATTAATTAATGCTAGTGTGTTTTCCTGATTTTAGTTAATTTCCACTTGTAATCTTTACTTCCTTCTACATTCTTGTTTTAATACTTAAATTTGTATCCTTTCTCAAAGTTCAATGCCTATTTTTTTTCCACAAAATTTCTCAATAATTGCCACAGGTACCAGTATTATAGAATTTCATCAAATTTGATATGAAGAAACAGAATCCTCTAAATAGTTGCAGTTCTCCTCTTTAATCAATAATAACTGAGAAGGATGTTTTTGGATTTTTAGTTAGTTGATTAAAATATTTCTTACTAATTTCTTGTAATGTGTCAAACATTTTCCCCCCTTTGCATTATGCTGGTAAATTCCCTTTAGATTTCTAACAGCTTTTTAAAAAATTTTAGTATAGGGAATATTTTATCCCAGACTGTGGTTTGCATTTGCATTGTCCTAGAAATATTAGGAAGTTATTAAGGTTGAAAAAGCTGGATCTCTAAATGTTTTTTAACAGACATACCTTCATTTAAGCTTTCAACAAATGCCATTCCCAATTTTACAAAGACCCTCTTGTTTTTGCCTCTGTAAATTTTATAGTTCTAGCTTTTTTGTTCATATCTGAGACCCATTTTTTAGTTAATATGTTACAAAATAAAATAACAAGTGTTGGTAAAAATGTGGAGACATTGGAACCCTTAGACATTGTTAGAACGGGAATGTAAAAAGGTACAATCTTTGTAGAAAACAAAGTTGGGCAGTCTTTAAAAATATTAAACACAACATTACTGTACTGGGGCTGAAGTAGATAGCTCAGCAATAGAGCACTTGCCCAGCAACCTGAGGCCCTGGGTTCAGTCTCCAGTCTCCGCACCCAACACACAAAATGGCCTAGCAATTCTACTTCTAGGAGTATACCAAAAATAATTTTTAAAAGACATTCTGACAAAAACCTGTATAGAAATATTCATAGCAGCAGTATTCAAAACTGTCAGAAGGTGGACACAAAATAAAAACTTCAATAAGGTATCACTACATAGCTATTAAAATGGCTAAAATTAAAAAACAGGCAATACCAAATGTTGGCAAGAATGCAGAGAAACTGCATCACTCATACATTGCTGGTCAGAGTGTTAAATGATATGGCCATTTTGGAAAACAGTTTGGCAGTTACAAGACTAATGGAGTTACCCAAAACCCAGTAATGTACTCTCGAGCATTATCCCAGGAGAAATGAAAACTTACATTTATACAGAAATCTATACCTAAATGTTTATAGCAGATGTATTCATAAGATCCCAAATTTGGAAACATTCCAGATGTCCTCTAATGGATGAAGTATCAAATAAGGTGGTACATGCATACCAAAGACATACTGCTCAATTATAAAAAGAACAAAGTATGGATAAAAGCAACATGAATGAATCTCCAGGAAATTAGGCTCAGCAAAAAGAGCCACTCTCAAAAGGTTGCACATTTGTTTCTTCCTATTTATATAATATTCCTGAGGTATTTTTTTAAAATTAAGATAAAATTAAAGGTTTATCCATACTTTCGTGCATATCAGCACTTCATTTCTGTATCACTGAATAACATTCTACTACAAATGGATGTGTTTTGTTTATTCGTTCATCAGTAGATAGATACTAGGTTATTTTCACTTTCAGCCATTATGAATACTGCTGCTATGAACATTTATATACAAATTTTTGTGTAGACTTAGGATCATTGATTTTTAATTATTGTTCTTTTCTAACATATGTATTTAAAGATATAAACTCCCCACTAAGTACTGCTTTAGTTGCTTCCCACATATTTCAGTACACTCTTATCATCAGTTTGAAAAATCTAGTTTCCACTATGATTTTTTCCTGTGATCACTGCTTATTTAGAAGTATATTGTTTATTTACAATATATTTAAGAATTTTACAGGTAAATTTTCATTATTGATTTATAATTGAATTATACTGTGGTCAGAAACTATACTTGGTATATTTTAAAATCCTGTGAATTTATTGAGAGTTACTTATGTCCTAGATTATGGTCTGTCTTGGTGAATGTTCTATGTGTACTTGAATAGAATTTGTACCCTGCTGTTGTTGGGTGAAGTATTCTCTAAATGTCAGTTAGGTCAGTTTGTTGACATTGTTGCTCAGCACTGTGATTAAGACCACCTAGTCTATATACTAATAAGAAAAGAGTATTAAAATCTTCAACTCTTGATTGTGGATTTGTCTATTTCTCCTTTCAAATCTGTCAGTTTTGCTTCATGTATTGTGAAGGTTTGCTAGTTAGGTCCACATGCCTTTAGGATTATTACACCCACTACCTTAATCCTACAAAAATCCTTGTTTGGAAATTGACTTGGTCTTATTTTGAAACAGGCACTCCAACTTGCTTTTAACTGTCTAGTGTCTATGTACTATGTCTTTCTCTATCCTTATGCTTTCAAGCTACATGTTGTCTTCATACTTAAATTGTGCTGATTAGGGGCTGGGGTTGTGGCTCATTGGTAGAGTGCTTGCCTGGCATGTGGGAGGCACTGAGTTCAATTCTCAGCACCACGTAAAAACAAATGAATAAAATAAAGGTTCATCAATATCTAAAAAATATCTTTTAAAAAAATTGTGCTGATTATAGACAACATAGTTATATTACACTTTTTACGATGTGGTCTATGAACTGTTCCCTGGGTGGAGTTTCTTATCCAACCTGAAAATGTCTCTTAACTGCATTGTTTATACCATTTACCTACAATGTGATTATCAATAGGTTGGGTTTAAATTCATTCATTCTACTCCTTTGACTTGATACTATGTTCTTCTCTATGTTAATAATTCTTTCAATATCTGAAACTTACTTTTAGTTGTCTCCTATATAGTTCAGCTTGCTCCTCCTGGTATAATTCCTGTCGTACTTGCTCCAAGTCTTCACGTTGCCGCAGCATTTCTGCCAATTTCTGAGTCAGCTATTGAATTAAAATATATATATATTTAAAGGATCCAAATTCTATACCTAATATTTCAGAAATTCACCAGTGTCAGAGAAGTGATTATTTTAATACCGCATTCTGAAGCTGCAGCCTTTTTTCCTCATTTTCTTGAACTTTTGCCATCCTATGTTCTTCTCTTTGTTGCTGTATGTTGGCAAATTCTAAGATTTTTCTGTTTTCTTCTTCCATCTCCTCACGTTTCTTATTTCTCCAGAGGGTCTGCTCTTTCTGAAACTCTTCAATATATTTTCTAGTTGCATTCATTTTTTCTAACTTTTGTTGTCTTTCCCTAAAGAGCAATAGTGGATACAGTTTTATAGTAACAAATAATAAAATACCAAAAAATAAGAAGTAATTTACTTCTGTTGATAATAATGTAGGGGAAAACAACTTTCCTATTTACAATTTGTTCATTAATACAACAAACATTTTGAATGCCTACTATGTGCCACAACAAATTTTCTCAGGATAAAATAGTACTGTATTTCTACTAATGAAGTTTTATGCATCTCATTTCCGAAAGGCTACAACCTACTAACATAAGCCTTGCATGTCTACCAATGAAATTCATCAGAAAACATGTCCCATAACATGGTAAGAAAAACAAAGGTTTAGGTCACTCAGCCAGTTAATAAGCATTTATTAATTATGAGATAACTTACTAACAATCATGTTGACAAAGATGAAGACGAGCTGGTCTCAATTTTTGTGATCATAACTAATATTCATTGAACATTTACTATATATTCACACTGTTATATGTGCTTCACTTCTTCACAACAAACCTATGACAAATCTGAAGTGAACATTCAGGCATGTAAGAATTCTAAGTTTACATGATACACTTACAATTGATCTTCTTCATAGATTTTCCTAACAATTTCATCAATCATGAGTTTCTCTTTCAGCAACTGCTCATAAGCTTCTTGCTTTTTTCTCTCTTGTTCTTCCAGTTGTTTCTCCAAGTCCAGACAGTACTGTGCTTTCACTTTGTTTCGTCTGTCTTCTGCAGCATTCTCTTCCTTCGTTACTCTCTCATGCTCTTCCATCATGGTTCTGGCTATTTCAGCATCACGTTTCTGATATTAAAATAAAATTTATCTTTCCCTTGTCAACTTGGAACCAACTATGATAGAATACTTGAAATAAATGTAACAATGTTATAAGGTATAGCTGTCTAGGTAAAAAAAAAGAAAAAAATCAAAAGTAAGTCATTGTAACCTAAAGGGTTTGAATGATGAGCAGCCCCTAGAGATACCTGCTTGGATAATACCTGAGATAAGGATAAGGATAATTAATAAGTCCACATCCGAAAAACAGGAAGTAAATTTATAAGTCCTTTATTAATAACCATTTTAAACTGTCAAAGCAGTAGTCATTTTTTTCCTTTTTTTATAAGTTTATTTTCAACTTTCAAGGTTTTTAGCTCCCTGTACATCAGTTGCTATTTGGAGTCAAAACGATCCTGCCATTTTCACACTGGTTTGCTATTAAATGACTCTGAGCAGCTATTAAGTTTCTCCTAATTGAAGCTTTCTTTCCTGCCACGGGCCCTTGAGTTTCCTCTTTCTCATTTATTAAAGACTTTTGTAATCTCTTTAACTTAAAAGGGTCATATATACTACTGTGCTTGTTTTCTGCAGTTCAAATATTCTCACTAAATACCATTCCCACTGAGTTAAAGACAATCCTTTTCTTGGATGGATTAAATCCCTTAATTCTTTTGAGCAGTTTCAAATCATTTAACAAAATAAGTTTTAAATTAAATATAATGGAGCAATTTTTAAAATTACCCTTTGCCTTTATGATCATATCCTAGCTTTAGCAGCATCAAATATAAAAAGCAGATTAAAATATGAATGATAAATGTCATTCCTGATATAACTGATGTCTACAATATATACCCTCTTAATGTGCCTTAACCAAAATTTCTTTCCTCTTTTCTTTGTACATGTTGACTAAATTCTTTTTTTAAAAAAAAACATGAAATGACAAAAACTTTTATGTACAGATTACTACAAACTTGCAGAAATATATTGTTCTCATTTTACAGATTTAGGCTCAGAGAGAGCCAAATAATAGTATCTAGATATCCTGACACTTAGTCAAGTCCCTGGAGTATTTGGCTTTAATTCCGTGAATCAGTTTTGACTTAGAAAATAGTAGCAATTCTTTTAGAAATTATATTAAAATGTCTATAATGGTCTTGAATAACCTCAACTATCAAGATAATTAAAACTACAAACCTGGGCTGGGGATATAGCTCAGTTGGTAGAGTGCTTGCCTTGCAAGCACAAGGCCCTGGGTTCAATCCCCAGTACCGCAAAAAAAAACAAAACAAAAAACAAAACTGTAAACCACTGAACAAACCATACACTGTGTTCTGTTTTATTTTGAAAGGATAGAATTCACATGGCTTTAAGAAATGAAGTCTCTCACATTTTCCTACTAACTGCCACACCTAAGGCTTTCATTATTAATAGTATGCTATATAAATTTCTACAGTAACACAAATACATATATATGCATAAAACATGTACCATTTATAACCTGCATCTATTCCTAATAAATACCCATACTGCACTGCATTAGTTAACTATTTTGATATCACCTCTATAATTTTGTGTATCAACGTTTATTTTTATGTTGATACACACAATATAAATCTATGCATACATACATTCCTATGTAATTGGCCTATGTGATAATACAAACTCTAGTGAAGATGTGTACATACCCTGTAAGTGTTAATTTATAAACTGTATTTTATATTTATACTATATTACACTCCTTGCCCTCAATTAGGTAGTATGTGAGGAATTAGAAAAGGGGAACAAATAGAAAACTTGAGAGACTGCTTTTATAAAATAGGAACATTGCTTATACTAAATTAACAAAATATAAAACATTTAAAATAAATAACATTCAAAAATATACTTATCAGCTAGCAATTTGTACTATTCTAGTTTGTAAAAGAATAATCAGAGGCCATAAAGAATGCTGAGACTTGTCTGGGCCTCTGAAAGGCTCTAATATTAAGTCAAACAAGGTTTCCTATGAAATCACTGAAGATTTTGGCTGCCTTAAGAATCTGAAGCCGGGTGCGGTGGCGCACGCCTGTAATCCCAGAGACTCGGGCAGCTGAGGCAGGAGGATTGAGAGTTCAAAGCCAGCCTCAGCAACTTAACGAGGCCCTAAGCAACTCAGTGACCCTGTCTCTAAATAAAATGCAAAACAGGGCTGGGGATCTGGCTCAGTGGCCGAGTGCACCTGAGTTCAATCCCTGGTTCCAAAAAAAAAAAAAGAATCTGAAAGGTATACCAGTTTTTGGAAATCTAGCAGTAAATTCTTTGAAAATTGCAACAATTAAAAAAAGAACTGGTCTATTTTTGATTTCCTATGTGATACTATAAGCATAATAACCAGAAACATTACCATTTGCTCATATTTAATGGCATCCTTTTCAGCAATCTGGGCTGCTCTTTCCTTATTCATGTAAGCTGCTTTTAATTTCTTCTCCAATTCTCTGAGCTCAATACTGTGGGGAAATAAAAAGTCAAATTTAAATCTGTGGATCCTAAGGGAATTAAGCTCCACAGAAAAATTCAGTGACAACATTTTCAATTTTCTCAAAGATAGTATACAACCGGTATTTTAGATCTACAGGAAAAATAAGTTCCATAATGGATGCCTTACATTCCTATCAGCAATGTCTGAGGGTTCCAATTTCTCCATTTTCTTTCCAACACTTGTTATTTTCCATTGTTTTTATTATAACTAGCCTAACAGGTGTGAAATAACATCTTGTGGCTTTAATTTGCATCTCCCTAGTGACTAATGATGTTGAATCTCTTTTCAAGTGCTCATGGCTATTGTGTATCTTCCCAGTATAAATGTCTATTTAAGTGCTTTGGCCATTGTTTTAATTGGGTTGTTTGGTTTTTGTTGTTGAATTATCACAGTTCTTTATATATTCTGAATATTAAATCCTTCAGAAATGCAAATTGTTCTTCCAACCTAAAAGAGTTCTGAGCTAGGTCAAACAGAAATGAACACTTTGTGTCAATCCTCCAGGTAGCCTCAAGTCAAGTTAGAACAGACATACACAATAAATTGTAAATAAGGTATGCTCTGCTTCCTCCTTAAACCAGGGAGCAAAGTGTCACCAGGAACATGGGCTACTATCTTAAAGACTGCCTTTGAGCTGGGAGGGGATTGGGCAAGGATGAATAAAAATACCACAAACCTTTCCTACCATTTTTAAGTTGCTTTTTTCTTGATTCAGCATTTGCTTGGTTGCTATAAACCTTTGGATATTATCCAGAGTTCTTATAAAGTTGTTTCTCACAATTTTTCCATGCTTTTTGATGTTTCTGGTAGGGGAAGAGATAGGGAGGGGCAGGAGTTTGGCTGCCCATACTGCTATTTTGCTAAAGTCACTCCAATCCTACAACTTTTACTACGAAGTATTTTCATTATTGGTTAAAATACTTTCAAATTTCAATTTTGGTTATTACTTTTTGACCCAAAGTTTATTCTGAAATACATTTTAAAATATATTAATCTACAAAGATTGGTAATATTTTTGGTTTCTGATATCCAGTGTAATTCTACTTTAATCAGTGTGTAATATGTGTAAATTGAATCCTTTGACAATCTGTTGATGCTTTCATTCTGGTACAATGCATCATCTATTTTGGTAAATAGTTCAAATATGTTTACCATAACTACGAATAGAGTTGAGTTTAAATTGACAATCTCAGTATCTTCTACTTGTCCTCTGTACTGTGTTCTCTTTTCTCCCCTTTTTGCTTCTATGATGGGGTTCCACAACCACTTCCAGGTTAGATGATTCATTAAGAGGGTACACAGGACTCAGCAATGTAGTTTTACTCAGCTGCTATACACATTCCAGTGAAAGGATACAGAGCAAAATTGGCAAAGGAAGAAGGTACATGGGGTGAAACCCAGAGGAAACCAGGTGCAAGCTTCCAAAGGTCCTCTCTCAGTGGAGTCTCACATAACATGCTTGTTTCACTCAGTAATGAGTTGTATCAACACATGAGAAATGCTGTCTACCAGGGAAGCTCATTTGAAAGTTCACATGTAGGATTTTTATTGGGGGCTGGTCACTTAAGCACTCTTTCCCTACCAAATACAAAATTCCAGAATCTAAGAAGGAAAACAATGTTCAGTATAAACCATATTGTTTTCTCAAATTAGACACAATGAGTCACTCTTACCAGTTTGGGTACTTAGGAAATCCAAAGTTCCAGATGCCAGCCAACAACCAAACTTAAAAGCAGGACTTTCTAAGGATTGCAGTCTCAAGCCTGTGTCAGTTATTTTCTGCACAATCACTTTCTGAGGTCATCATTTTCTCCTCTATTAATTTATTAATTACACACAGTTTTATAAATATTTGACAGAAAGCATGCTTCTTTGCTTCAAGTCTATTAAATTTTGTCATTATTTATTAGGCACTGAAAGAGTGACTACTTTGCTTTCACTTTTTTACTTCCCATTTCACTTTTGTTATATTTCTAACTCCTGAATTATTTTAAATCCCAAGACATAATAGTAAAGGTTTTCTACATTCAAATTATCGTATCTTTAATAAATATTTACTTCTTGCAGTTCTCAAATAAGCTTAGGATCATCTTTTTCTTCTACATAAAGAACAACTAAAAGTATTTCCTTTAATGCTGGATTCACAGCTATCAATTGTCTGGTTATGTTTTTGTTTGTTTGTTTGTTTGTTTGTTTGATATCTATTTTGTGATGCTAGAATTTGAACCCAGGGCCGTGTGCACACTAGGCAAGCACTCTAGCCTTGGGCTATAAAAATCTTGGATTTTTTAAATTCTAAAATTATCACTTTATGTTCACTTTTTATCCCCCTCAGCTACTTCATTTTATGAATTAATGGTTTAACTTGTCAACCTAGCATTAATAAGGGAAAACTCTTTTTGTGGTGGTTTTGTGGAATTTAAGTACAAATTATATATGAGGTATTTTGCTTGCTTTCACAAAGCTATGTGCTAACTATATAATAAATACATAGTTACTAATTTTAAATGAATTATGATTAATTGTAAAGTGCACTAATTGATCAATGATGTAATTAAAATAGGATTCCTAAAAATAAGCACCAAGTTTCCCAACTTCAGTTAAAAGCACTGTAAAATTTAATTCCTTTAAGTATTTTCTTGGATTATAAAGTCATGTGTTCAAAATCAGTAAGTCTCATGATTTATAAAATCAAACAAATATTTTCAAAATAATGATTTTTAAAATTTAACCTGCATTTCAAAAATTAATTTCTTTTTACTATAAAGAACCTCATCTTTAGAATTAATATCATTAAAATGGTTAAACTACTGAAAGTTATATATAGGTTCAACACAATCCCCATTAAAATACCATTCTTAGAGAACTGCGAAGAAAAAAAAAAGTCCAAAAATTCATTTGGAAGAATAAAAGACCCAGAATAGCCAAAGCAATTCTAGGTAAAAAAAAAGCAATGCTGGAGACATCACAATACCTGTTATGTTTTGGATGTGAGGTGTTCTCCAAAAGCACAGTGAGACAATACAAGAAGGTTCAGAGAAGAAAAAATTGGTTACAGAGCCTTAACCCAATCAGTGAATTAATCACCTGATGGGATTAATTGAATGGTAACTGGAGGGCGGGTGGGGTGTGGCTGGAGGAGGTGAGGCCTTGGGGCGTGCCTTTAGGGTATATATTTTTATCTGGCCAGTGGAGTCTCTCTCTGCTTCCTGATCACCATGTGAGCTGCTCCTCAACCCCCATTCTACTGCCACGATACTCTGCCTCATCTGTACCCCTAAAGAATGGAGCCTGCTGTCGATAGATTGAGACCTCTAAAACCGTGAGCCCCCAAATAAACTCTTCCTCCTCTACAATTATTCTGGTTAGGTCTTTTAGTTGCAAAAGCAAAAAAGTTGACTAAAAATAATACCTGACTTCAAATTATATTGCAAAGCTATATTAACAAAAACTCCATGGTACTGGCATAAAAACAGATACACAGACCAATGGTACAGAATAGAAGACAAGAGCCAAACCCACACATCTACAGTCATCTGATCCTTGAAAAAGGTGCAAAAAACAAACATTGGAGGGAAGATAGCCTTTTTAACAAGTGGTGCTAGGAATATTGGTTATTCATATGTAGGAGAATGAAACTAGACCCTTATCTCTCACACTGACAAATATCAACTCAAAATGGATCAAAGACCAAGGAATTAGACCAGAAACTGCAATTCCTAGAAGAAAACATAGGGTCAACACTCCAGTAGATAGCTCCAGGCAATGACTTTCTGAATAGGATCCTTAAAGCTCAGAAAATAATGCCAAGAGTTAAGAAATGGGATGGCATCAAATTAAAAAGCTCTGAACAGCACAGGTAACAATTAGGAATGTGAAGAGAGAACCTACAGAATGGAAGAAAATCTTTGCCAGCTACTCTTCTGAGAGAGGATAAATATCTTGAATATACAAAAAACTCAAAAAAATTTACACCAAAAAAAATCAAATAACCCAATTAATAAATGGGCAAATGAATTAAAAAGACACTTGTCAAAGAAGATAAACAAATGGCCAATAACTATATGAAAAAATGTTCAACATGATTAGCAATTAGGGAAATGCAAATCAAAACTACACTGAGGCTGGGCATAGTGGTGCATGCTTACAATTCCAGTGACTCAGAAGGTGGAGATAGGAGGATCACAAGTTCAAGGCCAATCTCAGCAACTTAGCAAGGCTTTAAGCAACTCGGTGAGACCCTGTCTCAAAATAAAATTTTTTTATAAAAGGGCTGGGGAATGTAGTTCAGTCATAAAGTTTTCCTGGGTTAAATCCCAGTGCCAAATCACCACCCCCTCCCTGCAAAAAACAAAACAAAACAAAACAAAACCCTACTACACCAAGATTTCATTTCACACCAGTCAGAACGGCAGACATCAAGAATGCAAATAATAAAAATATGAATAATAAATGCTGGAGAGGATGTGGAGAAAAAGAAAGAATTTTATAATCCCAGCAGGTAGGATTGTAAATTAGTACAGCCACTATGGAAATAAAATTTAGGTTCCTCAAAAGACTCAGCATGGAACCACCTTATGACCCAGCTGCACCACTTGTCGGTATTTATCCTGAAGAATTAAAGTCATAACACTACAGTGATGCATGCATACCCATGTTTATAGCAGCACAATTCACAATAGCCAAACTATGGAACCAGTCTAGGTGTTCTTCAATGGATGAATGAATAAGGAAAATGGTGTGTGTGTGTGTGTGTGTGTGTGTGTGTGTGTGTGTGTGTATTGGGTCGAACTGAAGCGGCTACAGAGGAGGAAACAGATAAAAGACCCCTAGCAACTCACCGTGAGCACAAAGGGCCAGATAGCTCGCCAGAGGTGACCAATCAGGAGGACACCTGCTGACCCTGACGTCCACCTTGGCCCACCTTTCCTGGGCAGGACTCCCCAGTCCCTTCCCCCTGTATAAAAACCCTGAGCAGCCGAAGACATTTGCAACTTCTTCTGGCTCCCCCCGATTTCATCCCGGAGGGCTGGGATCTCCCCCGGGAGCACAATCTCTAATAAAGCCTATCACTTCCATCTGGCTCTGGTTTAGCCATTTACTGGCATTATTTATATTTCCCTGGCGGCGAGCTCGTATTTTGGTCTCCGAGTTTACAATATATATATATATATATACATACATACATATATATATATGTGTGTGTATATATATATACACATACACACACACACACACACACACACATACAACCATATATATCAGGAAGTTTTATTCAGCCATAAAGAAAAGTGCAATTATATCATTTACAGAAAAATGGATGGAACTAGAGATCATTATGTTAAGTGAAATAAGTAAAACTCACAAGGTTAAAGGTCCTATGTTTTCCCTCATATGTGAAAGCTAGAGAGGAGAAAGAAAAAGGAAAAGGTGATCCAAAGGAGATCAGTAAAGGAAAGGGACCAAAGGGTAGGAGGTGGTGAAGGAGAGGGGAACTGCCTGGGAGTAATATTGGCCATATTATATTGTTATATTGTGTATTGTGTACTTGTATGAATATGAAACAACAAAGGCTGGGTGTGGTGGTACACACCTATAATCCTAGCAGCTTGGGAGGCTGAGGCAGGAGGAATGCAAGTTCAAAGCCAGTCTTAGCAAATTAGGAAGGACCTAAAAAACTTAGTGAGACTCGTCTCAAAGTAAAAAACTAAAAGGGTTGGGGATATGGTTCGGTGGTTAAGTGCCCCTGAGATCAATCCCCCCAAAACTCCCATCAGTGTGTAGAACTAAAATGCACCAATAAAACAATGGGAGGGGGGATTATTTTCCTGCATCTAGGAAAAATGTATTTTAAAATTTCTTTGGGGAAAATGATTGTATAAAATGGCTTAAAATGAAGGTAATCTATCCACTTGATGTTCTTTTAAAATTTAACAATAAAAACAAGTAATTGTTTCAAAAAAATAAATAGCCTAATTTTAATATAGGTGATTTTGAATTACTTGATACATTTTAAGCACCACAGCAAACAGTTCTCTGAATTTATACCTGCCAATCTGCAGATAAACACATCGAACTAAAAAATAATCTATTCATGCTGATAGGCAATTTTGACACTGCTGAGTGAGCATACTCAATTTCAAAAGAGTATTCAACTGACAGACTCTGCCCTTAAATTTGAAGAAAATTTTCACAAAGTATAGAATTCTGGATGAGCTATAATTTTCTTTCAGCTCTTCAAATCCATCACCTTCTAGTTTCTATTGTTTCTGTTCAAAATTCAGTCATACTTCTTATTGCTTATTTGAGGGTAATGTCCTTTTTTGTCTGACTGCTTTATTATTTTTATGTATTTTGTTGCTGTTTTACAGTGCAGGGGGTTGAACCCAGGACCTCTTTGTGTGCTAGGCAAGTGCTTTACCACTGAGCTACATTTCCCAGCCTTTTGTTTTTTTAATTATTATTTTATATTGTTGGGTTTCAAAATTTTGACAAGGATGAGTTTAGGTAGAGTTTTTATTAGTTTTGTGTGTGTGAACCTGAGGCTTTATGTCTTATATTGTTTTTGCAAAATTGTTGACCAGTATCTCTTCAAATAATGCTTCTGCATCATTGTCTTTCCCCTGTGCAACCAGGACTAAAATTATGTATCTGTTAGAATTTTCCACTATAGCCCATGTTTAAGTTTTTATCTGTATATTTTATTCTTTTATCTCTCCATGCTTTATTCTAGATATTTTAAACTAACCTTTCACAAAATATTCATTATGCCTACGTAATAAAATCTAATAAAACCAAATTAAGGAATAACAGACTTAAGTGCACAGAACTCAAGAGTTAAGCTTGACGAATGGAACTGAACATGTTGCCATGAGTCTATCAGTCAAGCTCTGCTTTGCATAACTCTCAGTCATGCTTTCACTATCAGCAGAACCCGCCAGAAGAAATGTAGCAACCAATGCCAAGCTCACCAGTTTGGTTTCCTTCCTCTCCCAGTTCTTATTTTTATATTTTCTCCAGACTTTCTTTCCTCTGAGGGATCATAAATCTGAATCACCTAATCTGCAATGCCAGAAGCGGAAAACTCCTATGTAACTCTTATTTCAGTGAATTAGACAAAGACATGAGGAGATATTTGTTTCATCTTCGGATGATATGATACCATAAGTGATAGCTAACAATGATAAGAGAATTAAGACTTCAAAAAGATAGTTTGAGACTAGTACAGCATATAGATTTTAGCAGTGATTTTAAGCCCTCACCTCCACCCCAACACTAATAATTTCTTAGAGAATCTGATTAAAATTGTAGAGCCAGAAAAATACAACATGGTTATATTTACTAAATATATATTTTAATGAGGCTCAAAATTCCTGAAGTTCATCCATGGTTCCTATGATACACATAGAAGTCCTTTAAGATAAAGCGAAACAATGATCAAAGTAAATTTCCAATATATTCAAATATGCAGAAATAGGATGAACATTAACTTGGCCATAAGTTTTGATCAACAGGTGACATGGTTGTCCCCAAAATTTAACTCAATCTTAGGCCACATTAAGAAATCTATTCTGTGAATCTCACCAAACTTCTCTATCTACATATATGAATATACCACAGTAAATCTCATCTTTAGGTATATCCACAAGGCACTAATTAAAAAAAAAAAAAACTATAAACAAATAGAAGACAGACCAGTACAGCAAAGGAAGGGGAAAAGGGGGCAGGAGGAAGGGAAGGAAAAGGAAAGTAGTAGGGACTAATATTCATTCTATGCTTGTATAATTATGTCAAAGTGAACCCTAATATTACATTTGAATAAAATGACCTAATAAAAAAGAAATCTATTCTAGAATTAAGTGAGCCTATTTTTTTTAATAAAAGGTCATTTTAAAATAAATCCTTAAAGGAAAGAACAGAAGGCTTAGGGTTAGGAAAGAACAAAAGGGGCTGATATTTAGTAAATGTCATCAATTACTTCTACGAATACAAGTATTTTCTCAAATGAATACTTTGGGATTTAAAGCAATATCTCCAGGCAAAATATTAATTAAATGCAATGATCTAAACAAAGAAATTTCACTTTCAGGTTCTAAGAATTACTTAAAAGTTTAACAATGAATAGAGTAAATAAATAGAATTAGTAGAAACCAAGATACCTGTTTTCTCTTACTTGTTGTCTCATCTTTTCATCCTTTAGACTTTCATGTTTTAATTTTGCCAATTCCATAGCCAATTTTTCTTCCTGTTCAAGCTGGAGTTCCCTCAATCTCTTGTTTTCTTCTGCCTGAATAAAAAAAGACAACTTTAGTTATTTATCTGATTCTTAGGAATCAGACTTTTCTTCATCAATTGACTGTTTATTTTACAATGGAAAACTAAATGCCTTAAGAGCAAGAGTCAACTATTTATGTTTTATTTTAAAGTATAAACTATTTCAATAAGAACTTTTTCAAGCATTTTATCATGGAAAGATCTGGAAGACTATTTTTTAAAATGCCCATGGCTACTCATCACTTATCTTTTCAAAAATTAACATTCCACTCTATTTCCCTTATTCTCTCTGTGCTGTATTATTTTACAACAAATCCTAGACATAATGTCATTTATCATGTAAATAATTCAATATGTATTTCTACCTAAGAATTTCTTTTTATATAATAAAAATGCCATTAAACTAATTAACAATTCCTTAATAATGTCTGATACCTGTACACATTCAAGTTTCCACACCTATCTTACAGATGTTTATTCTTCTAGTTGTTTGTTCAAATCAAAATCCAAACAAGGTCCAAATCCTACATGTAGTTTCCTCTTAAGTTTCTTTTATATTCTATAATGGTTACCCCCACTGCACATATGCTTGTAATGTTTTTCCAAGCCATTGACTTGTTGTAGAAATTAGGATATATAGCTTAAAGAAAAGCCCACACTCTGCATTTGACTGATTTTCAAAAGTATGTCACTTGTTTCTGTTTTATATTTCCTACAAAATGATAGATCTACAAATACAGATCTGTAGTTAGGAAAAATAAAGACTTGAAAAAATGTTCAACATCATCAGCCATCAGGAAATGCAAATTAAAATTACATTAAGATATCACTACATCCCTATTAGATTAAAATAAAAAATAGTGGCAACACTAAATGGTGAGAAACTGCATAGTCATAATATTGCTGGGTGGTAATATAAAGTAGAACAGCCACTCTGAAAATCAGTCTGGGAGTTTATTATAAAGCTGACATGCAATTATTACACAAATCAACAGCTACACTCAGCATTCATTCCAGGGAAACAAAACTTATGTTTATTTAAAAATCTGTACCCAAACGTTTACAGATTTATTCATAATAGCCACAGCTAGAAATATACTAGACAGCCGGGTGCAGTGCTGCAAGCCTGCAATTGCAGCGGCTCAGGAGGCTAAGGCAGGAGGGTTGTGAGTTCAAGCCAGCCTCAGAAACTTAGCAAGGTCCTAAGCAACTCAGTGAGACCTGTCTCTAAATAAAATACAAAAATAGGGCTGGGGATAAGATTCAGTGGTAAGTGCCCCTTAGTTCAATCCCGGTACCCAAAAAAAGAAAAAAAGAGAAAAAAGAAATGAACTAGACAACCTTCATCAGGTAAATGAATGCTAAAGTAAATTGAGGTATATCCACACTTTGGAATACTATTCAGCAATAAAAAAATGTAAACGACAACTTGGATCAATCTCCAGGAATTAGGCTGAGTGTGGGGGAAAGCCAATCTCCAAAAGGTTAAATATTGACTCATGCTACCTATGTAACATTCTTGGAACATATTCTTTTTTAAAAATTGAGATATAATTTACATAGAGTAAAATTCACCTTTCACAATCCACAATTCAGTAGTTTTTGTATACTTACAGTGTTGTGAAACTACTACCATCATCTCTTTAAAAAGATAGACTTTTTTCTTTGGAATTTGGGTTCATAGAAAAATTAAGCTGAAAATACAAAGAGTTCCCATATGTTTTCAACTCTCTTGGGTACATGCTTAGAAGCAGAACTGCTGAGTTAGTGTGTTTAACTTTTTAAATTACATTTATGTAATGAAAAAAATTACAGAGATGGAGGAAAAAATAGTGCTTGCCGGGCACAGTAAGGGTTGAAAGGAGAGGGTGTTACTACAACAGAGCACCAGGCATGGGATCTGTGTGGAGATAGAACAGCTTTATATTATGAGATGGTGGTTGAGCACATCTATGCATGAGATCAAATAACATATAAGTATACACATATTGTGCCAATGTCATTTTCCAGAGTTTGATATTATACTATAATTATGTGAGACCTGACCACTGGGGGAAACTAGCCAAGAGCACAACTCCATACTATCTTTGCAAATTCCTGAGAATCTATAATTATTTCAACATAAAAAATTAAAGAAAGGAACAAAAAAGACCAGATGTGGGGAAAACAATGGAGTGAAGACTATGGCAAATTAACCTATTAAAAGCGATGCACATAACCAACCAAAGGAGAGCAGGAGGAGTGGACATAAACTTTGGAAAACATTGTTTGGCTAGATATACTGAGGCTAAAGACAAAAAGAACGATACCAGTCTGTACTACTGAAGTAATTTGTTTCTCATAGGGGTGCAGGTAAACAATCCGTAAAGTGCTTTATTTGTATAGTAGGGTTGAAAGAATAAAGGAAAGCTGTGTAGATAACAATAGCCCAACTTCTTTGTGTTGGAGAAGGCAATCACAAACAAGGAAAGGAGAAGATAAAAATGCAGGGTACGTTGCCAAGCTGATAAGGCAATGGTTTCATTTCAGGCAAATCTGAAGGCCTGAAAATCAGGAGGACCTAGATAGGTTCCTGTTCAAAGATCTAAGAAGAGCCAATGTTTCAGTATAAAGCCAAGTCAGGAAAAAAGCAGCAGTCAGGCAGGAAGAATTCTGTCCTATTTGGTGAAGAGTCAGTCTTTTGTTTAATTCAGGTTTTCAACTGAATGGATAAAGCCCATCCTTAGTAGGGAGGGCAATCTGCTTTACTCAATCTACCAATTTAAATGTTAATCTTATCCCCAAACACCCAGAATAATGTTAAATCAAATAACCTGAGCACCCCATGGCCCCATCAAGTTGTAACAAAATTAACCACCACAAGCCTGAAACATTTTGTTCTGATAAAAAGCAAGGAAGATATCAAAGATTAAGGGTGTCTTGTCAAAAGAGCACAGAAGCAATATAAAAAAGTATTCATTGGCCAAGGACAAGACAATTTGAGCGTCGAAAAGAATAATAACATAATTTTAAGTATATAAAGACCCATGAGTTCATATATTTTAAAAAATAATCAAAAACTAAAGAGAACAATTTTTTTTTAACAACATAGACACTTCTTTACTCTAAAATTAACTATTTATCTCCCTTTCCAGTAAGAACAAATAAGACTAGTTGAGGAAAAAAAAGTTCATTACATAGGAATTTTCGCTAATTAAATGTGAAAGGAGTAACAGAAAAATCAGTGTACTGCAACCCCTAATAAAATTACCTATGAAAGTTTGATGGGAACTTTTATAATGAAGGAAGGAGGCTGTTTCACTGAATCCAGTGATTGATACTGGTATTGCTAAAAGTGGGATGGCCAGATCTCATGTGCCTTATGATGTGACACAATGTCAGTATCACCTATGAAGCATTCTTGCCAAGAGACCTGAATCTCAAACTAATCATATCTTCAGGGCTAACTTCCATTTAGAGGAAATATTAGAAGTAGACACACAAATTAAAGGAAACATGAGGAAGCAGAGAGATAAATACTGAATGTGGGATACTCTATAAAACAACTGCCCTAGTTAATTTTAACAAGTTAAAAACATGAAGTTAAGGGCACTTGCTAAGCACGTATGAGGTACTGGGATTGATCCTCAGCACCATGTAAAATAAACAAATAAAATAAAGATCTTGTGTCCATCAACAACTAAAAGTATATTTTAAAAAACAAAATTAAAAATACAAAGGATGAAAGAGGGGCTGTTTCAAATTAAGAGGGATTTAGACATAGCAACCAAATATACTGTAAGAACTGAATTGGGTCCTGATTAAAACAAAGAATTGAAAATGCCAATTTTTGACACAATCATGGAAATTTGTTTAAAGAATGGGTAAAGATAATGTCATTATGGTACTCCATGAAAGAAACTATCCATATTTGTTTGATGCATACTAAAATATGCAGAAAGAGATAGTATACTATCTGAGGTTTTCTTGAAAAATAAGAATAGAATCTGCCTGCTCAGAGTTAAAAAACGAAATAAAACATGTCTAAGCTTTTGGAATTTGGAACACGGAGGAATGGATACCACTTTAAAAACTTGGTTTTGTTATTCCCTGCAATATCCTACAAAATAGGATACATACAGCTGGCACTCAAAAAAATAGTATAATAATATTTCTTTTACATTTATGAGAACTCACTTGTCTCATGTATCTCACTTCTTACCAGTTTCTCTTTTTCTATCAGTTTGATCCTTTAAAATATTTAGAAGTATCATTGAAAAATAATCTCCATAATTTAGGAGTTACACACATATATGTGGTACCTGAATTCTTCAAGGTACTATTTAAAAAAATGAAAAATAGGAGTAAATTTATACCTAAGTGTCCATTTTCTACCACTTAATAATGTACATGTTTAATTTCAATAAATTCAAAAAAGACATTCTTATATTTTTGTCCTTGGACAAACACAGAAAGTAACACAATTACACTTAACATGAACTGTGGAAGTTAATAATTATGGATTTCATATTTATGTTAAAAAATCTGGGAACTTCTTCTTGCCAAGAACTATTCTAAGGGTTGTGCATATATATACTTTTTACTAAAAATTTCTAAGTAGAGCCGGGCATGGTGGCGCACGCCTGTAATCCAAGCGACTTGGGAGGCTGAGTCAGAAGAATCTCGAGTTCAAAGCCAGCCTCAGCAACTTAGCAACTCAGTGAGGCCCTGTCTCTAAATAAAATAGAAAAAAGGGCTGGGGACATGGCTCTGTGGCCGAGTGTCCCTGAGTTCAATCCCTGGTTCCAAAAAAAAAAAAAAAAATTTCTAAGTAGGAGGTACCATTATTATTCCCCAAGTTATAGATGAAGATAAAAAGTAAAAGCAATTTACCTGAGGTTCTGCAGCTATGAAATAGTATTAAGACTTTAAAAGACATTCTAGCTCCAGAAAGTTGGCTCTTTATAACCATACTGGATTACTTACAATAAGGCATCCCTTACCTGATGTTGTCTTTCTGGTCAACTCCAGTATTAGCATTTGGCTTTTATCATTTCCAAGGTGAAAATGAAGGGGGAAAAGAATGTAACTATCAACAGTAAAACTTACTTTTTGGATGGCTTCTTCCATATCCAACTCGAACTGTTCCTTCTGTAATAATCTGAGGAATCTCTTGCATTCAATACTGTCATCATTTTTATTCTTCTCCAGTTGGTTACTGATTTGACTCTGCATCTCTTTTAGTGCTTTGATATTCAAATTTTTGCGAAAGTTTTCATCTACTAATTTCTGGTGCCTTTCACTAAAGTTCAAAGTTCTCTGTTTGGAAGTCTATAATGGAAAAAATGTGCATACTGAAATACTCCAAAGTCCAATTTTTAAAATATATTGAGGTAATATAGCAAAATAAGTAATAATAATGAAAAGTCTTTGGCTTCCTTCCTAAATTCAGAGTATACCTAATAAAAGAGTAGATGTGGTTGCTTAACACTTTCATCAATTAAATTACTAATATTATTCCCTATTTTATAGATGAGGCACGAAAAGTAAGAGTAATTAAACCCAAGGCCCGCAGCTTCTAAGCACCAATACTAGGCTTCAAAGATAAGCCGTGGAACTCTACAGACCTAGCTGTTACCCACAACCCAGGGAATTCCTCCTCATTCCACCCACCACCACACCACATGGCCACAAAGTACGATGCAGAAGCTGGTCAGATTTTCCTAATATAAACTAATAGGTACACCGCTGCTACTGGTCTGTTCGCTTTCTCCCAGTCTTATACTTCCACTCATTTGTTCAGAGGTTCTATAAGGCAGATTTTAAAACAGATCTAAAACTGTGCGGGGGGAAATGCAGTGAATGGAAATCACTGCGCTATCGCCCCTGAAAAACAAAGTTTCCCACTTAGGCACTTCGAGTCCTTTGTCAGAGGCAGACGAGCTCTAAACCATAAAGAGTTTTGAATCCCTCGACTGGCTCACCATTTTGGCTGGCAAAATCTCCCTCTCGGGTTCCCACAGCCACCACCTCCCTGCCAATGCAGGTGCCGCTGGGTAGAAAAGACCCCGGCTGGACCGCGCGCTCGAGTGTGTACAAGGTGTCCCGGCAACGGCCGCCGTCCGCCCGCCCCGCCCTCGCAGGACGCGGCTTCCCATTGGGCACGGAAAGATCCAATCAACATTGAGTTTCTTCGCAGGCCGGCAGAGGGGGGGCCTTCTAATAGGTCTGAACTCCGCAGGCGCGAAGTTCAGATCATCGCAGGTCCGGAGGTAAGCCTTTAGCAGACCGCTAGAGAGCTCAGGATTTCCCTCAAGCGACTATACTCTGGTTTAGAATCTATGCTGGGACCTGTGTCAACTATGTACAAGAAATACACAAACTATTGTTTAGTATATTGGCCCTATTCTGCCGGGACTGGTGATTGGTTTCATCCTCAGCAGTGGTAGTCTGGTCACCAGCTGCTGTGCTGGGTTACTCTGAGGCACTGTGGGTGGTTTTCTTCCAGGAATCTTCACCTCGCCCTTCACAGAGACCGTTAATAAACTTTGGGGATAAAATATGTGAAGCTACATGGATCTTATTCTACCACATAGTCCACAAATGAGAGAACAGAAGAGATGATGGCCGGATATTGGTCTGACTTCACTGTCAGGTTAGACACTAACGTCCATTTTAAATAGAAGAATTTTAAGAAAAAGCAGTGATCAGAGAAATTAGTTAGATAAACTGATTATAGAGGTGATATATTTGAGAAACTGTCAAAGCTAAATTTGTTTTAAAGGATAGCATAATTTGGTTTGTGATATTCGAATTTGAAGTTCATCCTGGGTAGTAGTATGTCTGCTTAAAGATTTATACCCAAAAGGACTTTCTTCCATATCTAAAACGGTAAGAAATCACCCTGCCATCCTTACCACCAGAAAAATGTTGAACAAGCTAAAAATATTTTGAAGTCTCTGGCACTTTCAGCTATAGCTAATATTAAACACAGCTTGAGTCCTAGTCACATAATATATATATATAACATATATATATATAATATATATATATATATATAACCTCATACTAAAGGTCTAGTAATTCCTATAATCCAACAAATACACATTCAGCTTTCAATAACAAGGCCAAAGGTGAATTGACTTTTAAAGGCATTAGAAACATCTGAACCAGATTCAGCTATGATGCATTTTGAGGATTATTAGATGGAAATTTTAGTAATGTGCTAATGTGCTAATGACTGAAAAAATTTAGTAATGTGCTAATGACTGAAAAAAATGTGAATGACATGCAATTACAGATGGGTAATATGAATAGAGGGAAACTTAAAGAATCCTAAGGAAATGCTGGAAATGGAAAACACCATAATAAATGAAGAATGCCTTTGATGGGTTTATCAGTTGATGGACACAAGTGAAAAATCAGTGAACATGAAAGTATATCAATAGAAAGTTTCCAAACTGAAATGCAGAGAGATGAATAACAAGCTAGATAACCCTATTGGGCATTTAGACCCCATGTTAGACCCAAATTATTCTCCTACATGAAAAGAGTATTTGTGGGAGGCATGGGGGGAAGGGTATCAATGTTTTTGTCTTTTGAGGATCTTATAAACCCAGTTTCCACAAATATGAAATTGACTGAAATGTGTTTGCATGCAAAAAACTTTGAATTCAGTATGCATAAAATTTCCTGTTAGCCTAAAAACCCCCACAGGAACTCTACAAAATAATATGATATAAATACATACATATGTATACCTATACATACACACAAATTTTTTAACTGACACGTAAAAACAATTTATATATTAACAGGGTACCATGTTATTGAATGTTTCAATATATGCATATATTGCATATATAAATCAGGTTAAATATATATATCTTTTCAAACATTTATTATTTCTTTATGTTGAAAACTTTCTAAATACTTTCCTCTAGTTTTTAAACATGTACACCACATTATTGTAATCTACAATCACCCCATGGTGCACACTAGACTGGTTACTCCTACCTAACTAATTTAGTACCCATTGATCAACCTTTCCCCATCTTTCCCTCATTCCTCTTACTTTCCCTGGTCTCTGGTAACTACTCTCCTACTCTAAGCCTTTATTGGATCAACTATTTTAGATTGCACATGAGGGAAAACAATACTGTACTTTTTTCTTGTTCCTGCCTTATTTTACTTAACAAAATGATCTCTGGTTCAATTCATCTTGTCATAAATAACAGGATTTCATATTTTTTATGCCTCACTAGTATTCCATTGTGTTCATGTATCACATTTCCTTCATTCATTAATTGATAACATGTTTTTCCATTTCTTGGCTATTTTGAATAGTGCTGCAATATAGTGGTTTCCTTGGGATGTATATACATTCAGTAGGAGGATTGCTAGTCCTCCTTAGCTCTATTTTTAAGCTTTTGAGAAACCATCATTCTGTTTTCCATAATAGCTATACTAATTTACAATCTCATTAATAGTGCAAATATTCCCTTTTCTCCCCATTCTCACCAGCATTTGTTATCTTTATTTTTTTAGTCATTGTTATTGGGTTAAGGTAATAACTCATTGTGATTTTGATTTGCATTTTCCTAATGATTGATGTTGAGCATTTTTTTCATGTACCTGTTGGCTACTTGTATTTTTTTTTTTGAGAAATGTTTATTTAAATCTATTGCTATCTTTTTAAAACAGGTTATTTGTTGTTTTGCTATTGACATCCCCAGCCCTATTTTGTATTTTATTTAGGGACAGGGTCCCACTGAGTTGCTTAGCACCTCAATTTTGCTGAGACCAACTTTGAACTCACAGTCCTCCTGCCTCAGCCTCCTGAGCTGCTGGGATTACAGGCTTGCTTTGTTCTTGTTCAAAATGACTTTGGCTTGTATAGCTCCTTATAAAGTAGCTCCTAATTAAAACTTCTTCAGTGGGCTGTCATCAGAAATTTTACTTTTGAACACTGATGAATCCCAAATATTGAAAATAACTGCAAGTATATAATAGGTGCTAAATAAATATTTTTCAAATGATCGGATTGTTGAAATATGATCATTATTATGCATACAGAGCAAGCTGTACCCAGAAATTACTTTGGAGAAGTGTTGTTCTTTGTGAGTCTAGTTAGAGTTTTATCAGTTTTATTTATATTTGCAAAGAACAAATCTCTGGCTCCATTAGTTTTTCAGTTTTTCTATTAATCTTTATTGTATTTCCAAGTCTTCTGATATCTGCTTTTACTATCATAATTTACTTCTGGTTTTATTACTTTTGGTTTAATTTTTTGGTTTAATTTTTCTGTGGAAGCTTGCATGTTTATTTAAGACTATTCCTCCTTTCTGCCAGAAGGTTTTTGTATGTGTGAGTCTACCTGCCTATAAGGCACTTTCAGTTTACTTTATCTACTCCCCTCTCCCTTTATTTTACTTATTCATGTGTTTATTTTGAACAGTGCTGGGGATGATCAAACCCAGGGCCTCATGCGTGCTAGGTAGATACTTAAGTCAGCTTTTTCATTGCTGTTACCAAAAGACCTGACAAGAACAATTTTAGAGGAGGAAGAGTTCATTTGGTGCTCACAGTTTCCTGGTCTTAGTCCATAGATAGGCAGTTCCATTGCTTGGGGACTAGATGGGCAGAACATCATGGCAGAAGGGTGTGGTGGAGGAAGGCAGCTCAGGACCTTTGGCAAGCAGGAAGCAGAGAGAACCAACTCTATTCACCAGGGACAAAATGTATACGCAAAGATATGCCTCCAATAACTCACCTCCTCCAGCCACAACTTATCTGCCTAAGTTACTACCCAGTTACTACCCAGTCAATCTGTATCAAGGGATTAATGTACTGATTAGGTTGAGTCTTATAACCCAATCATTTCACCTCTAAACTTTTTTATTGTACAAATTTTAATTTCTAAACAAGTAAATATCAGTCTCCATAACCCACTTTAGCAAAAAGAAAAAAAAACGAAACAAAAAAAAAACTGGATTCATTTCTTATTCTTATTCTGAAAATGGAAGAAGTTCTAGAAGACCCAAAGGGATGTGACCACTGGGGATTATGCATGACTGGGCCATTTCTTGTTCTGACCTCATAAGGAACCATTGCAAGTAAATTCCCAAACAGCAGGTATATAAGAGGGTAGCCATGGCTAGGCTTTTTGTCCATAAGTACAGAAAGCTCTTGGTGGTAACTTCTCAGACTCCCAGATAGTGAGTTTGGTAGTTGGTGGTTGTGGTCTTTAGATATTGGTTTTTTGAATTGGGTTGTTTTGTCTTGTTTTGGTTTTTGATTTTGATTTTTTAAAATTTTTTATTCTAATTTGATATACATGACTATAAAATGCATTTATGTATTTTGAATACATCATACATAAATGGAGTATAATCTCTCATTTTTCTGATTATACATATTATAGGATCACATCAGTCATGCAGTCATACATGTACATGAGGCAATAATATCTGTTACACTCTACTATCATTCCTACCCCCATACCCCTTCCCCACCCTTCACTCCCCTCTACCTAATATAAAGTAACTCTATTCTTTCCTATCCCCCCAACACCCCCACCCATTGTGAATTATCACACATTTGGCCTTTGGTTTTGGGGGTTTGGCTTATTTCATTTAGCATGATAGTCTCTAATCTACCCATTTACCAACAAATGCCATAATTGCATTCTTCTTTAAAGCTGAGTAATATTACACACACACACACACACACACACACACACACACACACACACACCACATTTTCTTTATCCATTCATCTGTTAAAGGGCATCTTGGGTTGGTTCCATAGTTTAGCTATGGTGAATTGAGCTGCTATAAACATTGATGTGGCTGCATCACTGTACTATGCTCATTTTAAGTCCTTTGGGTATAAACTGAGGAGTGGGATAACTGGGTAAAATAGTGGTTTCATTCCAAGTTTTCTGAAGAATCTCCATACTGCTTTCCAGAGTGGTTGCACCAATTTGCATTCCCACCAGCAATGTATGAGTATACCTTTTTGCCCACATCCTCACCAACATTTATTGTTGCTTGTATTCTTGATAATTGCTATTCTGACTGGAGTGAGATGAAATCTTAGTTTTGATTTGCATTTGTCTAATTGCTAGAAATGATGAACATTTTTTTCATCTGTTGATTGTATTTCTTCTGTGAAGTGTCCAGTTCCTTAGCCCATTTATTGATTGGGTTATTTGTTTTTTTGGTGTTAAGTTTTTTGAGTTCTTTATATAGCTTAGAGATTAGTACTCTGAGGTGCATGTGGTAATTTTTCTCCCATTCTGTAGGTGAACCTAGCCCACCATCACCTCACTGGGGCAGAGGTGACTGTGGAAGTCCTAAGGATGGTAGGGCAGAACATCCTAATCCTCTCCAAACCACAAATGTTGAAGACCCTGGAGCACCCCAGTGTGCTATTTCAGGTTATTGGAACTCACAAAAATATCTCCATTGTGATGGAGCATGCAGGTGGGGAACAGCTACCTCAGCACATCACATGTGGTGGCATACAGGAGGAGAAGGCCCGGAGACTTTTTTAGGCAGACAGTGTATACCATGGGCTACTGCCATGAGAAGGACACCATGCACTGAGACCTGAAGCCAGAGAACATCATGGTGGATTCCAGAGCAACATCACACTCATTGACTTTGGCCTCGGTGCCAGGTTCACAGGTGGGCAGATGCTGAACAATTTCTGGGGTACACTCATATACCTTGCCCCCAAAATTGTCCTGTAGCAAGAGTATGAGGGTCCTCCAGGGAACACCTGGAGCCTGGGTGTCATTGTGTATTTTATGTTGATAGGGAGCCACCCATTTACAGGGGCCACTGCTCAAGAGATGCTACCTCGGATCGTTCTCGAAAGGTATCATGTCCCTCACTCTGTTCCCGTCAAAGCAAGAAGGCTCATCTGCAGAATACTGACTGTGAATCCCATGAAGCAGTCCACAGTCAAGCAAATCTTACAACACCCATGGCTGAGGCAGGGTGAGCAGTATGTACCCCATCATTATTGTGAGGCACTCCTCAAACACCCAGACCCTGCAATAATGACAACCCTGTTTGACATGTGTTTTGATCCATACAAAACCTGGGTGTCTCTGGCCAAGAGGAAGTTCAATGTGAAGTTGGCTATGTACCTGATACTGAAGTACCAGAAAGGCCAAGGGTAGGGTGCATGTTCCAGGGGAAGCCTGTGCCTCTGAGGGTTATATACCTTGCCATGCCCCAGTGATCTTTCCAATGTCCCTGTCCTTCTACAGAGGAGCACCAGCAAGCCTGCCCCTTGCTCCATGAGCCTCAGCTGCCTGAGGAGACCCAACAGCCAGGGTAGAAGGGCATCAGAAGTGCCAGCCTACCTGCCATTCCTCTTTGCTTCCCCACTCTCAACAGTACCTCCCAGTCTGACTCTGGGTTCCATGTGCCCAATCCCTTCCGGTGGTCCAGAACAGACAACAGCAGTTCCTCCCAAGATACATCCACAGGGCAAGACCCTGGCAACAGAAATGGCTAGAAGCAGGTAAGGAGAAGGATCGCTACCTGTGTCTGACAACTATGCTGCTGCATGCCATGTGCCAGCAATAAAATGACTCCAAGGACAGAAAAGAAAAGTATCAGATCCATAAACAGTGTGGCTCCAACTAAGTGGAGAGCTAAGCCAGACAATGCCAGACTCAGGATGGCCTGAGTCTCCTCTGCCCCCACCCTGGTGTCTATGTCTGTGATCTTCCCCAGGGTCTCACATGCTGCACTGTGGACGCATAGGTTCCCAGGCTGCCTCTCCTGCAGGTCTCTCATCACCTTGCCAGGGAGGCTGGTTGGGTGCTTGCACCCCACACACAATAGTGCATGATCCCGTCTTGATGCCCTGACCCCAGTTGACCACCATGGACTCAATCATAGTATGGTGCAGAATCGAAACTTCTGAATAGCAAAGTTCTGCTGTTCTGCTGCACTTCTTTATCAGCTATATCCAGAACAATGCTTGGCTTTTCACTATAAATACTTGCTTGTCTTAATTTGTTTACTAGATATTCTCCTTGTGTGACAAGAACCATCTGGGGCAAAATAAGCCTGCTAGGGCAAAATAAGCCTGCTGGGGCAAATAACCCATTTGTTGGGTTACAGTGGGAAGCTGAACCAACAAGATTGAGTCTCAGCAAAGGTTGCTGGGAGATAGAAATCAAGATCTTCACTGAAAACCCAGGCACTGAAGTGGAGCCAGAGGAGGGCAGGCAGAAGGGGGAGAGGTGAGGAAAGAGCTTTGGAGGGAGGACGGCCATGGCCAATAGGAATTGGTCACCATGGGACTGTGGATGAGGTCCTGGTGCCATATCCAATAGACATGTCCCAGAGTTGCTTCTCTGATGTCATGGTGTCCTCAGAGTTGCATCGTGGACCTGGCTCCATGTGCTTGCACATGAACACCTGGGGCCTACAGTTGTGCTCCTGGGTTATACAGGTGAGTCCTTGTGGATTGGATGTCTCTACCCTGGTAATGATGACCTTTCAGGCCCATACCTGGAGAGAAGAAAGGTGGACACTGCCTGAAGTTGGAAGGAAAGAACTGCTCTCCAAGAAGGGCTCATTCTGCTTGAAGCATAGGGTGGCCAGATGTCTACACAGCAGAGTGGATAAAGAATCAGTTTTTGAATTCCTGAGTTAAAATTCTTACTTTGCAAGGAACCTACTGGGGAAGCCCTGGTAGGTTTTCATTTTATCTTATTTTTGCAAACAGAATGATGAAGGAAAGGGGAGGAAGTCAGGGAGCAGAGATGAGGGAGCATTATGTTGGGAGTCTTCCCTAGTGAAAGAAATGATCCATAGGTGCCAGCAAAAGGACTTGTGGTGTGGGAACATTTACAGATTGGAGCATGAGCTGTGCTCTCAAAACACCAGACAGGCCAGATGTGGTGGTGCACACCTGTAATCCCAGTGGCTCAGAGGCTGAAGTAGGAGAATCACAAGTTCAAAACCAGCCTCAGCAACTCAGCAAGGTCCAAAGCCCCTTAGTGAGACTCCCATCTCATAATTTATAAAAAATAAGTAAATGAAAGGGGCTCAGTGGTCTAGTGCACCCAGATTCCATCCCCAGTACCAGAAACAAACAAAAGAAAAGAAAAAAAAAACCAAAACTGACCAGATGGAACCAGCAGGATAGGGTTCTCTGAGCACATCTGTTAATCTGTGGTTATCCATCCCTGCCCACCAGGGGGCACCCCATAACCCAGCTGGACTCTCAGAAGATGACATGGTTGAGTGCCCCCTACCCCCACCCCACAGGCCTCAGGGCCTAGGATGGGTTGGCCCCTTGACTTGCCATCTTTTCAGACTCACCTTCCAGGCAGACTTGTTGCTTTCTGGATTCTCTGCCCCTTCCAGGGTGCTAACCCCAGAGGGAGGAGAGCCAAGTGAGGGGAAAGGAGAGGTGCCGCACTACCTCCAGATTAAGGAGTTCTGTATTGTCTGCCCCAAGCCTGGGAGAAGCTACTCAGAGGTCTTTGTGAGAACGTACTGGAGTGGCTGAAGTTGGGGCCCAGCAACAAGGAATCCATCTAGACTCGGGCCTGGAATTGATGTGGAAGAAATGTAATCTATTGTTCTTGAATTGGACATGACACTAGAAGAGCTTGTTGAATGCCTTTGTCTTCTCTCTTATTTTGTATTAAGTATTTTACATTACTCGGGTATCACTCGCTGTAGTAAAACACTTGAAGCACTTAATCTCACTGTGTAAATAACGAGGGTTGGAGCAGCTTTATGAAGGCTGAGGGGTGCAGGCTGAGGAGCAGAAGGCGCTAGTCTCCTGGGGAAGGCAGCAGGACATCTAAACTTTCTTGCGTTGTCTCACATGAGCTTTTGGGGGACACCTCATATCTAAACCATAGCCGTAGATGCTCTACCACTGTGCTACTTGCCCAACCCCCAACTTACCCTCAAATAAGAGCATGTGATGACTGGAAATCCACGAGCTTGTGTGTCCACAAGATAACATGTGCTTTGGGTTGCAGAGAAAGCAGAAGGAACCTTGGTTCTTTATGACCACGGATCTGCCTCACCAGCCTTGGGCTTCCCAACTCCTGACTTCGTGTTATATAAAAAGTAAAAATAAAAAAAATAAAAATAAATGCCTAATTAGTCTAAGCCTCCATGTCACCCTCTCTCCCTAGTAGTCTGTTAGTCAAATGTAATTTCTACCTTATACAACCATTATCTCTGTTTAATCTCATGGGTAAAATAATTAAGAAAAACAAAACTTTCTCATTCTTTAGTGCTTTTTTAATTGATATTTTATTCTAAAGATTATTAGTAAGTAGAGTAAAAAACCTCTGATTTTCTTTCTCACATTTTCCCTCTCTCCTTTTTATCTTCCAGAAGCTATAATCCAATTCCTTTCCTTTAAGCCCTGGCTTCTGAGTCTGGACAAGTTTGGATTCTTGCTTTTGTTCTCCAAACTATCAATACAAATGTTTGCCTAGTAATCTGGTACTTCCAAGAATCATATCATTTATAAATTTGATAAGCATGCATTTCATATTTTTGACTATCTCACAAATAAAAATATAGACCAGAACTAGGAGAATAGAGAGGCCTGATGGATACCACTAAAATATTTCTGCCAGTAGAAACAGAGCAGCAGACTTGGAGTTTGGTCATTCAACTAGTTACCAAAGAATTCATTCTAATAATGTACTGCCAACATTTCTATACTTTTTCTATAAGAATTTACTGGGGAATTTTTCCAAAACTACTTCACTAAAGTCCAAATAAATTGTGGTTTCTTCATTGCTCTTAGCTAACAAGATTTAATTGATTTCTTGACAACCAAATAACAAATAATTTTGATTGCACATATTCAGGTCAATATTGTTTACTTGAAATGTTCACAGATCAATAAATATAAATATCATTAAAACATTAACAAGGTAGAATTCTGATCACCAAGGGCTTATTTTAAAAGGTAAACACTATCATGTTTTGTTAAGCCTGAAATTATATTACTTACAAAATAGACTTCTAAATAACATTAATATGTTATTTTTGCCAGGAAATAACTAACTTAAAGACTAATTCATCAATGAAATGTACAAAGTACTTCACTTGTCAATACATAGATTATCAGTTTAGTCAGTTAAATGTCAAATACCATTTACTTTTTTAAAACACAGTTAATATTTCAGAATACTATATATAGCAATCCATAGTTTAACTGCATTACTAATTGTCTAAATTTACCAAAATTTGCTTAGCACTGAGCCCTGAGGATGGTACAGCTTAACAAATACACATTGAAGGATTGACCATCTCTATAGAATGGAGTAATGTGAAAGGATGATCAGAAGAGTAATTCAGAAGGAGAATCTATGCTGTAGGAGGAGGGAAAGGCATTACATTTAACCCATAGAAAAAACACAGGGGAAATCATGTAAGTCAAGATATGTAGGTTGATAAAATTCTTGTAAAAGAATTTTTTGAAAGATGGAAGTACGAATGGCTTGCATGTTTTTAACCACAAGAGTAAGGAAAGTCAGAAACAGAACTCTGATCAAGTAGAGTGGAGCTCACACTGGTATTGGCAATAGGATCCAGTTGCCTTGGCAAAAAGACACCCACCTTAAATAATGGCATTATGATAAGTAACATGTGAACTAATGAAAGGTGAGGCCACATGA
The DNA here is from genome assembly GCA_020662805.1 of Glaucomys volans. Taxonomy (NCBI): domain Eukaryota; kingdom Metazoa; phylum Chordata; class Mammalia; order Rodentia; family Sciuridae; genus Glaucomys; species Glaucomys volans. Next base: position 159,281 of record JAJEJO010000817.1, read on the forward strand.
AGGTTGAAGGAAATTGTGGTGAAGAGTGTGAGAACTGTATATATGCAGGAAGGACCAAGACCATGAGGAAAAGAACATAAAGCATAAATTTTTTAAAAAGCTTAACTTGAGCCCCAAAGAGTGGAGGCTGGGGCTGTAGCTCAGTGGTAGAGCACTTGCCTCTCACGTGTGAGGCACTGGGTTTGATCCTCAGCACCACATAAAAATAATAAAGATACTGTATCCATCTAAAATATTGTGTCCAACTAAAAAATATTTAAAAGAAAGAATATGTGGGATTGACTTATTTCACTTAAAGAAATGAAAAGTTCTACTCCATTTGTGTACAATGAATCAAAATGCATTCTGCTGTCATGTATAACTAAATAGAATAAATTTTTTAAAAAGAATATGTGGGAGCTACAAACTTTGTGCTCCTCTCTGTCCTGGGGTCGTTTTCAACATGGTTGCCTATCTATGTTATCTCTACTATTCTACTCATTGGTTTACTGTCTGAGAGAAACAGAAGGCACAAACTCACCCTCATGGTGGCTCTGTGTTAACTGGTCAGGATTGGGTGAAGCAGGCAGCCTGCTAGATTTCTCTTCTTGGCACAATCATCTCCCCAAAGGGTTGAAGTCTCTGTGGTCGGGGTAGGAAATGGGGATATGTTGAGGGCAAAACATCTGCACTCAATGGAATGTGAGTTAGAATTTAATTCCTAACAGCAACATAGCAGCACTGCAAAATATTTCAGCAAATAAGTATGTTTTTTCATTATTATTTGTTTTTCTAGTTGAAGTCCTTTGGTTGTATAGGAAATTTTAGTCATAGCTCCTTACTTCTAATCTATCCATGAGTAATTCAGAAGAGTTCATGTAGGTTAATAGGTGGTCTGTCCAAGAAAAAGATTATGGGGGCAAAACAACCTAGCAGTTATTACTTATTGAAAGTTATATAGTCTTAATAGTTTTAGTGCAGTTTTAGGTTTTACAGAAAATTTGACAGAATACATCTAAATTTCCTATGTCCCCCACACCGACTAATTTTCCTTGTTAGCAATACACATTTGTGTGGTACATTTGCTGTAAATGATGACCCACTATTGATACTTTATTATTAATGAAAGTCCATAGTTTACATTGGAGCTTACTCTGTTTTGTACAGATGTATGGCTTTTATCAAATACATAATGTCATGCATACATCATTATAGGATCATATAGAATAGTTTCACTACCATAAAAATCCTCAGTGCTGTACTGATTCACCTTTTCCTTCTCCTCCCTCCTCCCAGGTCCCAAACCCTGGAAACCACACATCTTTCTACTGTATCTATGCTTTTGCCTTTCCTAGAATGTCATATATTTGGAATCAGATAGTATGTGGCCTTAGCTTCTTTCCTTTAGCAATATTTAAGTTTCCTTCATATTTTCTGTCTTGATAGCTTCATTTATTTTTATCACTAAATAATATTCCATTGTATGTCATTTAAAAAACAGCTATTATATTTAAAGATTATTTCTAGTGGTAAATTATTACTATCATAAGTATTACTTATTGTTAAGGGAAGATTTATGCCCTCCCAGCATTAAGGCAAAACTCTTTGTTTCATTTCCCTTTAAAAAATGGCCTTTAACCTACAGGTCTATATTAAAGGTCTAGGGTACTGAGGAGAAAGAGATTTTCCTATTATTAAGTAATGGATTATATTGATTAATGTTTCCCAATAGTTACAACATAACCGGATTGAACACATCAGAGTTGTCTATCTGAAACAAAGCATTGGGTATGCAGTATGACTTGCTACTGTACAGTAAAAATTATTTCCCCATATTGTATTGCTTTATGAAATAAAGCAATCAGAACAAAACAATTTTTCTTTCATTCATAAAAATGCCCAAATCTAATCTAATTTGCTGCAGCTGGACACCACCTGCAGATGACTATTTAAGCACTCTGAACATTACACACTTATCTTTTAAATATTGATAATGCCATTTTTCATTTCCTCGACATGAAATCCCACAGGGAATAATTATGCTAATAAACCTTAATGATTCTTGCAAATAAATGATCAAACCAAATTGCTACTGTTGATTTATATTAATGGATGCCTTTAGGATGAGATTTGCCAGTACGGTGCTGCCTCTTGAATCTCAATTTATCTTATTTAGCTGAAGAGTGTACATAGTTTGTTAAATAGATGAAGTGTTTAAAATATAATGTGTTCGTGCAGTTTTTGCACTTCATAATGTTCAAGCATTACCATCTTGCCTCCTGGCAAATCTGCACTTAATGGCATCATTGTATATAACTTCTCTTCCTACTTGTTCTGTTACATGCAGTTAGAAAGTGACTACTTTCTGGTTGATTCAGAATAAACCAGTTTCCATATGTTGAATCTGATTGTTTCATTAAGACAATAAAATGTATTTCTGGATATATTAGCCACCATAATCTGGAAATCAGATTAACTATGTGATGATGTGATCAAGTGCTAAACTGTTTGGAGGTTAAAAGGACACTATTAAATGGCTTGTCACTTATTAGCGGTCTTTCCTGCTCTCTCACTCTTACTTGCTCTTGCATCTTCACCAAGTCTACCAGAAATAGGCGATTGCTGACTTTGTGAATTCTTTAAAAAAAAAAAAAAGAAAAAGAAATTGGGAAAGAATGAAAGACTTATTTTATCCTCATTTTCTGTATAGTGGGGAGTGCTATACAGAAAAAGTGCTTATTTGTTGCAGATATGAGTACAAATTCATCTGAGTAATTTCATTAAATTTACTTTAATGAATTTGTTTAAAATACCATATAACTGAGAAAAATCACCTTGATCCAGATAATTTCCCTTAATTATCCATTTTCACACATTGAAAGTCACATTCTAAGCATAGGAGAGAACATATACACAACAGATGTAGGCACAGAATCAAGTTAAAAAGCTAGGTAAGTTGGCAGTAAAATAGGAGACTGGATGTACTTATATACACATACACAGGGTATAGATCTCATGAGTTCAGATTGTCACAGAGGGATTTGTCATGATGTACACAGAGACTGTCATTTGATTAGTGGTGAACATGACCACATTAAACATGGTGGCGCACACTTGTAATACCAGCAACTTGGGAGGGTGAGGCAGGAGGATCGCAAGTTCAAGCCAGTCTCAGCAACTTAGCAAGACCACATCTCAAAATAAAAAATAAATTTAAAAAGGCTGGGGATGTTGCACAGTGGCTAAACACCCCTGGGTTCAATCCCTGGTACCAAAACAAACAAACGATAACAACGACAAAAAAACACCTGTAAGTCTTACTGATTTAAAAAACAGTATACCTATATTGATGTATATGTTCATATACATGTTAACTAACTTTAAAATGTTTTTTTCTTAAAAAAAATAGTGCCCAATATGATGAAAATTTTCTATTTATGACATTTTTTTCTCATGCATAATTAACCAGACCAAAAATTTAAAACCACTAAATGCACAATTTTATTTATTATAGAATTTTCAAATTTAGCAAAAAATGAGGGTAGGATGATCCAAAATTCAGCAAGGGGACAGCTAAGTCAATTACAGTATATGAGCTCCATGCCTGAAAAATGAGAGTATGCAGAGGGCCAGAGGAGTGGACCTAGGAGAGGTGACTTGGGAGCACCAGACAGCATCACCAGAAAGAAGAGCCAGGCAGTCACTCAGCACTGACACTAAGGCTTGGGGAAAAGAGGGACATAATTGCCCTCCAGAGAACAGCAGAAGACAGTGACCCATGAGAAGGAAGAGTCAAAGAATTCAAGCTTGCTGAGAGTACAGAAGCAGGAAAGTAGTATTGGAACAAGCTGTCTGCATTGTCCTCAAACCCTGCCCTTACTTGAGCCATTGCCAGATGACAGAGAGAGAGAGAGGCTGAATCAGTCAACTAAAAGAACAAGCAGACCAGAACAGCTTTAAGGTAACAGATGACAAAGTGTGCAAGGAAATGCAGTGGAAAGCCCCCTCCTGCTACCTTAGCATTTATTGAACACCTATCACATGCTAGTTACTACAGATATAATGGTCTTTACTCATCACAACAACCCCACTCATTTCACATTTGAAGAAAATGAGTTTCAAAGCAGTTACTAGCCAAGTTCAAAACTGGGGCCACTTGTAGGACCAAGATTTGTACTAAGTCTGATTCCCCAGCTCATGATCTTTTCATGATGCCAGTGTTTTTAAACCTGTGGATCACAAATTGAAGAGAATAGTCCAGAAAACATTAGAAAGCATCAGATCTGGTAAGTTAGATATCATTTTGTGAAAATCTAGTGATAGATGATAGACAAAATTCATATATTGGATCAATATGAAAATATTTCTTGCTATGGG
>JAJEJO010000817.1:164036-397972 GCA_020662805.1 Glaucomys volans
GCTACCATGAAAGAGTACAAATATGGAACTGTGATGATGGCAACTACAACCACCAAACAGAAAACAGTGCAGGTAGGCCCTCACCAGAAGAGCAAGTTCCTAACTCTTCCTATAGGTACCTTTTTTTTCTTACTCCTTGGCATCAACCAGGGTAATTACTATACTTTGCATTGGCTAGGAGTTTTCTGAGACAAATACCAAGACAGAATTGAACAGTCAAGAAATTTATTTGGGGAAAAGCCTGTGAAGAATAAAGGGAGAGTAGGGAAGCAGGGGAAGGCAGGAGGGCCTTCAGACTTAATATAGGTCTGACACCTGTAAAAGGAAAGAGGAAAAGAAAAAGGAGATGCCTCAAACTGCAGCAGAGCTCTGAGGAAGTCTCCACCCAGCTATTGGAAAGTTCCGAGTAAAGACTTCCCATTAGAGATGTTCCATGATGGGCCCAAAGTCCTGGCTGTCATACTCCGGCTGTGCTCAGGCATTGACTGGGAGCACTCAGGGAGAGCCTGGTCTCAGTATGGATGCAGCAGCAAATATAAACATGCTGCATTTGGAGGTTTGTGGCCAGACACTTTCCCCAAGGGCACACCTGAGCAGGGCACCTTTAAACTGCCACACTGACACATGGTGTGCCTCAGTGCTTCTCATGTTTATAGTGGCCTTCACTTCCTCTGATCTCCTCATGTCATCTCTGTCTCCTCATGTCATGTCATCTCTGCTCTCCTTTGCTCTTTTCTAAAAACACTCTACATGCTAGTCTGTTCTGCTCACATTTTATAATCAGGCACATAGAATCCTCGAGGGATAGCATAGCCAGTAACGTACAACCAGGACCAGGCATCACTCATGCTGTCAACCCACGACCCCTGTTTTTCCAGGAGTCCTTATCCCAGAGTTCCCCTGTGAGGTATGTAAGCTAGGACATGATCCCTCCTATTCCCCTTTTGCAATCCATGCTGCATAAACAATACAGAAAAGATTTAAATTTTAAAAACTGAGACATGGACAACCTTGTAAGGAAACATTCATGACATAAATCTTCAGGTGCTCTATGAAAGGCTATGATAAAAGAACAAAGTATTCAGTAATATTTAAAACAAACTCATAGGAACTTTAAAGATGCAATACCAATCAATTTGTAGAATGCAGTGGCAAGGATAAGCAGTATCTTTGACCTTGAACAAGTCATTTAACCTTCCTGACGTCTGTTTCCTCCTCTATAAAATGAAGAGGGCGGGCTAGATGATCCTTGAGGCCTCGTCTAGTACTAACGTTCTAAGAAATAAAAGTCAACTTGGAGATTAATTGGGTTTCTGAGCCTCGAGCAATTAATTACACTGTCGCTGCCCTTTAACAGACCCATCACAGAAGAAAATTAGATTCAACCAACAGATTTAATCTTCACAAACTCATGTTGATTTTAAGTTCAACATTATTTTTTAAGATTTGCAAATTAATGCTTTCACAAAAGGTTCAATAGCTTTCTGGGCAAGGAGTTTGACCTGATAGACAAACTACAATACTGAGGTCATTGCTTCCCATTTTTAAAAAGTGGTCATTATGCCGACTTTCTTCTCTTCATTCTTCTAGTACTGAGAACCTCAGCAGGATTATACTATTGTATCATGTGCATGTACGAAGATGTAACAATGAATTCTACTGTTATGTATAATTATAATGCACCAATAAAAAGAAAAAAAAAACACAGAAGCTCAGCAGGTACTCCACTAGTTTTATACAATGATAGACTCTGGTTCTGTGAAGTTCTTTGCCAATTTCTAAAATGCTTGAGAATATCCAATCAGAGACTTTATTTAATTGCATTGTTTTCTTATTGACTTTCTGCATTCCCCTACTTTGCCTTTACTATACTTGGGTCAACTTTGAGCTATTTGTAAGAAAACATGGTTAATTTTCTAGCAAATTTTTTAGCAAACCACAAAATCAGTTTTGATTTCCAGTTATGAGCAACTGTTTTATCTTTTTAATCTTATATAAACAGTGCTGATATTTTCCCACTTTCCTCTTGGAATATTATAATGTATACCTACTTAAGATTCATTTAGATACTAGAGATTGAACCTAGAGGTGCTTCCACTGAGCTACATCCTTAGTCCTTTTTGAGACAGGGCCTCATTAAATTGCTGAGGTTGGCCTTGAACTTGTAATCCTCCTGCCTCAGCCTCCTGAGCCATGCAGATTATAGGCATGTGCCACTGTGCCCAGCTACCTACTTAAGATTTTAAAAATTAATCTTACAACTTTAATTTATTGAACTTTGATAGCTTTCCAATATCCAGTTTCTACCTCTGTCTCATGTCTCCTTGCACTGATAATATTTCTGACACACAGAAAAATATGGAGAATACTATGAATACCCATGTACCTATAACTTGACATGAAAACTATAGAAGCCATTTTATGCACCCTTCCTCCCAAAAGGTAACATCATTTTGTATTTAATAGATGTCATCCTCTTGCATGTCTTTATGCTTGCCATAGCTCTAAAAAATTATGAAGCTATTTTGCATGCTCTAATAGATTGAGCCATACTTCTGCAAACTACTTTTAATTTCATATTATCTGTGAGTTTAGTCTGTGGTATCACATGCACATCTACTTTGTTTTCACTAAGCTATGGTTTATATTTTTACTTTCTCTAAGATGCCTTTTAACGAACATAAAATTTAAATTTAATATAATATTTAAACATTTTTCCTATGTCTTATGCTTTTGTCTTAAACAATCCTTTAAAATATGAGATCATAGAGCTTTAAGTGACATACTTTTAATTTACCTAGGATTTTTATGTGTATTTTGTCAAATGTGAGGTAGCCATCCAAGTTTATTATAGACATGCCTTAGAGATATTGTGGGTTTGATTCCAGACCACAACAATGAAAAGAGTATCACAATAGTGTGAGTCATGAGTTGTTTTGGTTTCCTAGTGAATATCAAAGATAATGTGTATTGTGCTACTTAGTGTACAGAAGTCCACTATGCATATAACATTATGCTTAAAAAATTATGCATATACCTTAATTTAAAAGTACTTTATTGCCAAAAAATGCAATCATTTGAGCCTCCAAAAAGTCATTTTTTTTTTTTCTGGTGGAGGGTATTTTCTCTATACAGATGGCTGCTGACTGATCAGGGTGGTGATTGCTGAAAACTAGGGTGGCTGAGGTGATTTCTTAAAATGAGACAGTGAAGTTTGCCTCATTCTTCCTTTCATGAAGGATTTCTCTATAGCATGTGATGCTGTTTGATAGCATTTTACCCACAGTAGAACTTTCAAAATTGGATCCAATCCTCTCAAATCCTGTCACTGCCATTACTTATAGGATTATGTAATATTCTAAAACCTTGTTTGTCATTTCAGTAATGTGCATAGCATCTTCACAAGGAGTAGACGCCATCTCAAGGAACTGCTTTCTTCATCTATCCATAAGAATCAACTTCAAATCTACTAAAATTTTATTCTAAGATGACTGCTCTTCAGTTTCATTTTCAGGCTCCATCTCTCATTCCAGTTCCCTTTCTATTTCTACCCCGTCTGCAGTCACTTCCTTCACTGAAGTCTTGAATCCCTCAAACTCATCTGTGAGGGAATCAACTTCTTTCAAACTCCTGTTAGAGCTGATATGTTGACCTCCTCCCATGAATCACAAATGTTCTTAATGGCATCTAGAATGGTTGATCCTTTCCACGTTTTCCATGTACTTTGACCAGATTCATCAGTGGAATCACTCTAAGAAAGCTACAACATTATGAAATATATTTCTTCACTTTATCTTAGCCAAAAAGGCTGAGAAGCAATGCAAAATATATTTCTTAATTGGTAAATCTTGAAAGTCAAAATAACTTCATCCCTGGGCTGCAAAATGAATGCCTAATTTAGCTCCCACCATTATTCTAACTGTAAAGAGGGAATTATCTCATTGGCTTCAACTCTACATGGAAACTATTCATTGCTACGTTATTTACTTTTTGGTATAAATTCAAAGTATTTTCAATTTATCCAGGGCTGGATGCACCAGAAATGGTCAAAATGATTCTTTACCTCATTTTATGCCAGTAAACTCAATTCTAGCAAATAGTATCTAACATTTACTCATTTTACTATTGCTATTACCACCTCACATGCACTAATTCAACCTTTTCAACTCTAGGAGTAAGCACTGTGATTATTATTGATAGAGACAAAAATGAAGACCCAGAGCAGTTAATTTAGGATATCCAAGATGATTCAACTGTGAAATGATGAAGCTAGGATTTGCTACTCCCTCTGCCAAACCACTGGACCACATTGCTATCCAAAAGAAAAGTGAATAGCAATAAACTGTAGGGAAGAGATGAACTTTTCTCGTCATTCCCAGATGCTGGGAGTAGTGCAGCAGTGGGCCCAGTTCCTTCTCTGCTTCCCAGAGAAGCAGAGAAGGAACTGGGCCCACGAAGTGCCTGGTGCCAACTCTTAGCCCAACCACAGTGTTAGAATTTCAGACAAGTAGAACATAGTAAGAATCTGATTTTCCAAATGCTGTTCAGACATAAGCAGAATTAACTATAAGTTCCTTACTCTTTCATGTTCATGTTTTTGCGGAAAGGTAGAACAAAATAAGGTGTAATTTAGTTATATTTCAGAGACTAAACTTGCCAGGGTGAAAAAATCAAGGCAAAAAGAGGGTGTTTTGTTTGTATCTACTAGCCAGGCCTGAGTTATAAAGCCTTCAGTCATGTGTCCTTATTGCTTCACTGACACAAGAATCCATTTTTCCCTCATGAGGGCTGCCTGTGTTTTATTTCCCACCTCTAAGCTACAGAACACATTAATTCTCAATTATGCTTACTCAGGGCCCAATCTGCAGTTCTTACATAGGCAAAACTATAATAGGAAGCCTGAATAATTAGTTCTTCCAACATCATCCAGGCTGAGGGTTTTATTTTGTTTATTTTAAAGAAAACTCAGGGGACATGAATGTAGATGAGGCTGCAGCATTAGTAGGAGTTGGCTCTTATCTTTCTAAACAACAAGACTGGTCACTGCAGGTGGCTAAGAAACAATCCCAGGATATGGTGCATACTATGAATTCTTCACAAAATGTAAAATAGGAAAAACAATGACATCAAAAGCAACACTCTTATCTGCCTGTGATTAGACCACATATTGAAGACAAAAAGTCCAAGTATTCTGGAGGCGCAGCATCAGCAAGAAAGATTCCTCAGCATCAAAGCCAACCAGTGGAGACTCTTAGTACACCATTTATCCAACTACCTTGCTACAGACTCACAGAATAATGTTAGCAACCAAAATGTGTGACCTCAGTATGAAAACATTCTTTGTAATGGATGTTGTCTTCAGGTCAACATGAAGGACTTATTTTCCTGGGTACCAAAAGTGCTATCAGTAGACAGCCCTGAGCTGTCTGCCCTGCTCAGGAAATTACCTTTCAGGCCAGAGCATTCTCCGGGATCAGTTTGCATCCAGTGATTGAAAGATGTGGAAGAATGAAAGCCTAGATTTCTCAGGGGGAGGGGAGTCAACTCTGAGGGCCTATCCAGCTTTAGAGTTCCCAAAGGGATGAGCTAAAACTTTCTTTGATATTGTTTGAGTTCACTTTTTCCCTTTGCCCAGTCTTGGTTTCTTCCCTTCACAAATGTTGATCCCAAGAGCACTCACTAATGTGCATTCTGCTTGCTAATATCTGAGTTTGATTTTGGGGGAACTCAAACTGCAATCCTAGAGCAGTCAAATTCTTTGTAACATGTTATTAAACGAGGTACAAGTTTTAATAAGTTGATAACATGGTATTGTTTAGATATTTTTAAATTATATGCTACAGAACTACTTTCCTCTGGAAGAGGTAGGGCTGGTAGATTTGCTGTGTTGGAAATAACAGTCAAGAGCGAGAGGAGCTTTTGAAATAGACCAACAAATTGTCAAATTCCTGTATTCAGAAAATTAGACTGGGGAATGGAATTGGAGTTACATGTGTGTGTTTGTGTGTGTGTGTGTGTGTGCACGTGCGTGCATTTAAAAGGTTGCTAGTACTAATGGGATCTACATAAAGTTTTTTGTTAAGGCCTATATTGTTTCCTGTTGATCAGGACTTATTTTCCCAAAGGGCCCTGGCAAAGGCATTGTGACATAGTGGAGAAAATTTAGTATGTCCATCACCTGCCTTTCCTCTGGTTCTAATACTCTCCTGTGCTTTTGGTCTAATCTCTCAGAATAGTATTTTTCCTCTAGTCTTTTATTAGCCAATAGGAGTATCTTTAATAAAGAATTCAAGAGAAGGCAAAGCTTTTCAGCATATAGGCATAAATCTGAATTGCTAATGGAAGAGCTTCAGGTACCATGACTAGGGAAGACAGTCTACCCAGTATCTAAACTACATATTCCCAAGACACCTTTAATAGCATCTTTAATCATGCCTGTGCTGAGGTTATTCATCCGGCTCACAGTGACACATTGGTAATATAGGCTGTTTCACTCTCAGTTCGAATTTTAACTATGGATTTAACAATTCATTCAACAGGCATTTACTGAGAATCTACCAAGTGCCAGAGATACAAAATGTCCTTTTGCTGGAGGGACACAAAGAAATAAACTCATAAACAAACATTACCATTTCAGATGACCAAAAGCACTAAGAAAAATAAAAGACAGGACTCAGGAAAAGGGACACTGGGGTGATGGTGGCCATTTGGGGTGTGAAGGGTGAGGCAGTGGAGGCATTTCTGAAGAAGTCACCTTGTGTAGACACCTGAATGGCAACCATGAGCATGTGAAGATTTGGGTAGAAGAATGTTCTACACAAAGGCCATATTCCACAAATAGCAAAAAGACTGTGTTGCAAAAGCACAGTAAACAACAGGGAGAATCAGAAGTGGGTTGGAGAGGAAGGCAGGTGTTGGTTCAGAATCAAGAATGTAGATTTTGTTTTAAGTAATAACAAAAAGCTACTGGAGGATTTTTTTTTTAAGAGGGAGAAACATGATTGTTTCTCTAATTCATAATTCATAATGTTCCTCTAATTACTGTTTAAGAAGCAAGAGTGAGGTCGGGTAAGGCTAGGAAGTGATGGGTGTGGAGCAGGTGAGGGTACCATGGGAAGCGGTTAGTTCCAGAATGTATTTTAGGAAAAAAACAAAAAAAAAAAAACCAAAAAACAAAGATGGATAAGAAGGGAGGAATGCAAAACAAAAAAAAAAAAAAAAAGACTCAAAAATAACTTCTAAGTTGTCTTTACCAGAATCATTGGATAGATGATAATGCCATTAAAGGTGATGAGTACACTGAAGAGATTTGAGAGGCCAGGAAAAGTCAGGAGCTTGGATCTGTAAAATCTGAAGGGCCTACATCTTGAGATCTTGAACAAGCAGTTGTAGGTATGCATCTGTAGTCAGTGTACACATCTACACATTGACTAAGGAAGAGTCTCTTCAAACCCAGGGGACCAGAGCTAGAGAAGGGAGGAAAGAGGTCAAGGACTCAGATTTGAATAACTTCAGTATTTAGGGAGGGGTTTTACAACAGCATGAATCAAACACTGAGACTGCATTCATCTTTCAAAGTCTATGATTTCATGGGTCTGGGGTTCAGTTTGAATATCAAGAGATTTCTAAACTCTTCAGTGACTCCAATGTGCAACTCAGAGGAAGAGCCATGGATACAGAGATTGGGACAATAGAGTTAAACTGGAATGACTGGAATGAAGGAGACTGTTAATGAGATAGGAAGAAAACCGTGACAGGAGTGTGTCACGCTATGTGAGGAGAGTGTTACGCCAAGTTGACCAAGAAATGGTCAACTGTGTCAAATGCTGATGAGTTAATGAAAGGAGAAAGGAGAGAAGGACATGATGGGTGTGGTGACCTGCACATGAGTAGTTTCAATAGGCTGTGGAGTTGAAGGCCTGCCTGGCATGAGTTAGATAGTGGATAATGAAGAGATGCACACAGCTGCTTTTGTGTCCCAGGGATGGGATTTGGGGCCAGAACCACCCGAATTCAGGGCTCAATTCCAACATCTCTGACTTCCTCTTGTCCAGGGCCTTGGATACCCAGTGCCCTTCAAATAACACTATCTCAGATACTTACCAGGCAACAGGTATTCCACAACTCATTTAGTGCATATTTAGCACTTGTATGTGCTAGTTATTGTTAGGCAGTGGGAATGCAAAGCAAAATAAGAGACTTTTTGTTCTTATAAAATTTTCAATTTACTGAGGAAGAGGGTTGCAGATAATTACAATTTTTATCTTGTTTCTACATCAGTATCAATCTGTTTTCTATACTCATTTCTACTAACCTAGTTTAGGTCCTCAAAGTGATTGATAATGCCCTAACCAGTCTATCTGTCCAATCTCTCCCTTCTTGCTTATCCAGTTTAAACTTTGCTGCCAGATTCCTCTTTTTGAAACACAATACTGTTCATGTCATTTGTTAATTAAGGAAGCATTAATTGAACTGTTATAGCAACAGAAAACAGATTAAAATGTTGGTGTTCCCCAGGGAGATTCTCCATCAGGATCAGGAGAGTCAGCCCCACCCCAAAACCCCTCCCTATAGCCCACCCCAATCCCAAACCCCCTCCCTATGGCCCACCCCAATCCCTTCCCGTGCCCTATAAAAGCTGACAACAAAAGAACTGGCGCAGGATTTCCTGGCACCCCGCTTTTAGGAGTAAGGGCGATCGTCGCTGGCCAGCTAAAATAAAGGCTTCTTTTGGCTTTACGTGATTGACTTGGATGATTTTATTTTCTTTGGGTACAACAGAATAACCTACTAAGTACACACACTTTAAAAAAAACACTCCAAGGTATTCCCATAACGTAAGGTCAGTTCCTGGTTCAAACATCTGAACTGTATAATCAATTAGAAGTAACCTTAGCAGTTATCTAGTTCATTCATGAATGCCCTTTATGAATCCCTAAATGGCAAGTGGAAAGCTGAATACAAGCACATCTACCTTAAACACCTCTAAAGACAGACAATTCAGTTTTATGAAAGGATCCCAGTACAAGTTTAAAAAGGTGGAAATTTGTGTCAGTCCTTGTGTCAGTCAGTCTTACCAGTGAGAGCACAAGGCTCTTGGCTGGTATTTGAGGCCTTTGCCAGCTTAAAAGCATTCCAGGCTTAGCTTCATCCCGGTTCCCACACAATCCAATCCTACACATCCTTCAAGGTCAAGTTTATGTTCCACCTCTCCATAAAACCACCTCCCGTTGTCCCCAAGTCGAGCCATCACCTTTGATGTGTAAGACTTTAATTTTCCTTCTTTATTGGCTTCCATCATTGGTGATTGGTGCACCTGTCACTGAAAGGTCTGTGAAGCCTGAGCCCATCTCTTGGATGCCTCTGTCTCCTATACGATGCCCAGCATCCGGACTTGAAAGTTTTGTTAGAGACTTGTGGAATGCAGAAAGTAGCATTTTTCTGGACCTGTTCCCTAATTTTTAAAGAAAGGAAGCTATATTAATGTTCCTACTAACTGTAACATTCTGATCCTAAATTTAAAGCATTAGATACCTATGGTAGGTATCAACTACTGACACTTACCAATGCCTGATAGCTACCTGATATTGTGTTTACCATTTCTAAAGATAATTGTGATTTTTTTGTAGGGAAGGGGGATAATAGGCAAAAAATAATTAGCTTATACATGAAATGTAGTGTTAGCTGTAAGCAACAAAAAATAACAAAGTTGCTTCTAGGTGGAGGAAATGCATGTGACTAAGAGTTGGCGTGGACTATTGAAACCAAAGAGTCATTAGCTGAACCAGGATTTGAATTCCCGTTTAAGAATTTGGAAGTCCTGAGCATCTTAAGACTGAGCCAGGGACACTAGAGGGAGCCAAGGCTTGCAGTGTGGAGAGAACACTTTCTGGCTCAATCAGCCTTGGGTTCACCAATTCTAAAACATTTGCTTAGTAAATTGAAAAGGTTAATCTTTATCACACACTCAGAAGCTTTTAGAGAACAGTTTCTAAAATTCAAACTATGTAGTCTTTTTTTCAGTTGACTGATATTAAACCTCTTATGAGGAGATAAACACTAAGCACCTAATGTCTTTATTTTGTATTGCTTTGCCGGTGAGCTAATCTTAGACATTTAACAAGCATCCCATTAGGGGGTGGAAGTACCTAAGGATCATGAGGGACCCTGTTCCATGAACCTCCAGCCCACTTGGACTGGCCCAGTGCTGGGCTGCCTCAGGAACCCCACACTCAGAGCCCTGGTCCTCACCCCAATAGGCCTGGTGTCCAGAGGTTCTCCCTATGTTTCCCAATGCCAAGCCTCTGGGACTGATTATGACACAGAGGTCACCCCTCCAGTCTTTTTAGTCAGTCCCACCCACAGGAATTCCTAAGCTAGTAGTGTTTAAAATTACCTGGATGTTCTGGGGTCGTAGTGTAAGGTCAGTGTGACCAACATCACCAGACGGACCCTGGTCCAGGGTCTCCATGGACAACTCAGACCTACAGCTGAGGTTCCCTCCACAGCAGGCGTTAAGAGTGAGGAGAGGTTGAGTTGGGAGTGAGAAAATAAATTGGGTAAATCTGATTCGCTACCCTACCTCAAACCGTGTGACATTAAGCAATGTGAAATTATACATCTACTGAAAGACAATCATAGTTTTTGCTGTGTAATAAATGACTTGATCTAAACTTTGGGATGCAAGAACTTAAGAAATAAAAAAGGATCCTGTGACTCTAAAGCAACAGTAAACTGGAGCTTGCCATGGTCCAAGGGGAAAAGAACCCTCAGGGTAAGAGGGCCCTCCAGGGCACTCCAGCATGGAGTCTCCTGACTGCTGACTAAGGAATCAGAAGGCACAGGGCCTCACCAGCCACTGCAGAGATGTGAGGGATGAGGGGAACACCCGACAGGCTCCCTTTTCATCCAGAACTCCTCACACGAGGCTGCCACCCTGCTTCTGGTTAAGTCAAGGACAGGAGACTGAAGACCCAGTGCTGGAAGGAAAATGGAGAGAAAATTGTAGGGACAGGCTTCTAAGGTGAAGAGAGAAGAGAGGAGCATTATCCAGTGTCCCTCTGTGCCAACCTCCCACAGCCCTGTGCTGCTGTCCAGGCGCCTGAGGCCTTCCCTCCCCCCATTTGTCCAAAGGGAGTAGGAAAAGAGACAGCAGAAAGCAGAGTGGGGAGAATCACTGGCCTCCAGACACCTGGTGTGGGGAGCCGGCTGAGCAGAAGTGAGAACAAGGCTGGAGTCTCTACAGAGCAAGGTGGAGGTCCAAGGGTCAGGGGAACAACCAAAAGCTGCCACACCTGGCCCAGGAGCTTTCTGTGCTGGCAGCAGGGCTGTGGAGACCAACCTGAAGGCAGAGGGGCAGGTCTGGAGGCCCAGGGCCGAGCAGCAGAGGAGCCACAGCTCCTTGCCTATGCTGAGCTGCTGAGGCATTCTGGCTTTTCTCAGAAATAGGCCCAGTCTGGTTTCCTTCCAGAGGAAGTGCAAACCCTAGAGCGAGCCGGTGGACAGAGAGAAGAGGGCAGCACTCCCACTTCATATCAGGGTGCACCATTTAAATTCCAGGGCGAGGCCGGCAGCAGGGAGTATAAACGCCCACCACGTGTGAGCAGTGAGATGCTGGGCCCACAGGTGTCCCTTGGCCGAAGATGGAGGCAGGGCCAAATGGGGTCATTCCCATCTCCACCTGCCTCTGCTAGAGGCAAGTTAGAGGAAGCCGCCTGCACATAAGAGGTGAGAAGAAGAGGGAACAAGAGAAACTGAGAAACAAAAGGAGAGAGTTCTCTGTGTGGGGGGAATAGAGGAGCTTCGATTCTAGCAGATGGGAGCATCCTTTGTCAGTAATTCCTCAGGAGGATCTGTGTCTGAAGTCCATTTTGTATTCCTCTCAACAGAGTACCTGAGACTGGGTGATTTTTAAAAAACCAATGTATTTCTCATTTTTAGAGGCAGAAGAGTCTAAAATCAAATCAGTCCAAGCAGTACTTGTGTTATCCCGTGGCAGAAGGCATCAGATGATAGAAGGACAAAGACAGGGTAGAGGACAAAACCTCATTCCTTCAATCACAGCCTTAATCTGGCAGCATCCTCAGGACCTGCACACTTCCTCTTAGGCCCCACTTCCCTGCATCATTAGGGACCAAATTTCCGACACACAAACTTCAGGGCCATTAAACCAAAGCACACAGCACAGATGGTGGCCACAATCACAGATGTCACAAAAGACTCTGTCTGGTCTGGTTTTGAATTGGACTTAGAGACCAAAATGCATTTACACTTGTATATTCTTCCCTCATCCCTAGCAAATCCTTCAGGATTGGGCTCAGGTGCCCATAAATCTCCATAAAACCACCCTGAGTCCCTCACCTGAGAACCCCAGGCTTTATTTCTCCCTTCCCTGTGGGCTTCCACCTTTCCTGATTGGTTGCACACACCCGCTTTTTCATCCTTCTCCGACAGGTCCATGAGGCTTGGGTCCACCTCTTGGATGTCTCTGTTTCCCTCACAGCAGCATGACCTAAAAATTCCACTAGAGATTCATGAAGCAAGCAATTCTCTCAGTCTGTTTCCTGTTCTGTTAAAGGAGAAAGCTACATAAATGTTCCCACAAACTCTTGCTTCTAATTCCCTAATTTAGAGTAAGTATTGAACACCTGCCACATTCATCTGATCACTTCTCTTGATTTCAAAGACGTGAAAGACAATTGTGATTTCGTTGTGGAAACACAACATAACAAGGAACACTTAGGTTTTGAGGCTGAATAGAATAAAATGCTAAATTGTACATTATTAAGAGGAGCTTAGAAGTAGGAGAAAGGAATGTGGTCCAGGAAAGGAATGGAAAGCTAAAAGGAAAAGCAGTTCATTGAACTTGGGGGACGGGTGGCATTTGCACAGATCACAGCCCCGCAGATGTTGCAGCCCTTGCCCTAGACATCAGGCCAGTGCAGGACTTCACCAATGGTGAGAAAACTGAAGATGAGTCAGGGCCCAGAATGGTCCCTGGCAGAACAGGGCACTATTTCCTTGGACCATCCTGTTATCTTGATCATTCAGCCTCCGGGGCAGATATTATAGTAGTTACCTAGAAGGGCCAACCATCAGGACCTTTCTTGGATCTTTCCTACTCAGAGCTTGAGAAAACTGGGTTGGGAGTCTTCCTTGACTTCATCTTTCTCAGTTAAGTAGGAATGGGTTTCACTGTAATGTTTTCTAAATGTCAAACATAGACCTTGCCCTGATCATTCAGGATGGAAGCTTCCAACTTCTTTGGGAGCTGCCCATGTTTTTACTGTGTCTTTGCCCTTCCCATGGCACTCTCAGTGTCTTCTTCATAGTGCGCATCCTTCCTAGGGGAAAGTGATTCCACAACTCAGCTGGTGGTCCTAGGAACTTATTTGTGCTCAGAGACCTAAGTTACTGCCAAAGCTTGATCTCCAGTGTGGCAATGCTGTGAGGTTGTGGAACCTTTAAGAGGTAGGGCTTAGTGCAAGGTAATTAGGGCATTTGGGTGTGCCCTCAGAAGGAATTAATGTAGTTCTTATGGGACCCTGGTTAGATTGCACCAGAGTGAGTTATAAAAGAGCAAGTCTAGCCCCTCCCCACTCTCTAACTTCTTGTCTTGCCATGTAGTCTTTCCCTTTTATACACCTTCCTACCACAATGCTATCCCAAAGTGATGAGGGTGCCAGGTCTTGAACTTTTCAATCTCCAAAACAGTGAACTAAATAAAACTTTTTATTTATAAAGTAGCAGTCCCAGGTATTTTGTTACAGCAACAGAAAACAGACAAATACATTTGGTTTAATAAGTATAAAGAAAAGTCTTGGACCCTTAGAGGATAAATTTGTTGTCTTATCTGTCAACATGATGGATGGGAACAGCAGCCTGTGGGAACAGAGTAGAAACAGCATGCTTAGAAACCAGACTTGGGCCCCAGCATTGCCTTTTCATCCAAATTGAATAGTTCCTCTGGGATAACATGGTCTGCAGCTCCAACAAATAGGCATATGCTAAAGAAAGAACACAGGCCCTATGGCTTCCCAAGGAGCTTCACTTTGTTTCCTCCTATGGCCACCATTTCCCTCCCCAATGTATCTTTACTCCTCCAGTGCCTAGTACAGAGCCTGGCATGTAGAAAACGATCTATAAATGATGCTGAATCCCCAGGGAGACACCTGGCAGATGAATGGCACTAGCTAATACAGCTTTGAAGGTATGGTGTGACATAATGATAAAAATAAATATCCTCTATCTCATTTCATAACAGCAAATCTGAAACCCCATCTTTTGGAAGAGCATTGTCTGCACTGCGATGCCCATGTCAACAATCCTGCTTATCAAATTCTGTAGAGCCAGCGTGGAAGGAGCGACTGTCTGTAATCTATTTACCTTAAGGAGCTCAGTCACGTGTTCAGCTCACAGCCCGTTTATCAGGATGAAGGATGCTCTCTGGAGAGAGCAGACAGCAGGACAGGCCGAGCTCAGATGACAGTCTGCCCAGTGGAGATTGACTTTAATGAAGCACAGAATAAACAGGAAGATTAAGAGGGTGCAAAAAAATCAGTGACAAGTTCTAAGTTCACCTCTCTGTTGGAAATGAAGGGTTCTATGTACAGCTGAGAGCTGTCTCTGGGCTATAGATGGGGCATCTGTTTGGTCACTAATGATCCCACGCTATCCACATCAGACTCTGTGAAAGAAAAGTTTTCTTCTAATTTACAGACCTACTTCCATGCTTGTTATTTAAATCTACCTACAAGGCAATTTTCTTTAGAGCAAGTAAAAAGGTTGGATGTGTTAAAGGAGTTGAGAAAATACTCAATGGATTACAATGTTATTCTGACAAGCAGGAATTATTTTTTACAGTGTTTCATTATATAATCCCTCCACTTTATGCTGAGAAATTATGCTTACTCAGCCATGCATGGTGAAGGTGGTCCGTCCTGCACTGACACCTGCTAATTTCCTGGAATAAAAAAGCAAAATCAAAAAGTAGCCTTCTTCATAAAACAATGCCACTTGCATAGGAATTTGATGACATTCATGAAATGAAGAACTGAAACAATAAAGTTATTGTACATTGTTTCAGTTTTTCATTTCATATGTGATTTTTTTTCAATAAATAGAAAGAAACCGAGGTTACAAAACAGCCAGAGGGTATGATCCAGAATTCATATCTATCTTTTGGAGATGATAGTTTCATTTATAGGATCCTAATAGAGAATTTTTGAAAAATGTCATTGTCATGTCTTTTTTGAAAACATGGGTTTTACTAAAGATGGGAGAAAAGGATTGACTTGATATAGCATATTGTTCTTTAATCAAACTGTGAAAACTAATGTGTACATGTGAATGTGCCTATTGAGCAGAATGTAATCTTGGTGGTGATGTCACACTTACACCAGTAGATGGCACTCTGATTCAAATTGCTTTCCCACCCTCCCTGTTGTCCATCCATCCATTCAGTGGTAACTGTGAACAGGACACTGCCGAGATGCACCCCAGTGAAAACGTGTGGTAACACAAAAGTAACTCAAGCTGATATTTGAGAATTATTTTATAGAAGTCGACATGTTTGTGGGTTCAGTGCACAGTCGTAATAGAGTCATCAGAATGCCTGGAACCAGATGGGATTCCTTGAGAACTCTTAATGGAAGGGGTTCATTAAGTAAGACTGCTTGCAATTGAACAGAAGGGACATGGGCAGCAAGCAGCAGCCATTCCAGATAGAAAGTTTTCTTGGAAATCAAAGAAGTATGATGAGGACTAGGAGACAGTTTGGGTCTGCTTTGAAGAAGTTATCTATGACAGACTTAAAGTCAATAGCCAAGCTTCATATAATGAGAAGAAAGCGGGGGCGTATGGGGGGACTTCAAGAGAAACATCAGCTTCATATAAATAAACAAACAACATGGCCAAAGTTATTCCTTGCATCCAATTTTTGCTTTTGATCATTATTAAGTAATAGAATTCAAATCAGCCAACTGAACCAACATTTTTATGTAAGTACTTACACTTATATTTTTAATATATTTTAGATTATGTAATTCTACAGCTGGTTCAACTTGTACGAGTCAAATGTGAATGCTGAATTTTTTACCGAAATAAAGAATTCTGAACCCCGGGTCTCCAGCATAATTGTTGTTACCTTGGTAAACAATTTCCCAACCTTCTGGCAGCTTCCTGTAAATTCTGTGTGTGGTTTATTTATTTTGCCTAAGCTTAGAATAACATAAAGGTCATAGGGAAAGAAATGTATCCGTGGTGAGAATTAAGCTTGTACTTATTTTTAGAGCATTTGAGGCAATGGAGGAGTTTTAATTGGCATTGTACTTTCTAATGCAAATTCAAAGTTAGAGCAGGAAGGAGGTGTTTTAAATAATTCAGCAGAAACTGCACCAAATGAACAGTTAGTGAAATCTCTTTAAGGTCTCAAGTACAGTGAAGCATTAATGGGAACCGTGTTGCTTAATCTACAGAAAGTGCTTTCCATTCACCATATGTTACCAGGACTATCATTAAAGTCGTAATTTATTATGAGGATGAGTCTTTAAAATGCTGTGCTGAGGCCCCAGGTTCTGGAACCACTGGCTAGGTCAGCACTTTGTTTGTGGTTTTAAGCAGTGATGTGCCTTGGGTAAGAAAAAGAGAATGAGGTTCATTAATTCTCGAAGTGCCTTAAACACAGAAATTCTATGGTTTTTTTTTTTTTCCTCTAGAAGAGGGAAAAACATCTTTAAACAAATAGATTAAATATGTGATTGGCTAGTTCTACTAAAAAATAATAATATCTCTCTTTGAATTTGTCTTCTTTTTTTATTTGTTCTGTTTTGAAATAAGGATCTCACTATGTCACCCAGGCTGGTCTCAAACTTGTGAGCTCAAGTGATCCTCCTGCCTCAGCCTTCCAAGTAGGGGGAATAAAGGCCTGTAAAGACCAGTTCCCTTTGAATGGATGCTCCCAAGCAGCTGTCATTACAGGACTTTGAGGTTTGTGGAATGCAGGGGTTTTATGTGAACCCAGTTCTGACCAAGAGAACTACTCTGTAAGATGAAGAGGTGAGGTGCAGTGCAGCATTGTAGCAGAGTAAAAGAAAGGCAGCTGCCATGTTGGGGCTCAAACCCATGACCTAAGCTGTCAGCTGGCTGACTTCAGCTCACCAGTCACTCTGAGCTGCTCAGTGCAGCTGCCAGTGTCCTATTGCTGGCCTTGGTATTTGCAGGTCACATGCTTTGATTATGAAAATGAATGTCCTGCCCAAATAAATTTGTGTGATGGAAGGGAGGGGTGGGTTGAATGAAGTGGATGAGGGAGAAGATTAATCTCAAAAGATAAAAGCAGAAAGAGTCACATTATGGATGGCCTTGACGACCAGGACTTAACTTAGGTCTTTTAGAAGCAGATCTGGGACCAAAGCCACACACACATTTTTACTTAGTCCCAGTAGTTTATTACATATTTGCCAAAGCAGTTGCAACTTAAAAATTTTATTTCCAAACATAACCGACAGAAAGAATCGTCTGGCTCCTAAAATATTCATGTTATTGCTGTTGCATGCTTGTGCTAGCATTTGAGGGTTTGCCTTCAGCTATACCTTAGCATAAAAGAAATCGTACTAAAAATAATTGGCATAAAGCCATCAACTTGCTCATTTGCTCTCTTTCACTGTAAGACAATAAAGAAATTAAATGATGTCTCATTTGGCTTTATACATTTGCATACTTAAATGTTTGGATACATCCCTACTAAGTAAATTGGGCTTGATCAGACAGACTAGTAGTGGGTGAATACCTAAAATTTTTAAATGTGTTAATTCTTTCTGGCTGTGGACAATTAGCAATTTTTTGACTATTATTCGACATCAATGATATATTGTTGAATGAATGAAGCAGGTTACCGCAGCTATATACTGTCATGAAAAAAGTTATGTAGATGTTATTTAATATTTTTCTAAATACATACAATATGGTAATTCACATAAATAAAATCCACTAGGTCACCATCCCATGAGCACAAGTTAAGTCATGTTAACATTTAATATCCAAAACACAATGGCTGTGGGCCCTTATCCTGCTTGATTTCCAGACTTTTACAAAGTCCATTTCCCAATGTATTTCTGAGGAATACTCACATGCATAAGAAATATTAGTCTCAGGCCCAACTGTTCCATTAATGTGTAATCTTTATCAGTATTTTTGATAAATTTGAGATTAGTTCACACAAAACAAGGAAACTGTAAATAAAAAAACAGTTGCAATTTAAATACCCACTCCTGCAAACTGCAGGGTAGAGATGTGTCATTTTGTTGGTAGCAGGAGTTCACGGGTAATAGCAAAATGTGCCCTCTCTCTGTGCTTCCCCAATATTCAAGATGTCCCAAAGCAAAGAAATTTGGTGCTTGGGTGTGCATGTGTGTGTGTGTGTGTGTATGTGTGTATCCCTTTTATGAATTCATACACACCCACAATCACACACACACACACACACACACACACACACACACACACACACTTTCTTCAGGCTATATTCTATCCACAAGGTTTAAATTGGAGCCGCTTTCTTTAATTGTCTGGCCACTGTGTGAAGGATGCATCCAGCAAAGTCTCCTCTACTTTCTTCCTTCGTTTTCCACTTCCACTCTTCTCACAACAACTGTAAATAAAGCACACACCTTTATGAGAATAGGTTCTCAGCATAGTCTACTCACATTGGGTAAAGAGATTCAAAATACTCCCTCCCCCATCATCCCAAACATGGCCAATATTGTTTCATTAACACTAAACTCTGGATTGTGAGATTTTAAGCACAACTGGCCAACTTGTATTTAAATATATATTTAGATATATATATACACACACACATACACATATGCATATATGATTTGAATAAAAAAATTAAGAACTTTAGTCTAACTACCTATATCTGTCATCTATCATGTATCTATCATCTTTAAGAGAAAATAAAACACTTCTTTTTCAAGCACATCTGAGACACTACAAATGCCAAATACAAATACAAAAAGTTAATGAAAAATAAAATAAAAAATGACAATTGATTCAAACTTAATTAAATTGAAAAAATAAAGAATTCACTTATCCATTAAAAATAATAATTCTCCATCCACAGATTGTTGTACAAGTAAATTCTACCAACTTCTCAGGAAATATACAGTTCCTACCATATATTAGGTGTTCCAGAAAGAGGAAAAAGTTGCTCAACTCTCCTGGATTCCAGTACAGAATGGAAAACCCTATAGTATCAAAAACCTGTTAGAATTAATAACACAAGTCCTAAAGGTTTGACAAATTCAACATCAATTTATAAAAAGTCAATGGTATTTCTATTAACACCAACAATAATTAAAGAGAAATATATAACTTTAAAAAGGGCACCATTCATAATTACAACAGTTGCTATTCAATACCTCAGAGTGAAATAATAAAGCATATATAAGACCTCTATGGAGAAAAATATAAAACTATTAAAGGACATTTTAAAAAGAGATCTGAGCTGGGCACGGTGGCACATGCCTATAATCCCAGAGGCTCAGGAGCTGAGGAAGGAAGACTGCCAGTTCAAAGCCAGCCTCAGCAAAAGTGAGGTGCTAAGCAACTCAGTAAGACTCTGTCTCTAAATAAAATACAAAATAGGGCTGGGGATGTGCTTTAGTGGTCAAGTGCCCCTGAGTTCAATCCCCAGTACCAAAAAAAAAAAAAAAAGAGAGAGAGAGAGATCTGAAAAAATGTAGAGATTTTGCATGTTAACAGAGGACTTCAAGATGTCAGTTTTCCTCAACCCATAAATGCAAAGAAATTTTGATCTAAATTTCAATAGCATTTTTTGAGGAACTTCACAAAACCTTCCAAAATGTATATTAGAGAATAAAATATAACATCATTAATTTTGAAAAAGGAGAGAGTTGAGGACATTTACCCTATCAGAGACAAGGCTTATCATAAAGCATTGTGGTAAAGCCACAGAAATAGAAAAATAGAACATGGAACAAAATATAATCATCAGAAATGGGCCCGTGGATGTATCAGTACTCGACAAATAAAAAGGATGACACTTCATATCAAATGGATTCTTGTATGGGTAAAGTTGGAGTAACTTGCTCAGTAATTAGAGAAAAACAAATTTAGATCCCTACCTCACCATTCAAAAAAGTGAATAATGAGTCACAAACATAAAAGATTAAATCTATAGAGCTAGCAGAAGAAAGGTAAAAGAACGTTTTTACCTACTTGAGATCTGAAGAGAGAACTTAAACAAAACATTAAAAGTAGTCTGTGTCATGGATTTAGAGATACAGCTCAATGGCAAGCCCTTGGTTAGCACATGCAAGGCCCAAGGATTTGATCCTTGGTAACTGCCCCCAGTCACCACCACTGGGGAAAAAAAGGCTGTGTGGTAGGGTAAAGAAAAAAAGTGGTGGATCTGACTTTATTAAAATTGAGTATTTCTGTTCACTAAACTACACTGTGAATAAAATTAACAGGTGATACCTGCGAGAAAATGTTTGCAATGATTAAAGAAGTCAAGGTTTTTGTAAATATGCAATGAAAATAGTAGGATTACCTTGTGTTTTAGTCAGCTTTTTTCACTGCTGTGACTAAAAGATCTGACCAGGACAATTTTAAAGGAGAAAAAGTTTATTTGGGGGCTTATGATTTCAGAGGTCTTAGTCCATAGAAGGCCAGCTTCCTTCCTCAGGGTTGAGGTGAGGCTAAACATCATGGCAGGAGAGAGGGGCAGAGGGAGGCAGCTCACATGATGCTCAGAAAGCAGAGAGAGACTCCACTCACCAGACACAAATATACACCCCAAAGCCATGCCACCTATGAACCACTTCCTCCAGCCACACTACCCTTCAGTTAACACTCAGTTAAACCCTATCAAGCGATTAATTATCTGATTGGGTTAAGACTCTCACAACCCAATCATTTCTCCTCTGAACTTTCTTACATTGTCTCACACATGAGCTTTTGGGGGACACCTCACATCCAAACCATAACACCTTATCTATGGGGAATACATTTCAAGAATCCTAGTATGGGCTGGAGTTGTGGCTCAGTGGTAGAGCACTTTCCTAGCATGTGTGAGGTACTCTCAGCACCACATATAAATAAATGAATAAAATAAAGATCTATCAACATCTAAAAAAAATTTAAAAAAAAACAATGCCAATGATATAAAAAAAAAGAATCCTAGTATATGCCTGAAACTGCAGATAGCACCAAATTCTATATAAACTGTGCTATTTTCCTATACATATATACCTATGATGAAGCTTAATTTATAAATTAGGCACAACAAAGTATTAACATTAATAATAAATTAGGCCAATTCCAGAAATATATTGCAATAAATGTTATATGAATGTGGTCTCTCTCCCTCAAAATATCTTACTGCACTGTACTCACTTTTTCTCTTTTTGTGATGATGGGAGATAATGTAAAGCTTATACGATGAGAGGAATGAGGAGACTGACATAGGACTTGTGTATAATGGGCAGGTAGAGTATACAGTGTGGATACACTGAACAAAGGGATGATGCATGCCAAAGGCAGAACAGAGCAAGACAACGTGAGATTTCATCATGCAACCCAGAACAGCATGCAATTTAAAACCCATGCATTTGTTACTTCTGGAGTTTTCCATTTGATACATTCAGATTACTGTTGACTGTTGGTAAGTGAAATTGCAGAAAGTAAAACCACAGATAAGGGGCCTATAGTGACCTACAAATGAATAAGAAAAAGAAAGGAAACCCAGCAGAAAAATAAGGAAGATTATAAATAACAAATACACATAAAAGGAAATCTGAACACTTACCAAATCATTGGAAAGATGCTCAACCATGTTAGTAATCAAAGAAACATATATGAGTGAGATGACACTTGATATGCCCAATTTTGGCAAAGTCAGAAAATCCAACATGTTGGAGAGAATGAAGGACCTGGTGCTCTCAGGTACCATGAGTGGGAGCATAAACTGGTGTGGCTATTCTAGAGAGCAATCTGCTAGTAATTGGTGAAACCAAAGATTCACACAGGCCTTTCCTGCAACCCCAGTCTTGATTCTTGCTTAGACCCAGAAAAGGACGTATAAACAGATGTTGATTGTTGCAGCGCTTGTTCTGGAGGACCCTAAACCCCTGTTGAACTTGAAGAAAATGGCTTAGAAAATGTGAATAGATTCTATGGGATAAAATGCAGGGGTGGGAAGCAATACATGGAGCTACAAGATAGATTACAAAATGTAGGGTTGGATGCAAAAAACTATATTACACTATTGTTCATGTGAATTAAGCACACAATAGTACAGCATAAGTTACAATGATCCATCAATATCTGAAGAAATGTGTCAGGTCCATCAGCGTGGACACCTCTACAGGGAGGAAGGAACTGGTGTGGGGATCCTGGTTGAAGGAGAAAAATAAATAAATTAAATTAAATTAAAATTAAAATAATTAAATGAAAGGGTCTGTGCATAGACCCAAGGAAACAGGGTACCACAAAGGAGGATTGCGATGAGCTCGGCTCTTGGTGCTTAAGGAAAGAAAGGAGGAAGAAGAACTGGGTCTGAAATGAATCTCCATGGCTTCATAGTAGTAAAAAATCAGGAATTCCTCAACCTGTCCTTCACCTGTAAAATAAAACCCATGCTTCTTAGCAACATATTCAAAATTTTCACCACTTGATGCCTTCTCTTTCACCACCTGATCCCTTCTCTTTCACCATCTGATCCCTTCTCTTAAGGACGTGGGGAAGATCCAATTCGTGTCAAAGACCTCCTCTTCTTTTTGCTGCATTCCATCTCCACCACTCTAGAAACAGCAGCAGGCATGTTTGGGGGAGATACATCTTCTTATTATCTCTGACTTCTTGGTTTTCCCTAGATGGCTATTGCTGCCATTGTTGTCACCTTTGTGCCCTTTTACCCTAACATCTTCCCTCAGTCTCACACTTTAATCCTCATCAAACTGAGACCTGATGTTCCATGCATGTTCTGAGCTGGCTCATTCCATATATTAAGCAAGATAAGATTCTAGGAATTCTGACATTGCAAAGCAGCTTCCTTCCCACAAAGATCTCCCTAAATGGTCCCCTTCCATGATGGATCTTCTCTCCATTAGAGTCATACAAGTCCCAGGCTACCCAAACCCTCATTGCAGAATTCAAAGACAATGTCTTGCAGACACCAACAAATGTACACTGATTGCCAGGTTATCACATTAATAACTCCATTATCTGGGCCAGGGATCCAGAGGTACCTCCTCTTGAGGATTAAGGTATGTCAGACAAGACAGGGAGATTTAGGGGAGATTCTCTGGGTCAGGCGAAGTCAAGAGGGAAGGGCTTAAAGCATTAGATGAATACTACATGGGAAAAGGAAATGGAACAAGGGCAGGGTGGACCAAGGGCCCGTGATCTCTTTCTTAACGTAATTCTCTCTTTTCAACAGTTCTTTAGTTCTTATTATGAGGTTCTTACCTGAACATCCTTTGTGAATGTAACATATTTTCTTTTTAATATTTTTATTTGGTACCACGAAATGTACTTAGGGGCATTCAACCACTGAGCCACGTCCCCAGCCCTTTTCATTTTTAAATTTTAAGACAGGGTCTCCCTAAATTGCTTAGGGTCTCCCTAAGTTGCTAAGCCTGGCTTTGAACTTGTGATCTTCCTGCCTCAGCCTGCCAAGCTACTGGGATTACAGGTGCTTGCCACCGTACCCCAGCTTTTTCTTCTCTTTAGTCTATTTCCTCATTCTCCTCAATGAATCTTTTTTTTTTTTAACCTCTGTACAGAAAATTTTTCATCATGAGGCTCACCTCTACTATCCCCAGTAAACTCCCAGTTTAAGGTTAAACTGATTGGGCTATAGGTCAGTCACTTTATATTCAAATAAACCTAGAGAATATAAAAAACATCAGGAAAAACAGCACAGATGTCTACAGCTACAGTTTGATAAGCCTGGCAGCTGTGGCCATTTGAACCCTCTCATGGGAATTAAGGAACTGAAATCATAAAACAATCTTCAGGCAATAAGACCGGATCTGCCTCTCCTCAGAGAATAGGAATCTCTGTGGAGTAAGGATTTAGCATCAGTGAGTTTGTTGCCAAATCTAATTATTTTCTCATGTGGATTTGCTGTGGGAAATGCAACCATTGGTACTATCTTTTAAACAGTTCTGAGCCTATTGGTTTTGTGACCTCACTTAACAATGCATTTCCCATTAAGTATTGTTGAGAATGAAGCCAAGAAGGCGGGAGGGAGAAAAGGCAAGTTTTTCTTGTCTGTTGAAAATAGGACAAGTGGAGCACCCCATTAAAACCCTCAAACTGCTTATACAACCCTGAAACCTACTCCTTCCTTGATGTGAACTACAGGGTCTAAATGTCAGTCTGTCAATTAAAGGAGCACATTCTACAAATGTGTTTATGCTCTGCTAACCAAGAATTGTGATTTTTCAAGTGAAAAGACAAAAAAATTAATGAAAAGGCAATTATGTATATATTCTTATCACAAAGTACACTTGATATCCAGTACCAACAAGCCAATTATTGTTTTCCTCTTCAGGAAGCTGCCCATAAGCAAAGAAACACAGTGTAAGGTAGGGCAGCCTTACCTGGCACTGTCCAACACAGGGCAAGTTCAATTCAGCTCATGAGAAAACCCTTTATAAGAACCCAGAATTTACAAAACACGGAGTTGTGACTGTCCACTTTTGATGAATTAAAGACTTTTAAAATTGCTAGTAAAAATAACTATAGCCATCAGTGTCCTTTTATTGAGTACCTACCATATATTAGGTCCTATTCTAGGCAATTGTATTTATGTTACATGCTAAAAAGAACACTTAAAAAATAAGGAACATGAGATTCAGAAACAGTAAGGAACTGGACCACAATTTCAAAGAATTGAGGGGCAAAGCAGAGATGGGAATGAGCTTCTGCAGGACCCTAAAGTGTAAGTTTTTCTCTCTGCTCCACATACTCTCTCTCTGTGAATTAAGAAGTATTCAGAGGTGCCAGCCCATGTTTCTGACATGCTTAGAGAGGGAAATTTTGTCTTTCTGGAGTAAGTATATTGATAGTAATGAGCCAGTCAGTTGGAACCACATCTGTTGAATAAGGTGAGTGATCAATCCTGATTTGAATAAAACATAGCATATAAGTGTTTAGAATGAGGCTGTTTTTCTGGTG
This sequence comes from Glaucomys volans, assembly GCA_020662805.1. Classification (NCBI taxonomy): domain Eukaryota; kingdom Metazoa; phylum Chordata; class Mammalia; order Rodentia; family Sciuridae; genus Glaucomys; species Glaucomys volans. The sequence goes on from JAJEJO010000817.1 coordinate 189,246, forward strand.
TATCTTGCACTGCTACCTCATTCTCCTTTCACTTGTAACAGGGGTAGTATTTAGAAAAAGTATCACTGCGTTTTTCTCATTTACTTTCCTGAATATAAGACTTTCCCCTTGTTTGTGAGGGCATTCAAATATGTTTTGTGGTGGCGGCGAAGGCTCCAAAAGGCATGTAAATAGAGGGAAAGATTTTTTGGTATTAAAAATTGTATTGGGGGGGCTGGGGTTGTGGTTCAGTGGTAATGCGCCTGCCTAGCGTGTGTGAGGCACTGGGTTTGATCCTCAGCACCACATAAAAATAAATAAATAAAATAGGCATTGTGTCCATCTACAACTAAAAAATATTTTTTTTAAATTGTATTTTGCAGAAAGATGTTAATCCTAAAACTCAACTATTTTCTCAGGATGGTATTTTCAAAATTCCTTTATTTCTCCTTGAACACCTTAAGAACTAAGTCTGGAAACCAACTCAAAGAGTTTTATAGAGAAGATTTTGTGTGTGTGTGTGTGTGTGTGTGTGTATGTGTGTATTCTTTGTATAGCTGGACCAAGAAGTTTATAATTTTATAATAAGATAACCAATATGGAAGAAAAGGAATAAAGTTCAGGGGAGAAAAACTGACCCTTCTGGCCCTGATGAGTAGTACACATCAGGGAGCTAGAGACAGTGGGCCCCAGGATTTTTATTTTCTCTCTCTTCTTGGGGCAAATTATTAAGGCAAGATGGTTACAGAAATGCCCAGCTAAACTGCAGAGCATGCAATGTAGGGAGCAGCACATGAGAAAGAGCCTGGAGCCTTCTTTTGTTGCCACTTGTCCTGGGTCAAGGGCCCTTGAGGGCTTACCCTGAAATCAGTGAGGTGATATCATGACAGAGGTTTGGGGAGGACCCTTGGGACACAGGGGTTGGAGCCCTGTGTGGTAAGGACACAGCCTCTAGACCAGGAGTAGGCAAACTAGAGCCCGTGGGTCAACTTGTATTTGGAAATAAACACCCCTTCCTTTACATATTATCTGTGGCTGCTTTTGAGCTGCAGAGCTGGGGAACTACAACAAAGACCACATAATCCTAAAATATTCACTATCTGGCCCTTTATGGAAAAGTTTGCTAACTGCTGCTGTGCTCTGCAGGGCAAGAAGCAGGAAGGCAGACAAGAGAGTGAGAATGATGAGAGGAGCAGAAAGGCACAGGCAAGGCCAAAGTGAAAGGCTCCTTTCTTCAGTCATCAGTTCTCGGAACATAAGTGCCCCACTCCCAGACACCCAAAGGCCCTCCTGGAGAGAAGCTAGAAAAGACCAAAGACTGAACTAAGAAATTCAAGAGACCAAGCATTTTTACCTAGAGAGCCCTGTGATTACCTGAAGGGATAGTTATATTATTTCATTGGATTGGACTGAACATAGTTTCTCCAACAACAAAGGCTTGAGATTCATGAGGAAGTCCAGGTCAGTCACAGGTGAAGAAATTACACTTGGCTTCACATAATGTCGTAGGTCATACCACACACCCACTAATTTATAGATTGTGCGACCTGATGGGAACTTTAGAGATACTTTTCTCTCATTGTACAGATAAGAAAATAGTGAGAGGCTGCTCTGGTAGCTGGGTAGAGGATGAACTGAGATTAGAATCCAGTCCCCCTGAGACGTTCCAAATGCCAACTTTTAGTGGGGGGGATTATGAGACCTCAAGTTCTCAAGAGGAAAAAGCAAACTCAAAACTGAAAGAAATGAAGAGAGTTTGTTAAAGAACCTGTTTACAAAGGTGCATCCATATACCAACCAGAGAGAGTGCAGCACCAGAGGGCTACCAACAGTGTGGAGTTCTTACTGTGGAGGGACTGGGACTAGGGAGGGATAGAGAGGGAGCACCCCTTAGGAGAAGAGTCAACAAGAGTGGAGAAATGCAGCTAACAAGGTAACCAGCCCACGGGAGAAAAGCCCAGGGAGATAAATTTCCTAACTTCACTTTCTTCTACGCTTTAATCTTCCTGTTAGTTGTTTCTATTAGCTGAATCCTGAGGACGCTGAATCCCTGTAGAGCAGGTCGCAAAATTCAACCTCCCAAAACACAGAAGGTGGAGATCATGTAATTATCATATAAAACCAGACCTGGAGTATGCCTGGTATATGGCGAGCACTCAAATACTTTTTTTCATAGCTTGATTGAGGTAAAATTGAAGTACAATAAAATGCATATATCTGAGGTATGCAACTTGATCAGTTTTGACATGTATGTAACCAATACAATCAATATAAAAAGCATTTCCATTACTTTTTATTTGAAATCATGCAGACTGTGTTACCTGCATGATTTCTTACATTAGAAATCAATCACCTTACGATATATAGAACCCCACACCCACATGTCAACTATTTCAAAATTAAATGGCACACTTATTAACTATCTCAGAGGTCAAGGAAGAAAACACAAGAAAAGTAAAAACACATGCTTTGAACTAAGTGACAATAAAAACTTAAAATATCAGGATCTCTGGGATGAAACAATACTCTGATGAACATTTACAACTTAAAGTACTTGTATCAGAAAGAAGCTAAAATATCAAATTATTTTCAAATTATGTAGTAGAGAGGAAAAAAATAAGAGTAGGAACAGAAATATATGAAATAGAGAAGAAATAATACAACTAAAATTTGTAAAAAATAAATCTAATCAAGAAAAAAGCAAGAACACAAAAATTAATATCAATGGAAAGGAAGCTATAAAATAACTACAGATGCTAAAAATATATTATGGTAATATTACAATGGTATGCCAACATATGTGATAACTTACATAACACAGTCTATATTAGAGAAGGATCCATGTGCTGCTGACAAGAAAGGGAATTTAGACATTGATGGATGAAATATTCTATATATGTCTGTTAAGTCTAAATTATCAATTGTATTTTTTGCTTCTCTAGCTTCTTTATTTAGTCTGTCTTTGGAGGATCTATCCAGTGATGACAGAGGCATGTTACAGTCACCCAGTTATATTATTGTGTTGTGGTCTATTTGATTCTTGAAATTGAGAAGGGTTTGTTTGATGTACGTAGATGCTCCATTGTTTGGGGCATAACTATTTATGATAGTTATGTCTTGTTGATGTCTAATTCCCTTAAAGCAGGATGAAATGGCCTTCTTTGTCCCTTCTGGTTAACTTTGGTTTAAAATTCACTTTATCTGATATGAAGATAGAAATATCAAATCTGCTTGTCAAATACTTTTTGAATGAATATGTATATGAAAGAATTTTACTCAAGCTGGCCTTTAGTCCTTGTGTGGAACTCTGGCCAAGTACAGTGTCCAGCCAACAAATCAACAGTGCCAGAAGGGAAGCTCTGGAGAGACTGCCCTTCCCCCAGCAGAACATGAAGCACCTGTAGCTATAAGTGTTGCCAAAGACAATCCTTCAGACTAGCAATTGTATTAGTTTTCTATTGCTGCCTCACAAAGCACAAATTTAGTAGCTTAAAACAATAACACAGGTATTTTCTCATGGGATCCTTGGATTAGGAATCAAAGCACAAGTTAGCCTAGCTGGGTTCTCTGCTCACTGTCACTGGACTGAAGTCAATGTGTTGGCTGGCGATGGGGTCTCATCTGGATCTCGGGGGCTTTTTTAAGCTCATTCAAGTTGTGGGAGAATTCATTTCCTTGAAGTTGTGGGATGTGGTCCTATTTCTTTCTATCTGCAAGGGTTTCTCTCAGTTCCTAAAAGCTGCCCTCGGGTTTGAGATGCATGGCCCCCTCCCTAGGCCCTCTCACACTTCCAATCACTCAGGCCCACCCATGTGATTTCCTTTTGGATTAACTTGAAGTTAATTGATTTTCACAGGGTAAGCAACCCTAGTCCAAGAATCCAAAATCTGAAATGCTTCAATATCCCAAAGGCTTCAAATCCAAAGCTTTTTGAGTGCTGGCAGGAATGCCACAGGTGGAAAACTCCACACTGGACCTTATGTGTTGGGAAACAGTCAAAACCCAGGTGTGCTAAAAATATTGTATACAATTACCTTCAGGCTATCTGTATAAGATGGATATGATACGAAAGTTGAATTTTGTGTCTAGATTTTAGTGCATGTATGTATGCAACTATTCCCAAATCTGGAACACTTCTGGTATAAACATTTCAGATAAGGGGTATTCAGCCTGTAACCTGATATGTAATATTCCATCCTACTCACAAGTCTTGCCTGCTCACAAGGGGAAGGATTATACAGGGCATATGTCTCTAGGGGTGCAAATCTTATAGCCCATTTTAGAATTCTGCCTACCATTGCAATGCAAGTTCAAGTGCTCTTAAAAGTTCCCAGACTTTTTTTATTTTAACAAAAAATCTGTTTACATTTGTCATCCTGACCAGAGTAAACCCCATGGTTTTGGTTTTGGTTTTGTTTTAAATTCAGGAATATTGCCAGATAACATATAATTTCAGAGATGTGTGTTGAGAAGGCAGGGCCATCACTGCTGACATTTTAGAGTCATTTCTGATAAAGGTGTATGGTAGATCTGATGCCATTCATAAGACAAGAAGAATGATTGCTCAAAATTGTGGAAATATGATTATTTAAAGTACCAATTGTTTTAAACATTCTGATCCTATTTTTCTTTTTACATACTTAACCACATTTTCTTGGCTTCAAAACTTCACAAGCATGGTAGCCAGAAGTGTATAATTGTAGACAAAACTATATAGAGTGAAAATAACTTCAGGCCTTTTGCAAATAAAGCAATCAAATCAAGAAGGCATTGAACTTAATACCTCCCAAATGCTATTTCCTATGCTTTCCTGAAGGATGTCTGTGAGGTAGAACCGGTCATGCAAATGGCCACATTAGACTATTTTAAAAAGATTTTGTCAGTTAAAATTGAAGTAAAATTCCAACTAGGTAAATACTGTTAGGAATTCAACTCCAGAACATTTCCATCTTTGTGTCTTAATAATCAACATAAATCTCATGCAAGGTGAGATGATATTTAATTGCAGACTCTTTGGACTCTAAGGTGGAGTTTTTCAGCATATTGTTTTCTATAGAAATGTGGAACATTCTCTTTGGCTTTTGTTTGCATTTTGTGAGAAAAGATTAGCTATTTCAATGTGCAGGTAAGGACTTTTTCCAGAATCTTCACTGTACTACTAAAGCCCCGGGAAGGAAGCAGGGAGGCTATGAGATGGTTAACAGTGTCCCACTGAGGTTGCCAAGTTTTGGCCTGGACCACTTTTTGTTCTTTTTGTTACTGGGATGATTACATTATCAGCAAAGTCCATCAGTGAATGCAGTTTGATCAGTGTATGATGAGGTGAGGGAAGAAAATTGTACCGATTATTTCATAACTCCCTGTTCTCCCACCCAACTATTCTCTCACTTCCCCAATTCCCTGAAGTATGGAGCAGAAAAAGGAGAGCAGGGAAAGAAGTGCTGTGGGAAGTACTGTGGAAAAACATCCAGAAATGGTTTTTACCTCATCAGAAATGGAATAAGAATGGTTTTCAAATACAGAACTGGCGGCTATTTCACCTGGTTCCACCTCTCCTCCCATCCTAAATGCAATCATGTCTACCTACATCAAAGGGAGTTATCCTCCTTGCACCGTGCTTCTACTGGTCATGGGGGTTTGTGAATAGATTTAAGCAGGGTTATACCACAAAAGTAGATGACTTTAGGAAAGAAATCTGGAGAACTTTCTCTTTATAGTACAGACAGTATATATTATCAAGAGTCTGAGTCATTCATTAAAAATGATTCAAGTGCCAATCTAACAATGAAGATAGATAGAAATTCAATTATAAGACTTTGGGGATTTTACTTTTAGTCCTAGAGTGCTTCCACAGATTTAGCTCAGAGAGGACAGTTTCTACTTCTCCCTGACATCCCTTTGCTCTTACCCATACCATCAAGTTTTTAGTGAGGATTCTTTTGTCTGCAAGTTATAGAAACTCTGATATGGCTTACCAGTGAACTAATCTGTCCAGGGCCAACAAGTCCAGGATGAAAGCAACTACTCAAGGGAGCCATGAAGGACCCACATTTCCACTTACATCCTAAGAATATTTTTGTCTGTGCAGTCCTGGAGAGAGCTATCGAATCTATAATGCTCTACCAGTGGCAACCATGCTTTGATGTTTAATGCAGCCATTCCGTACAGAAAGAAAAATTACAGTGGCCCATGCTGGTTTAATGGGGAAAACAGTCATTTTTCTGAAAGTGCTGCCCAGTTCACTTTCTCTTGCATCTCATTAGACAGAACTGGATCACATGTCCATCCCTAGCAGCAAGAAAGTAATTTTTTCCGAAATTAGCATATGGCTGCTATAATCAGAATGGGCTTCTGTTCATGTAAGAAGGAGTCAGCACACTTGCTCTGTAAAAGGCCAGATGGTCGATATATTAGGCTTTGCGAGCTATAAAGTATTGCAACTTTGTGGCGTGAAAGTGGCCATTGGCAACACACAATGAGGTCATGTACCAATAAAACTTTATAAAAACATCCAGCAGGCCATTTGGCCTGTAGACTATGGTTGCCCACTCTTGATATAGGAGTTATTAGGAGGTAAGAAGCAGAATTTCCCAGCTTACCCATCTGGATTGTTTTTTGTGGTTTTGTTGTTGCTATTGTTTTTTTTTTTTTCTTACCAGGGATTGCACCCAGGAGCATGTAACTACTGAGTCACATCCCCAGCCCTTTTAATTTTTTTATTTTGAGATAGGGTCTCACTAAGTTGTTTAGGGTCTTGCTAAGTTGCTGAGGCTGGCCTCAAACTTGTGATCCTCCTGCCTCAGCCTCTGGAGCTGCTGGAATTACAGGCACATGTCACCATACCCATCATACCAATCTGGTTTCAAGAATCACTATCTACTCTCTTTCCCACCCTTGTTTCTTGAACACATCAAGAAAAACTGATCAGCAAACATGGCATGCTACGTGCAGAATTGGTTCAGTTTCTGGGCTGCTTGGTTTCTAATCTTCTGCTCCAAGTGTCAGTGATTCTATGCAAAGTGAAGCACAGCTCCTCTGGTGTCTTCATCATGCCATCTATTCAAGTGCAGAAGGACCCCAGAGTGCCAGAGTCAAGAAGTCTCAAGCAAAAGTGAAGAAGTGGCTGTCACAAGATGATGAATGGTTGCCCTCTGAAATTTTGATTTGGATCCTAAATGACAAAACTGGACCAACCAAGGAAACTTGGTAATTTTCTCTGCTGCAGAGCAGCCACCTGGTGAATATCACATTGCAACCGCAAACCCTTGGCAGAGGTTGAAACAGCAGCTATAATTATAAAGAGCAGGGAGGAGACTCTAAAAATCTCTTCTGAGTGGCAAAAATTCTGAAAATCAAGATAATTACAACACTAGCTCATCCTGATTTGCCTGGCTATTTATAGATGAGGAGCCGCTGATGCACTGAGAGCTTTTTCTCCCCCCCCCCACTCTTTTCTATTTGCATTAAATCCTGTGTGGCTCTTCTCTGAGATGTGTGCATATGCTGAGTCCGTGTGAGATGCCACCACTGGCACTTGTCATAAGAATTAAATCCCTCTCACGCTTGTTTACAGCTCAGCACTTGTCATACTGCTCCCTTGAGCTTCATGGCTGGTTGGGTTCTTTTTTTCCCCAGCTCTGCGGAAGATTTAATTTCTTTTTTGTTTATGTGTGTACTTACCCTTGCAGGTGCAGGATAGAAAAAAATTGCTGTACCCAGATGTTTTGAAGCTGCAGCAGCATACATACAACTCCGATTAAACAGAAAAATTGCATAAGATAAAACAGGCACTTCAAATACAGTTTTCTGTGGGGTATTGAATAAACCTATCATGCTTCTTTGACAATAAGACTCTTGAATATAACTTTAGGAACAGAGGAATATATTTATGTATCAGCAGCTCAATTCATTTATAAATGACTTCACAATGAGATTTGTCATGTTTGAGTGGGGGACCCATCACATTTACCCTGTTTTCAACTTAGAAAATATCTTCCCAGAACAGAATAGTCTGGGAATTGGGTGGAAACAATGCCTATCAAGCTGTCTCAGTTCATTACTGGATTAGTTAGACCTCAGGGATCCGAGGCCAGATTTCACCTTCGTTTTGGAACACAACAAACATAACCCAAGCACAAACAGCCCTCTTGCTGCTCATTGAGATCTGTACTAATATGTGAAAGCCCTGTCCAAGTCGCAGATGGATAATGCTTCTGTGCATCCTCAGTTTGGTTTTCATTTACCCAAGGCAATGTTTAGGTTGTTCTGTATATTGCAGCCGTCAGATAAGGGGAGAGGAGTTCAGCTCAGGAGAAGAGAGGAATGCTCAAAATTCTCAAGACTCCACTCCACCAGCTCCTACATTTGTGTCCCACAACTGTGTGGAGATAGCTCATCACCTTTGGCAACTAGTACTGTTAAATATTCCCTTACAGCCAAAGCCTAGAATGTAATGCTTGTCAGAAGGACCACACAATACACCCTCCCCTGCTTTGTGACATTGTCCCCTTGAGGGCCCTGGAAGCACATTACTGTGCGTAGTTCCCCAGGAGATATAGAAGTGTTCCCAGCTGACCTGTTTAAGATGTTGGTTTAAAAGAAAACTTCTGTCTCCCTCTGCTCATGAAGCTAAAGACTCTCAGTAGAATTAGGGAAACAGTACCTTGGGCTTCTATTTCTTTACAAAGAGGGAAGGGAGTGTACAAAATAGAAAGAGAGAAAGGCACACAGAAGTTTTCACATTTTAATGTGAGTACCAGTCCTGGATTCCCAGTTGAAAAAGCCTTTATCATCAGTTCTTGGCCCAGCATTCTGCATCTGCGAGATCAGAGCTTATTAGTATCATCTCTTACTTCTGCCTCCCAACACTGCCACCAGAGACCATAAAAGTTCAGACTCTACAAAGGCAAATGACTCTTCCTTAATGATCACAATGCAGCTTTTGGCTTGTGCTAAAAAATTTATTGTATTTCCCTAGCCATACCAATAATATTAAATACTTGCATCATCCTAATATATTCTAGAACCTCACTTTGGACATGAAGAATATATTAGAAATCAACATATCCTGTAATGGGCTGTGTGTGTGTGTGTGTGTGTGTGTGTGTGTATGTGAAGTGTGAAGTACTATTTAGAATCAGTCAAGAATGGAGGAATGAATCCAGGAAGCATCTGAGTTTCATAGACTATGACAGTGGTACTTCTGCTTGAAAGTTGTTCATTGGTTCAGGCAACAAAACCATTATTTAAGGCCCCATCTATTTGTATTTTCTCTCTTTAATTTGTTCAGAGCATCCCGTTAAATATCAATTAGTCTCCAGACAGGAAGTTATGGTTCTTCAAGAGATAGTGGGACTTCATGAATGCAATCTTTTGTTATTGTTGGTTACCTAGTATAACTTATCAACTTATAAATTATAAATATTATAAATATTTTAAATATTATAAATATTTGATGCACACCTTGTACATCAAAGCACCATTCAAGCACAGTGGTTTACTATCCTTCTGTGGGCTATGTGACCATGGCCACACCAGCCAATAAGACAGCAGAGGAAAGAGGCCAGCTCCTCACTCTCCGTGGTGTCTGAAGCCATCACCTGGATTCAGACATCATGGAGACATGTGTTCTCCTCTCCTGAAAACACCTTTGCAACCACACACACAAACACACATGCATGTACTTGCTAGATCCAAAATTAATTGGGGCAAAACATCAAACACTTCTGTAGGAGTCTGATGTGTTGGGAAGTAGCACAGTGACACTACTGGGTTTTATTGTTTTTAATTTATTTTTATTTTTATTTTTGGCACTGGAGATTGAATCCAGAGGTGCTGTGCCACTGAGCTATCTCCCCAGTCCTTAACTTTCTATTTTTTATTTTGAGACAGGGTCTCACTAAGTTGCTAAGGCTGACCTCAAACTTGTGATCCTCTTGCCTCAGCCTCCCAAGTCGCTGGATTATAGGTGGGTGCAATGTGCTGCCAGGTTTTATAATGTGTTTATCTGATTCATTTGAGCCTGGAGCAAAGCCTTGAAGAAAAAGAGTCTCTAGCCAGTAGGCTCTTTTAAATCACAAACTAAAAGAAGCTAACGAGGAGATTGGAGATGAAGGGTTAGAAGGAGGAGAAGTAGAAGGGGCTCAGAAGGATAGTCCATCTGCACTTCAAAACCTTGTTGCAGAAATGACTGGGCTAGGCTAGGAGGAAACAAGTAGAAGCCGAGCTAATGTCAGCTGGAGCAACCCCGTTATCTCTGAACCCACAAGCTGGGAGGGGCTCAGCTTTCCTTGCCGGCAGTGGTTTCCTCTTTCCTCTGTGGTAGCCCAAACCTGCCCTTCCAGCCCACCCCCTGACACTGTAACCCTTACCTAATGCTGGTCCCCTTCCTGGAGCCCTCCACACAATTCTGTCCCTCTGTGTATTGGGCTCAGGCTCTGCTGTCTTTGCAACGCTCTCTGCCACCGTGTCCACGGGGAAACTCCCCACCCATATTTTAGAACTGAGCTCAAAAGTGTCCTCCACTCTGACACCTTTCTTGGGCAGATTGATTAGTTCCTTCGCTGTGTTTCCCATCTGTCCTACACATTTAAGGCTTATATTGGGATCGAAGGAGGCCCTGTCATTGAGATTGAACTTCTTTGTAGCAACGACGGCCTTTGAGCACCATCGAGGCATCTTCGATGGTTGGCCTGCTTTAAGTGCTTGATACATATTTAATTAACAAATGAATAAATGAATGTGGCATGACAATTTTTAGGGGAGGAAGAGGAATGTGAGGACTTCCCAGGTGAGAAAGTACTGAACAAGTTATTAATCAAAATTCCAGCCACTTTCTTGGAGTCATTCAATTTTTTTACTTCTAAACATTTGATTCTCAACACTTCTTTCCTTTTCCAAATCAGAGCTTGTAACAGGCAAGAGTCAAGCCTTAGCAAAACCACGGGGAAACTCTGGGGATCCTGACAATTTGAAGACAAACGTAAACTTCAGTGAAGTGACAACCTAGCCTGCTCCTGTTATTTCTTCTGTGTTTAATTGGGCACTTACCGCTCAGAACCTGGCTGTGGCTTGATCTTACATCTCCTTCATACTTGCTTCAACACCTGTTAACCACAGCACGGAGGGCACTGGTCCTGGCTTCGTCTTGCTCTCTAACTGTTGCTCTGATGGTCTAACCACGGCTCTGCAGCTGCTCTGTTGGCAGGTATTCCACGCACCCGGGCACACAGGTCCTGATGCAGTGGATGCCTCCCTCTCTGGCTCCTGTAGCCCTGGTGCTACAGCGCGCAGCCCATCACACTTCACTGGTGTTGGCTTATGTGTATCTGTCACCTCCCTGCACTGTAAGTTCTGTGAGGGAAGGGTCAAATCCTGCTCATTTTTGACATCTAACAGTGCCTGCCACTGGAAGGAAAGAATGAATAATGAATGACGGAATGACTAAATCAATGAAGGAAATATTCTCAAAATTATTTGTTGGAACTTTAAATAAATCACTCATTATTCCTATCAGTTATTATTTCCCCCAGAATATTTCTGATTTAGTGTAATTGGTTGCTTTTTTCTCTCTCTCTTCACCCTGGAAACAAGCAGTCTCTCTTGATTACCAACTGCTGTGTTCCAATGCAAAAATAGAAAAGAAAAAAATGTAGACATGGTATAAACCTGCTAATGGCTTCCTCTCAGAGATCCATCTTGGTGTATCTCTAAATCACATTTGATAATATCTGATTTTCTCATCTTCTCAGACCACTGTGTCTGAGACATTGGTGGACATTGTATATGTCCTGCTTATATAGCAGAGTATATACAATTTCCTTAGATCAAAGATAAAATAATGCTGCCTTTAAAAATAATACACATAATTTTTTCATTTGAAAAATGGAATGCTTCTGCTTTTCTTAGCCTTGAGAGGTAAGGATATCTTTGGAAACTTGGGGAAATTAGGCAATATACTAAAACTTTATCACACTTTTTAGTGCGATCACTTGAGTGATCTATTTTGACAAACAAATGGAGACAAACCTACTCTCCATTTACAAGTCAGAGAGCACTTGTGGAGGTGGCAAGATAGGAAATGAGGGCCTGGGGCTTGGACCAGACCTAAGCTAGCTGAGTAGCTTGGCTACAAGTTATTAAACCCACATCTCTTTGTATCTGTAAAACTGGAATAATATTAACTGTGCAGTGTTCTTTTGAAAATTAAAAGGAAATCATTCATTCAAAATTTTTTCAGTAAATTTTCATGAAGCATCGTTCCTCTATTGATGTTGGGACCCCTCCTTTTCTATCTCCTCTCTAACCTTCTCCCAAGAGGGTACAATATACAGATATTACTTCCTAGAGGTCAGGGAAATCTGGAGGTGTGTGTTTATACAGTTATATAGTTGGGGCAATGGTTAAGAACAATTTCACAATATTTCCATATAAAGCACAGAACCTTTGGGCTCTTCCCGGGTGAGAGGGCATTTTTCCGTCCAGTGTTCTCTTCTTAGGCCTCAGCTTTTGGGATTGCTGACCTCGACATTTTGCCCACATTCCTTCTCTCCTAACTGCTCTCAGGAGCAGGACCTTTGTTTCTCCAGTCACGGTTCTCCCTGGGTTCTCCCCACAGGGACATCTGCAGCCTTCCTAGTCAGCAGAGAGCGGCCCCAGGTGTCATGCTCAACTGTGGGTGTCATTCTCTCAACTCACTCAAGCAACAACTCCTGTCCTCAGATTTTCAGGCTCTACTTAATGGGATCTTTCTCCAACTTCCCCAGCAGGCTCAGTTTATTTAATCTTTCTCTGGACGTTTAGTGACTCTAAAAACACATGATAACTTGTCATGATCATTCTCATTCACCATTTTAATCTTCTTACACTCACTTGGGAAATCCCTGTCCTTCTCAGGAGTACAGAGATGACACAAAGATCTTTTTATTTATTTATGTTTTTATTTATTTGGTACCAGGAATTGAACTCATGAGTGCCTGACCACTGAGCCACTTCCGCAGCCCTTTTTTTTTTTTGGCAGTGCTGAGAATTGAACCCAGGGCCTTGTGCTTGACGGGCAAGCACTCTACCAACTGAGCTATATCCCCAAACCCCTTTTTTATATATTGTTTAGAGACAGGGTCTCACTGAGTTGATTAGGCCCTCACTAAATTGCTGAGACTGGCTTTGAATTCACAATCTCCTGCCTCAGTCTCCCGAGCTGATAGGATTATGGGGGTCAAAGACCCTTACAGGAGCTGGGGTTGTAGTTCAGCGGTAGAGAGCTTGCCTAGCATGTGTGAGGCACTGGGTTCAATTCTCAGCACTGCATACAAATAAACAAATAAAATAAAGGTCCATCAACAACTAAAATATTTTTAAAAAAAGACCTTTACAGCTAAAAGGCACCTCTGGTTCTGAAGTTCACTGATCTTCCAAAATAAGTGCAGTTCAAGTGCACACCAGTGTTTTGTTACATCCTGTTTTTCTTCAACTAATGATTTGTGAGAAAGAGTATTTTTAAATTTGAAATGATAGTTTTTTCCTCTTTAAAACAAGAATTATGATAAATACAAAAATACAAATAAAAAAGAAAATATATTGTAAAATCCCTACACCAGACGTAACCACTACCTGTTGTTTCATGTATCTTTCATATCCTCATATCTATATCTACACTATAAAAATTTCCATACAAATTTGTTCTTAAAAATCTTTCAGAAACCAAAAATGTCCTGCAATATGTTCAATTAAGTTTACGATCGCCTCTCATCATGATTTCAAAAGTTTTCTTTAAATCATAGGATATTATACTAACAGTAGCTCTTTACCTAATATAATCACTTATTCATAATCAAACTAGATTGGGATTATTTGACTTAAAAATGGATTTAATTTTTTAAAGGCAACATCAATGCAGCAGGTTTTCGGAAATGAAAATTCTATTAGGAAACATTTAACAAAAGGTTACATTCTTGCCATTCATGATATTTATTCTCATGGCAGTTATCCGTTAACTGACTCATAGTCATCAGTGATTAATATAGTAGCAAATCATGCTGGTTTAAGTATTTCAATCTTAGCTGATGTGTATGGTTACCATTTTTAAAAGCAAGAAAAAATAGTTTCTCCAAAGAAGTTTCTGTCCCATGTCCTTTATTGTCCCTTCAAGTTCCCATCCCTTGCCCATGATCTTTTTGTCTACAAACTACAGATGAGCGCTTCCACGTGAACTGCTTTTGCTGCTTTACTGTCTAACCTGCTCTTTACCCTGGACAATTGAGATTCTCCCCACATTGCCCTACTGACATTAGGCTTCTGCATTTGTTAGGATAGAGATTCAGCTAATTCTAACAGAGACCTTCAAATCTTTTCTAGGGTTTTTGTGGGGATCTGTTTTAAGATTCAGGCTTCTTCTAGTCACTGCTCCATATCCATGTTCACGTGACCCAAAGTTCATCATCATGTCCCCATGCAACAGTAAGAGGGGATGGGGCAGAAGAGGACCTTCCATTCCGATGACACAGCTGTCATTCATTTTATTTATCAATCAGCTATATTCATATACTGCTGCTATTATTACTTTGAATAAAGTCACCTAGGAGATCAGTTAAGAATAAGAAAAATAAAATATTTACTTTTACCTCTTCTTTTTCTAATACTCTTCCTTTACATAGATCCAAATTTCTGGACCTACATTGTTTTCTTTCTTTCCAAAGAACCTCTTTCAATATTTCTTGCAAACGTTTGCTGGTGACAAATTCCCTCAATTTCTGTTTATCTGAGAAAGTCTTTATTTTTCTTTTACTTTTGAAGGATAACTTCTCTGGGTACATTTTATTTTGATGATTTTTTCTTTCAGTCCTTTAAATGTCTCCCCACTCTCTCCTTGCTGGCATGACTTCTGAAGAGAAGCTCAATGTCACTCTGTTTTTTTTTTTTTTTTTCTACAGGTCAAGTGGCTCCCCTACTTCCACTAGCTTCTTTCAAGATTATTTTCTTTCTCTTTCATTTACTGCAGTTTGACAATGACAACACAAGTGTGGATGTTTGGGGTTTTGCTCTTGTCAGTGTGCTTTGAACTTCCTGGGTCTGTAGTTTGGTACCTATCATAAATTGTAGAAAATTCTCAGTTTTTATCACTCATAGAGTGTTCTGTTCTTTTCTCTTTCTGTTCCTTCCTTCTGGTATCCATCCCTATTTTGCAATTGTCCTACAGTTCTTGGATACTCTTTTCATGTTTTTTTTTTTCATTCTTTTTTCTCTTTGCTTGTCAGTTTGGGAAATCTTTACTGACATGTTTTCATGCTCCACTGTGTCCTGTCTACTGGCACTCTTTGTTTCAGTAACAGCATTTTTGAATTTCCAGCATTGGATTCTCTTGCAGATTTTCCATCTCTCTGCTTGTATCTCCATCTGGTCTTTCTTTTAAATTCCCTATCTGATAATCCCCAAATATGCTAAATCTTCAGACTGTGCTTTTTGTTTTTGCCTTTAGCATGTTTTGTAATTTTTTGTTGAAACTGGGTATTTCCGTTCACCAAAATTTGGTTAGTCTCTGATAAAATTCAAACCAGGTTCTGGTAAGATCATTTCCCTTGAAGTTACACTAAGTCAGTTAAGGAGAGTGGAATTCTCTAGGTGTATTTCAGTAAGGTTATTCCACAATCCCCATATCTCTACCAGAGCATGATGAGATTTTTCTCTGATCTTCATCTTGAGAACTTTGTAAGGTTCCTAAAGGTGAAACTGGTGAAAATGTGAAGGACCTCTTGGGCTGGGCTCAGTAGTTTTTATTTCTCAAGCTGGTCCAAGGCTCAGACTCCTGCAATCAGCTAATTGTCATTTGAATGCTCATCAGTTTCTGTCTCCAGCAGTCACCTTTGCTATCAGTGTCTCTGATTTTCTGACTTTGCTCATTTCTCTGGCTTTCGAGGCAGCAGTTTGCACTGGAACCTCAATTATCTGATGGATCTAAAAAAAGCTGTTAGGCACATAGACTTTACCAAGAATGAATCATAAATACATAGACAATTGGAGCACACCATAATAAGTGAAGAGATTGAATCACTAACAATAAAAAGTCTCTCATCAAAGCAAAGCTGAGGACCAGATGATTTCACTGCTGAATTCTACCAAACATTTGAAGAACTAGTACTATTTCTTCACACAAATACTACCCCCAGAATGGAAGAGGAGGGCGTTCTTCCCAATTCCTTCTACAAATACTGTAGTACCCTGATACCAAAGCCAGAAAAGGACACTACCAAAAAGTGAACAAAAGACCAATACCCTTGATGGACATAGTTGCAAAAATCCTCAATAAAATGTTAGAAAACTGAATCCAACATAATTTTAAAGGATTATTCATCACGATCAAGTGGAATTAATCCCAGAATGGTTCAACATACAAAATCAATAAATGTGGCATACTGTGTCAACAGAATGAAGAGCAAAAAACATGTGAGTGTCTCAATATATGCAGAAAAGCATTTGACAAAATTCAACATTTCTTCATGATAAAAACTCTGAACAAATTAGGTATAAAAAATGTGCCTCAACATAATAAGGCCACATGAAATAAGCCCTCAGTTAACACCATGCTGAATGGTGAAAATCTGAAAGCTTTCTCCCTAATATCTAAACAAGATAAGGATGCTCACTTTCACTACCTTTACTAAAAATTGTCCTGAAAGCCCTAAGTCAGAATAGTCAAGTAAGAGAAAACAAAGGCATCTAAATTGAAAAAGAAGTCAAATAGTCACTGTTTTCAGACAACATGATTTTGTAGATATAAACCTCAAATATTCCACTCAAAATATTAGAATTATTTTAAAAATTCAGCAAAGTTGCAGGATAAAAAATCAACATACAAAGAGCAGTAGTGTTTCTATATACCAACAGCAAATTATCTAGGAAAGAAAGCAATCCCATTTACAAGAGCTACATTAAAAAAAAAAAAACTAGGCATAAGTTTAACCAATGAGTTGAACAATCTATGCAATGAAAACCATAAAAGATCACTGAAAAAAATTAAAGAACACACACACACACACACACACACACACACCCTGTGTTCATGAATTAGAAGAACCAGTATTGTTAAAAAATGCCACCCAAAGTGGTCTACAGATTCAATGAAACTCCTACCAAAATACCAGTGACATTCTTCACAGAACTAGAAAAATATCTTAAAATTTGAATTGAATCACAAAATGCCCCAAATAGCCAAAGCTGCAATCTGGAACAATAAATAAAAATAAAATAAAACAAACAAAAACCAAAGATAGGTGACATTACATTACCTGACTTCAACATACTTTAAAAAAACTATGGTAATCAAAACAGCCTGGTACTGGCATAAAAACAAAAATAAATTAATAAACACTGTATAGACCAAGGACAGAAGCAAGGGCCTAGGACCCTTGGACCAGGGCCTAGAAGTCAACTGCCACATGGAAAGCCAATTGATCTTTAGAAAAGATGCTAAGAATATGCACTGGGAAAAAATAGTCTCT
The DNA here is from genome assembly GCA_020662805.1 of Glaucomys volans. NCBI lineage: Eukaryota > Metazoa > Chordata > Mammalia > Rodentia > Sciuridae > Glaucomys > Glaucomys volans. The sequence goes on from JAJEJO010000817.1 coordinate 206,720, forward strand.
TCAAAAAAATGGTGCTGGGGAAATTGCAAATCCACATACAGACGAAGGAAACTAGACCACTTTGTCTCACATTACATAAAATTCTACTCAAAATAGATTAAAGACTTAAATATAAGAGCTGACTCTATGAAACTTCTAGAAGAAAACAGGGTTAATGTTTCAGGACATTGGAATAGGTATGAATTTTTTTGGATAAGAACCTAAAAGCACTGGCGACAAAAGCAAAAACAGACAAATAAGGTTACATCAAGCTAAGAAAACTTCTACACAGCAAAGGAATCGATCGAGGTAGTGAAGAGACAACCAGCAGAACAGAAGAAAATACCTGGGAATTATATATATATAGCCCCAAACAAAGGGCTAATATACAGAGTACATAAAGAATTCAAATAACTCAGCAGCAAATATAACAACAACAATAATAATCTGATTAAACAATGAACAATAGACCTACATAGATTTTTCTCAAAAGAAGACACATAAATGGCCAATAGGTATATGAAAAAGTGTTCAACATCACTAATCATCAGGGAAATGCAAATCAAAACCACAATGAAATATCACCTTGCCTCAGTTAAAATGGCTATTACTAAAAAGACAAAAGATAACAAGTGCCTGCAGGGATGTAGAAAAAGGGACCCCTTACACACTGTCGGTGGTAATGTGAGTTAGTACATCCACTTTGGAAAACAGTATGGAGGTTCCTCAAAAAATTTAAAAATAGAACTACCATATGATCCAGCAATTCCACTACTGAGTATTTATTCAAAGAAGATGAAATCCATATGTCAAAGAGACATCCCATTTTCATTGCAGGCCAAGAAATGGAAACAAACTAAGAGTCCATAAACTGATGAACAGATGAAGAAAATGTGGCCCACATATGTTCAGTGTAAGACTAGTCAGGAAAAAAAAATACAAAATTCTGTCATTTGCAACAACATGGATGGAATTGGAGATCATTATGTTAAGTGAAATAAGCCAGAAAAAGAAAGATGAATACCACATAACCCTACTCAAGTGCAATCTAAAATAACTGATCTCACAGAAGTTGAGAGTTAAGGTTATCTGAGGCTGGGGAAAGTAGGGAGGAGGGAGGCATGGGGTTGAGGTTGGTCAATGGGTACCAAGTCATAGATAGGAGAAATGAATTCTGGTGTTCCATTGCACAGAATCATGATGATAGTAATGATAATCTACTTATATCTCAAGAAAAATTCCAGGAAAAGGGATTTTGAATGGTTTCATGGCAAAGGAGTAATGAGTGTTTAAGGAGATAGATATGTTTACTCTGATTTGAACATTATATAACATATACATGTGTTGAAGCTTCATGTGAGACTCCTTAAGTATGTGTAATTTTGTATGTCAATTACAATAAATTAGAAAGGGCTATTTAATTTTCTGTTTATTCAGCTTTTTTCTTGTGAGGATGAGAACAGTGACTTCCAAGATATTTTATGTTAGATCCAAAACCAGAAATCTTGAGCACTTTCTCAGTGCTTATTAGCCATTTACATATCTTCTTTGCTAAAGTGTATTTTAAAGTATTTTCCCATGTTGTATGCTGTTTGCTTTCTCATTGAGTTGTAAGTTTTCTTTGTATATTTAGACATATGTACATTTTAAGATGTATTATTTGGAAATATTTTTCCCAGACTGTGGTTTGCTTTTTAATTTTTAACATAGAACGGTGTGTTTTAAAGTGGGTTGAGAGTACAGATCAGTGGTAGAGCACTTACCTAGCATGTGTGAGGCCCCAGATTCAATCCCCAGCACCCAAAGAAGTAAATAGGAAATGGTTTTGATTAAGGTGAAGTTCAAGTTATCATTTTAAAATTGAATCGTGCTTTGGATACCATAGCTGATGATTTTTAAGCCTAACTCAAGGTCACTCAAATCTTTGCCTGTGTTTTCTTCTAGAAGTTTGAAGTTTTATTTTCACACTTAGATTTTTTATTCATTTTGAACTAATTTGTATGGTGGAAGGTAAGGGCCTATGTTCTTTTAGATAAGTAGGTACATAGATGAATACAGATATAGATAACTAACCCTTCCATTTGTTTTAAGAGTCCTTTCCTCATTGAGTTATTTTGAAATCCTTGCCAAAAAATCAACTGGCCATAAGTGTGCACACTCTGTTCTTCCACATTGATTTATACATCTATCTTTATTCCAATACTATACTGCATTGATTTCTGAAATTTTATAAGTTTGAAATCAGACAGACTTAAGTCCTCCAATTTTGTTCTTCTTTGCAATATTTTTGAGTGTTGGCCCTTTTATTTGTTTATCATTTTCATCTAAATTTTAAGATTCATTTGTCAATTTCTATATTCAACCTCCTGAAATTTTCTTGGAAATTTTGTTGACTTTATTGTATAATTTTGGAAGTACTGCTATCTTAACAAAATTAACTCTTCCAATTCATAAACATGAGATGTGTCTCCATTTATGCAGTTCTTTAATTTTTTTGACAATGTTTTATAACTTCCAATTTACAGATCTTATCCTTCCTTCACTAGCTTTATTCCAAAATATTTTATTCTTCAAATGCTATTGTGAATGGAAATGCTTTCCTAATTTCATTATGGAATTGTTATATTGTTCTTGTATCCTGTGGCCTTGCTAATCTTGCTTGTTAGGTCACGTATTTTTTGTTTTGTTTGTACTACATTCCCCAGAGTTCTTGTAGGATGTGGGGAAGGAGAACTAGAATTCTCCCCAGGAGAAAAGTCCCTCTCTATCCCAGTGTCAGGCATAAAAGCTCTAGTTTAAACTGTTTTAAACAACTGGAATACAAATAATCTGTTACTGTCCTTTCATATTGCAGGTGAGAAAACTAACTGATCCCAGAACCTCTGAGAAAACTTGATGTGTGGTTTAAAATAAATAATTGCACAGGTATAATAGGGTATGACATAGATATACAAAAGAAAGAAGAGAATCAGTAAAATGCACTCAGTCTTGTTCCTACTGAAGCATTTTATTCTCTCATTGTAAATATTAATTCATGGCAGATACCACTATTCAGGTTTATGCAAATTTCATAGAAGAAAAATATGTAAATTTGTCATTTTTCTTATCTAAAATTGGAGCTTCATTTGAAAAGGTTAAAAGCCTGCATAATTACACTGTTATTAAATGTCACATGGACTGATACCATGCAGGTTAGGCCAAGTAACTGTGTAACTCAAGTGTTGTTATTTGCAAACCTGCTCATGGGAGACCCCTGAGGATATTATTACTGAGACTCCAGTCCTTCTGACTTCATTGCTGTTAATGTCAGCAAGCCAGTGAATCTCTGCCATGTCTTCCCTGTTTATTTATAAAGTACAGTGGTAATTAGCAATATTCTTGCTTTTCATGTACGACTATTCCTACCTTTGAATTATATCTTGTGTAGCATTTTAATAATCCTTTTCATATGCAAGACTCATTTAAAGTGTATAATAACCAATGTGTTATTAATTCTCTTTGTCAGAGAGAAGTTAGTGAAAGTTGAATGCTAACAAGCAGGGAAAGAAAACCACCAGGACTCTTAATTATTAATAGGAGTTATACCCAGAGACTTTTTGACACTGGATATAGGCAGTGAAAGGTCTTATTTTAAAATAGCTAGGGACTGACAGCAAAAATGCTCTGAAATCCCAAGTAAAATGATGAGAATAAGAACAGAAAATAAGGTCTATATTTTTAGAAGTGTTCCACTTAATCTTGGAAAAAAGACCAAAGTTGTTATCCAGTAATGTAAAACCATTGGATTTTTGTCATTTATCTGACTGTGTTTAGGCATGATTGTAAGCATTAAGTGTCTTTAATAGGAGAACAGAATGAAATTGCTACATGTTTTAAAGTATGAGGTAAAGGTTGCTGTTTTTAATATCTACCATTTTTGTAGATATGGTATCAGGAGGGTGTAAGAGAGCAGCTGAAAAGAAGAAATAGGGTCACTGCTGAACAAGATACTAGAAATGTTCACATATCGTCACTTAGAAACCATATTATAATTGGGTAGAGGGACATGTGACAAAATACATGACTGTAGATCTCCATTGTATCTGAAAACAGAAAACTTAGGCTCCATGTTCCAGAAACAAATTTTAAATATATTGCTCATATAAAGAATCAAAACATACCATAAATTATAAATGTAGCACATCAAGGATATAAATATAACTAAGATGCTAATTTAAATTGATTGCACAAAATAATTGCACCAGTCACTTTAGAACTTAGAAACATTTAGGTCTCGTTTGATGTCCCAAAGATTAAAATGTATTAATATCATGTACACCAATGCCTTCTTTTTCTTTTGATCAATTACTACAGCCAGAAAAGCATTCAAGATAGTTCCCTCCTCTGCAAGGCTGGGTGCAAAATTTGTTTATTTTGATTAGTATTGTTTTTCTTATTGACCTGCATTTTTAAAGGATCCACTATATTTCTGTAACTGGCATGTGGGAGAGGGCCACTGCCAAGCATCAGGCATTCGGAATAGGGCCATCCATCTCTGCAGAGCAGCATGCTACAGCATGGGGAGGCAAATGCCTAGGAATAAAAAGACGATGAAACGATAGGTATAAATTTAACTTCCTTTAAAAGTTTTTATTTTGAGATAATTATCATAATAATTATAATTATTATAATTGATTGCTTGCATGTGGAAGAAGTTATACAGATAATCTTGTACCCTTTATCCAATTTTTCACCAATAGAAATATCTTGCAAAACTATCGTACAGTATCAATACCAGGATATTGACATTAATAGATTCAAGGTACAGAATGTTTCTATCACCACAGAGTTTTCTCATGTTGGCCTTTTAATGCCACATGCACATCCCTCCTTGACCAAACACTAATTGGAACTCATCACTAGAATTCGTTTCAAGAATGTAATACTAATGGAATAACACAATATGTAACCTTTTGGGATTAGTTTTTTTCACTCAGCATAATTCTCCAGAGATTCATCCAAGCTGTTGTGTGTATCTGTAGTTGATTCCTTGTTGGGAAGATAGTTCAAATAGCATGTGCCTCGTATGCACAAAGCCTGGGTTTAAACTACACACACACACACACACACACACACACACCGTTTATTTCTTTTCATTGGCAAACAGTATGCCATGATATGTATGCACGGTTTATTTAACCATTAATCTACTGAAGGGTTGTTTCTAATTTGGAGTTATTACCAGAAAAAAAAAAGCTGCTATAAACATTCAAGATAGAGATATTTGTATGAACATGATTCTTTGTTTTTCTGGGATAAATGCATATGAGTACAATTGTTGAGTTGTATTTTAGGTGCATGTTGAGCTTATTAAGAAGATGACAGCCTTTTCCAGAGTGGTTACAACATGTTACTTTTTCACTCACCTTGTATGAAGGACCCATTTCTTGGTATGAACAGCATTTGAATTGTCACTGTGTTTTCTTTTAGCCATTCTTATAGGTATACTTCTTTGTGGCATGAATTTGCATTTCTCTAATGCTGAATGATGTTGATCATCTTTTCATAAACATTTTTGCCATACATATTTTTCTCCTCAGTGAAATGTCTCCTTATGTACTTTTCCCGTTTTCTAACTGGATTTTCTTTTTTAAAATTGTTGACATTTGAGAGCTCTTTATCTATTCTAGACCACGTACACTGGTGGATATGTGGTTTGCATGCAGTTTTTCCCAATCTTGTCATTTCATCATCTTAACAGTTTCTTATAGCACAAGTTTTTAATTTTGATGAAGTTCAATTTTCTCTTCATGGATCGTGCTTTTGGTGACAAATCTAGAAACTCTACCTAGTCCTAGATGGTGAAGATTTTCTCTGATTTTTTTCTGAAAGTTGTATAGTTTTTCAAAAATATTTTTAGTTGTAGATGGACACAATACTGTTTATTTATTTATTTATTTTTTAAATGGTGCTGAGGATTGAATCCAGTGCCTCACCCATGCTAGGCAAGCGCTCTATCACTGAGCCATAACTCCAGCCCCATTTGCATAGTTTTATGTTTTATATTTGTGTGCGGGATCCACTTTGAGTTAACTTTTGTATAAGATGTGACACTCACAGGAAGGTTAACTTCTCGGGGTATGGATGTCCACTTGCTCCATCACCGTTTGTTTTTAAGGCTGTTTCCCTTCATTGAATTGGCTGTGCACATTGGTCAAAACCCACTTGGACATATTTGTGTAGATTTTTTTTCTGGATTCTCTTTTCTTTTCCTTTAATCCATGTGTTTATCCCTCCATAATATCATGAAATCTTTGTGGCTTTATCTCTTCTCCTTTCTTTGTCTTCTCATGAAACTTTTAGAAAAATCTTGTCTATAACTAAAAAATATTTTGCTGAGATTTTCACAGGCACTGTATACTGCATCTAAATGTAAGTTAGGGGAGAATCGACTGTTATTTCTTCAACAGTGTGACTTCACTTATGTAGATCATTGATCTCTTTCATCAGCATTTTTAAATATTTGGCATCTAAGTCTTGTTCATGTTTTGTTTGGTTTACGCCTAACTCACTCTTTCTTTTCTTTTCCTCCTCTTTCCTTCTTTCCCTACCTTCCTCCTATTCCTTTCTTCCTTCTTCCTTCTTTCCTTTCCTCTTTAGCGTGATTGTAAAATCGAATTTAATTTTTAAATTTGGTGTCCACACGTCAATTCTTGGAACATAGAAATACAATTAATTTGTTTAATATTTATTTTGTATTCTGCAGCCCTGATGAACTCACTTATTAGCACTTGACATATTCTTGTAGAGTCTTTGGGATTTTTTTTTTTTTTCAGCAACAAGGGACAGTTGTGTTTCTTCTCTTCCAATCTTCTCTTCTAACACCTTTTATTTCCTTTCCCTTCCTTACCGCACTGGCTAGAACTCTCAGCACTGTTAAATAAGAGTGGTGAGAGTAGATATCATTGCCTTGTACCAAGTTTAGAGAAAAAGCACCTAATCTTTCTTCTTTAAGTGTGTTAGCTTTAGGATTTTTGTAGATGCTCTATCAAGTTGAGGAAGTTGCTCCATTCCTACTTTTCTGAGAGATTTTGTTATGAATGGTTGTCAAATTTTGTGAAATGCTTTTTCTGCATCTATTGATATATGACACGCACTTTTTACTGTATAGCTGTTAACATGATCCATCATGTACATTGCTTTTTAAAAATTTTTTTTTTAAATTTTTAGTTGTAGATGGACACAATACCTTTATTTTACTTTATTCATTTTATGTGGTGCTGAGGATCTAACCCAGTGCCTTACACGTGCAAGGCAAGCATTATACAACTGAGCCACAATCCCAGCCCCACTGATTGTTTTTTGAGTATCGAATTAGCAATGCATCCTTGGAATAAGCCCACATGATTATGGTGTATAATTATTTTTGATATGTCTGAATTCTATTTTGGGGGGGTACCAACAATTGAACCCAGGGGCAGTTAACCAGTGGGCCACATCCCCAGCCCTTTATATATATTATTTAGAGACAGGGTTTCACTGAGTTGCTTAGGGCCTCGCTAAGTTGTTGAGGCTGGCTTTAAACTTACAATCCTCCTGCCTCAGCCTTCCAAGCCACTGGCATTATGGGCTTATACCCTGGCACCCAGCTAAGGATTTTTACATCTATATCCATTAGGGATATAAACTTTTTTCCTTTTTTTTTTTTTTTTTTTGGACTATCTCAGACTTATTAGAGTGTCAGGTAATAATTGCTTAAGAAAATGAATTGGGAAGTGTTGCCTCATACTGGGGACAATAATATACATTTATTAAAGGACTTCAATCTCCAATCTATAAGGACTTCTTATAGTTTAGTAATTAGAAGATAAGAAAAACAATGTAAGTGTAAGACAAAGATGTGATCAGGTCATGTGCCAAAGAAAACAGGAATGGCAAATAAACACAAAAAGATCCTAAATATCATTAGCCACTATGCAAATGCAAATTAAAACCACAATAAAATAGTACTACAGATCCACCAGAATGGTTACATTAAAAAGACTGACGGGCTGGGCATGGCAGCACATTCCTATAATCCCAACTACTCTGGAGGCTGAGGCAGGAGGATCTCAAGTTCAAGACCAGTCTGGGCAACAATCTCAATATAAAATAAAAAGGACTGGGGTGCAGCTCAGTGGCAGAGTACTCATTTAGCATGCATGAGGCCCCATGCTCAAGACACAGTATTGAAAAGAAATGAAAAGACTGACTGGCAATGTTAAGAGTTAGTGAGGATATGGAGGAATAGGAACACTCATAAATTTCTGGTGAAAATGGTACTGTGACTCTGGAAAACAGTATGGCAGTATCTTACAAAGTTAGACCTACACCTGTCATACAACCCTACTAATTGCAAAGGTATATTCCTATAAATGTCATTCAAAATATCCCCAAACTAAACAATATTCAAGTTCCCAAGTTGTGAATGAGTAAATAAACTTCACCATCATATACATCTACAAGACTGGGATCTTAATTAGAATAAGATGTATTCCATGCTTGTATAACAAAATATATTCTACTGTCTTGTATAACTAAAAAGAACCAATAAAAAGCAAATGGTAGCACATTCATACAATGAAATACTATTCAGAAATAAAAAGGAATGAACTACTGATACATGAAACAACATTCAAAATCATCACGATAGATGGAAGAAACCAGATATAAAAGGCAACGAGGTTTTTTAAAAGGCAAAGCTACGTAAGGCCAGAAGGCAGATTAATGGTTGCCAAAAGCTGGAGATGAAGGGAAAAGGGGACAGGAGGAAATTTTGGGGGATGTTGAAAATAGAAATTCTGATTATAGCAATGTTTATATGAATTATGTTTGTTGAAACTCATCAAATCAAATACTTTAAAGAGTAAATTTTATTGCATGCAAATTATATCTCAATGAATCTTATAAAAATTATTCACATAGCCAAATGTTGTGGCGTAGTTCAGCTAGTTTAAATTTGCATCCCCAGCTTGTGCCAGTACTGGTACCTCCACATCCTGCTAACAAGAGGAAACATTAAACCAACTTCTTAATCTTTGTAAAGCTTATAGGTTAAAATAGGATTCCACTGATTCCTTTACTCATATATTTAAAAATGTGTGCTGGATGAGCATTAGTATTTACTTTTGGTATTTTTTATATATGAAATATCTCTTAACGTTTTTCCCATATTTCTGTTGGAAGTATTCATCTTTTCCTTGATGTAGCTCTTAAGATGACACTTTGTAATATTAAAATAGTTTTGTTAATATGTAACATAACGAGATAGTTATCATGGAAATGTTTCTAATTTTTGTAGTTTATTCTTTTTCTTTATAATCCTGGATTTACACCATACCTGGACAGATCATTCCTACTCCAAAATTATATATAGCAATGTTTTGTCCTGGTACCTAATAGAGTCATTTTTATGTTTTTAAAATTCAAATTCATTTTTATTACACTTATTAATGCATATTAATTGTACAAAGTAATGTGATTCATGTGACAATTCTGAGGCTCTGCTCTGGTCCACCCTCTGCCCTTCCCGCCAAAAATAAAGAACAAAGGAAGAATATTAAAAGCTGTATTTTGCTTACTATGATGTCCTCTGGTTCTAATTTTGCTTGCTTTTGGATTCCATTTGCTTACAACATTGTATTCCATCCTTTCATTTTCAGTTGGTGTATGTTTTTGCCAGGGAGGTGAGTAGCATATCATTGGGTCTTGCTTTTTAATTGAACCAGTATCTTTTAATTGGAGAATTAAGACCATTTACATTCAGGGTCCTTACTGAAAGGCATATAGTTGTTCCTATCTTTTTTTTTTTTTTTTCTGGTTGTTTTGAATATTCTGTTTGTGTCTTCTGATCTTTCTCATCGTAGAAGTTTGATGGTTTTCTGTATTTATAATGCTTAATTCTTTCCTAATTCTCATTTGCTTATCTATTCTCCTAATGAGATTTGTACTTTCCCATGCTCTTATGATTATGTTTATTTTCCTCTTCTGGTTGTAGGATTCACTTAAGTTTCATCTGTAATGCTACTTTAGTGGTTAAGAATTCTCTTAGTTTTTGCTTATCAGGGGAGGTCTTTATTTCTTCCTTGATTCTGAAGGAAAACTTCTGTGGGTTTAGTAATCTGGCAGTTATTTTCTTTAAGGAATTGAAATACATCATTCCATTCCCTTCTGGACTTAAGAGTTTCTTTTCAGAAATCTATTGTTATTCTGATGGGTTTACCTTTAAATGTGCCTTGGTTTTTCTATTTTATAGCTTTTAATATTCTTTCTTTGTTCTTTTTTTGGCAGTTTAATGACATTATTTCATCCTATTGATGATGTGCCTGGGATACCAGGTGATTATATAGTGTTGAGTTCAACTCCAACTGGACTTCAAACTTTTGTTTCTCTGTGGCTTCTTTGACTGTGATTACTGAGTTTTGACACAATTTATACTGCTTCAGAGCTAAAGAGACACACTTTCTTTGTAGGTCTTACATTAGTTGGGTCCCTCTGATAGTTCAGGCAGGTGTGTAGACAGAAAAATATATGTGGTGTACCCTCTATGATTACTTCTCCAGTCTTGCCAGTAATGGTTGGTCTGAAAGGATACTGGAGCAACCTATTCTGAGGCCCCTCAAGGATGTGGTATGTACAACCAGTGTTATTTCTCTCTGCTGTTGCTATGGTAATGAGTTCCAGGAGGATTTCGGATCCCCTCTAGCCATTCCTACTTGGGGCAAGGTCCACGTCTGGGGCCTATTCTTTGAGTTGAACTATCTTCCAAGGATCAAATGGGACTTGGCCATGGGTGGAGAAAGTTGCAATTCTCTCAGCTGGGAGCCCAATGCAGAACACCCACCCAATATGCCTGAAGTGCTGGGTTCAATGCCCAGCACTGCATAGAAAGATGGAAACAAACAACAACAATAAGAGCAAAACAGTAAAAAAAAGTAAAAACCAAATAAACATCTCTAATCACAATACCAACAACAACATAAAAGAAAGGAATAAAAAAGGATGTACAATAAAAATTTAAAAATTAAAAAATAATTAAAAATTCATTTTAAAAAGGAACAAAGAAAAAAGATAACAGGAGAAAAGTAGGAGAGGGAAAACAGAAAGAAAAATTTAAAAATTAAAAAGGAAGAAGGAGAAAGGTTAAAAGGGAAAAAATAAAAAGACAAAAATTAAAAATTTAAATAGTAAAAGGAGAAGAGAGTAAAAGTACAAAAACAAACCAAGAAACAAATAATACTCCAGCAATAATAAAAAAAGGTGTTAATGAAAAATAAAAAATTCCTCTACTCCAAAGTGCCCAGTTATATGAGCAAGAATGAAAGTTTGCAACCTAAGCTGATGAAAGTTTCCTTCAGTGCCTTCTTTGGCTGTGTGCCTCTTGGAAAGAGTAAAGCCTGGAATTATTCACCCCCTTCTACTTTCCTTTGTGGTACTTTTCTGATGACCAGCAGAAGTGATTTGTAGCCAGAGCTGGTTGGAGTACCTCTCATCTGTACTACACACCAGAGTGAAGTGAGGAGGGGGGAATGCAGACCCTCCCCAGGCAGAGACGGACTGGTTATTTGGTTTACACACTTTGAGAGCAGGGCAGATGCCAGTGTCACAGCATGTCACCAAGCCAATGCAGAGTGCAGACTTTGTCCAGCACAGGTTCCCTCTGGTGCCCATTTCACTTCACACTCCAAGGACAGCGCTGATGCTGAGTGTTGCCACGTATCAAGGACTCTGTGCCTTTTGCGTTTTGCATTCTCAGGACAGGGAGAGGCTATGAAATCACAACTATCTGTCACAATCCCTTACCCACAACTCGTGTTCTAAGACAGCCCCTGCATGAATACACTCATGACTACTTGCTCCTCCAGAATCCTCAGCTGACTTCTCAAATGAAAGGGAAGCATTCTCCGTTCCTTTTCACATTGCAGTCAGTTTCCCACCACATAGAATTCTCAGTGGGTTTGTGTCAGAGGCTCTCCTCTGGGGACACACTGTCTCTCAAGGCAGCCCCCATCGAGTCCGTACAAGAATACTGCTTCAGGGACAGTAAAATGCAGGGGCCTTCAACTCCCAGGTCAGTAAGCTCAGACAAGACCTTCTCAGGATTGGCTCCCTGCTCTGTACCCCAAAAATATTCCAGGAAGTGCAGAAACTTTTTGAGCCAGTTCACTATGCAGATTGCTGTTTATATGTCAATTTAGACTCTATTTCTTCAAGGCACTCAATCTTGTCCTAGTGGTGCTCACCAGGACTGTCTCCCTTTCACTCCCACCCCTGAACCTTGATCACACTGGCATGTGGCCAGTGCTGGGGTGCTCTGTTTCACCCTCTGTTCCAACATCCAAAGTTTCTGGGTTTATCTAAGTGTTCACTATTGAACATCTGTATTCTCCCTCAGTGACTCACCTTGATACAGGGGCTCTCCAGTTCTTTTGATTTCAGTGACTCACCTTGATAAACAGTAGCTCTCCAGTTATTTTGATTCTATCTTACAGAAAAGTAGATGAGTATTGAGTGCCTCGAATACACCATCCTAAGTCTCAATTAATGGAACTTTTTTTTTTTTTTTTGGTACCGGGGATTGAACTCTGGGGCACTCAACCAGTAAACCACATCCCCAGTCCTATTTTGTATTTTATTTACAGACAGGGTTCCCTGAGTTGCTTAGCACCTTGCTTTTGCTGAGGCTGGTTTTGAACTCACCATCCTCCTGCCTCAGGCTCCTGAGCCACTGGGATTACAGGAGTGCGCCACCACACCAGGCAAATGGAGCCATTTTTATTGTCAGATTTTGCTTCATGCAGAATCTGTTTTGGTGTAAGTTGTCCCAAAGATCCCACATTTGTCTTATACTAAGTTCCCATATCTTTTGGACTTCATTTATGGATTGACTGCTGTTCCATTATCTGTCTTATTTGAATGTGATATTATTTCCAGGTGTTGGTAATATTCATGATCTTGTCATGAGAATTGAGTGTACATCTCTTTATTTTTATCTTCTATTCACATCTTATTTTAACAAAAATAATTAAGTGATTTCTTGGTTTATTATTTTAATAAATTCAAAGCAAAGCATCCCCCTTCAAAAACACTATTTCATACCTACCACTGAGTGCTATATTTATATTATATCAAAGTAATAAAGATTCTAACAGAAGAAAATGTAAAAAAAACCCCACAGGATACTAGGAAAATGTTTACTATTTTAGCATCGGTGAATAAACTTACAGTACTAAATTCAGTTACCCTACTTAAGACCCCTAACACAACAAAATCCTCTTGTAGTTTTATGGCCTCCTCCAAGGAATGATTGGTAATTATATTTAGTGCAGCAAATGGTGATTTTCTGATTGCCCTGCGCTCTAGTTCATTAGAACTAGGCTGGAATGAGCTTGCACATTTTGAATTAGACTGCAGAAGGGTGCAAGTGGTAAATGAACCTTGGCACCATTTCCAGATTGCCATGTGAAACCCAAAAGGCACCCTTTGTCCAGAGTCATTTCTTTAAATACTATAGAATTAACAAAGTTTCTTGATTTTAGAAAATGAATATGTTAAAACTGGACACCGGAGAGCAACTCTACTTTTTAACAACATAGTCAGCAAACAGGAATCATCACTTGTTCAAAGATCTAGATGTTTTAAGATTAGACTGTTTCCCATGGTCTCCCAGCAAGGGGACAGGTAGAGCTGGTTACAGTTATCAACCTCAAGTCCCTATGGTTTTTTGTGTCATAATATTTTATAAAACATACAGCTCGATGACATTTTGAAATTCAATTAGACAGTCTAACTTGCTTTCATTTATCATGATCACTCATGTATTTGGGTTCAGTCCCATACTGTGATATTGTGCTTTCTACTTTCTGTGGTCTTTATTTGTTCCTCCCCCTACTCTTTTTAATTGCTTGAGTTTTCTTTATTGTCTCTCTACCTTTTACTGATCCTGGAAGCTACTGATGTACTTGGCTAAAAAATTAAGTTAGTCATTATATCTACTGCAAGCCCCCATCCTTACCCTCTTCCATGTTATTTTTGTGTCCTAACTTCACTTTATTTTTAGTAGTTCCAGAGAATTGATTCTTCATTTTCTTCTTCTTTTTTAATATAACCTAATGCTTGTTTGCTTTATCCCATTGTTTTATTCATATTATTCTTATATCCTCCTAATCTTACTCTGGCTTATATTTCCTAAACTGTATACTTCTTAATTAGTTATAACTTTTTATAAGTCTCTCCTCAGGGACTTGAGATAAATATATGACAAATTAATTCCTGATTTGCTTAGAAGAGACTTTTTTCTGCTTTTCTCCTGAAGACTGTTCATCTGGGTATAGATTTATAAGCTGATGATTACTTTTATTCAACATGTAAAACTGATTATTCTATCATCTAAAGACTCAATCAGTTGAATTTTTTCCATTATAAACACATTGTCTTTTTGGTATCTTCTAAATTTTTTTTTTCATCTTTGGTATTTTGTACTTTGGTAACAATGTATCAATTCTACATTCTATTTAATTTGTCCAACAGGTAAGTTAGCGCTCCCTCTGTGTGGAAGATTCTCCTTCCTTCTATTACAGAAAATTTGCAGCCATTTTTTTACTCTTCAAATATTGTGACTTCTGCAACTGTTCTGAGATGTATACTTGACCTGCTCATTGTAACCTTCACACCTCATAACACTTTTGGGTTTTGTATATCTTTTCACAGTCTTCTCTGTAATATCCTGAAATCCATCTTTCAGGCAACCAATCCACTCCCCACTATTAAACCATTTTCTGAGTTTTATTCCAATGACTATATTCATTTCTAAAAGTCTATTGGTTCTTTTCAACTCTCCTTTTTTTTCGCAGTGGCCTATGCATCATGATTTCTATTCTTTCACTTCTTTGATCATTTCAAACAAACTCATACCATTGCCTCTTGGAGATTGTTCCATTACCTCAAGTTCTTTGCCTGCTAATTCTCTTTGGTTTGTTTGGTTAGATCATTTTTTTTGTGTTGTTTGTAAATTTTTATTGTTAGCTTAACTTTAATGGGTTTTGAGATAATGTATCCATTATTGTAGAAAAATCTCCATGGAGCAATTTTGTGGTTTCTTTCCCTCCTGCTCATTGCCCCAAATTATTTCACAAGTTATGGATCCATTTTATGAATATTTCACACCATGGGGTAGAATAAATTCAGACCTTCTGTACCACCCACAGTAATTGTCGAGTGGTCATAAAGTTTTAACCCCTAAGAAGAAACAACACACCCTCCTACTTCTCAAAGTCAGGCAAATGACCAGCTACCCGATGAAAGATTTGGAAGATCGGCATCTCCCCCAAGCATCAAGGGTAAAGGTTTTCTCATGCCCTTATAATAGAGACAGCAACCCTTGAGGGATCCTGCCTTTATCCAGGGGGCTCAGTTCCAATTTTCATTTTGGCTCAAAACTATGTCACAAGGTTGTTAGCCAAGATCTCATAAGGATATTAAAACCCCAACCCCTAGCTGTTGTACCTGGTTATGACTTACCCTTCCAGCAATGATGGACTAGGTTATTTAGACCAACTCTTCTATTGAAGACAACTAAAATGTAGTGATAAAACAATGATATTATTAAAACCACCAAATAAATGTAAAACATATTGAGAGAAAACTGGGTCAAGATCCAGAGTAGAAGATAAAAACAAAGATTTGCTATTGCCCCAGGAGCATTTGCTATTCCAGAAAAGGTAGATGAGAGAACACAGAGATGTAAAACCCAGATCCTGCATCAAGGAGGTACTCGCTATTCCAGCTGCTGAAAGTGCTGCAGCAGATAACCTCTGGTTATTATCCTCTTCAGAGATAGTCTCAGCTGCAGGGAGCCACCTGGTCAGGGTCATACCAATTCTAGCATAGACCACATCCAATAATTGGTTGAGATGAAGGTATAAAAGCTTGATAATTTTGTTCCTACTTAAGAGAATGCCAATGAGCCATTGCCATTCAGCACTCATTGGGCCTACATCACAGTTTGAATTTCCATCTGCCCAATTCTGCTTCATTCCCTTCCCTTTCACAACTATTGATCTCAACAGCACTTCCCTCAAAATGCTGAATTCCATCTGACTCTAAAGATTATCAAAGGCATTGCTGTTGTGGGTTGGGTTTTCTGTGAAGCTTTTGGTAGTTTTGAAGACCTAATGTGTAAAAATTAAGAGTCTAGGACTTAACTAAGGATCAACTATGACCCAGAAAAATAAAAAATCTTGATATTGGAATGGAGTAATCTGAGTTGGCGAGTACATCCAGGCACTTGACAGCAGCAATATGATCCACTTTGGAGAACACCTACTAATCAGTAAGGAAAAAAAAACTGTACTACAGTGGAAAAATGAGCAGAGAAGCATAGGTAATTAACTCAGTAATTTTCAGGAAAATGCAATTAAAACTATAATCAGATAGCTTTGATCATACAACAGTGTGGCTAAAATTTAAGACCAACAATACCAAGAGTTAACAAGGATGTGAAAAAACAGGAATATACACTTCTGGGGGAAGTATTACTGGTAAAATCACTTTAGTTTGGTATTATCCATCAAGTTTAAGATATTCATGTTCCATGATCTAGCAATTCCACTGCTATATATGTTCATATCTGTATGAATTTAGAGAAACTTATAATGATCTTCATGGCAGCATAGGAACTGCTATTCATAGTGTTATTGTTTATAGTAGCAAAAAAAAAAATAGAAAAATCCAAAATACATCACCAAAAATGTTTAAATTGTGTCTCTCAACTGTAGAACATAAACAAGTTTATTTTTATTTATTTGTTCTAATTAGTTACACATGAGAGTAGAATGCACTTTGACATATCATACATACATGGAGTATAACTTCTCATTCTTCTGGTTGTACATGATGTAGAGTTACACTGGTCGTGTAATTATACATGTACATAGGGTAATAATGTCCAATTCATTCTACTATCCTTTCTTTCCCCATGCTCCCTCCACTCCCTTCACTCCCCTCTGTCTAATCCAAAGTACCTCTGTACTTCCCTAGCCCTCCCCCATTGTGAATTAGCATCTGCATATTGGAGAAAACATTCAGCCTTTGGTTCTTTGGGATTGGTTTATTTTGCTTAGCATGATATTCTCCAGCTCCATTCATTATCAGCAATTGCCATAATTACATTCTTCTTTAAGAATAAATAATATTCCATTGTGTATATATGCCACAGTTTTTTTATCCATTCATCTGTTGAAGGGCATCCAGGTTGGTTCTGTAGTTTAGCTATTGTGAGTTGAGGTTCTATAAACACTGATGTGTCACTGTAGTATGCTGATTTTAAGTCCTTTGAGTATAAATCAAGGAGTGGGATAGCTGGGTCAAATGGTGGTTTCATCCCCAGTTTTCTGAGGAATTTCCATACTGTTTTCTAGACTGGTTGCACCAATTTATAGTCCCACCAGCAATGTACTGAGTGTATCTTTTCCCCCACATCCTTGCCAACACTTATTGTTGCTTGTATTCTTGATAACTGCCATTCTGACTGGAGTGAGATGGAATCTTAGAGTAGTTTTGATTTGCATTTCTCTAATTGCTAGAGATGTTGAACATTTTTTCATATGTTGGTTTATCCATTGTATTTCTTTATCTGTGAAGTGTCTGTTCAGTTCTTTGGTAAGTTTTTTTAAAAATAATTTTTAGTTGTAGATGGACACAATACCTTTTAAAATATTTTTTAGATGTAGATAGACTTTTATTTTATTCATTTATTTATATGTGGTGCTGAGAATCAAACCCAGTGCCTCACACATGTTAGGCAAGTGCTCTACCTCTGAGCCACAACCCCAGCCCATAAAATACCTTTTATTTTATTTATTTTTTTATGTGGTGCTGAGGATCAAGCCCAGTGCCTCTCATGTGCTGGGCAAGTGCTCTATCAACTGAGCTACAACACCAGGCCTTGCGTTAAGTTTTTTGAGTTCTTATATATCCTGGAAATTATATGGTAAAGATTTCCTCCCATTCTGTAGACTCTCTCTGCACATTATTGTTTCCTTTGCTGAAAAGAAGCTTTTTAGTTTGATACCATCCCATTTATTGATTCTTGATTTTATTACTTGTGCTTTAGTAGTCTTGTTAAGGAAGTTAGCTCCTAAGCCAACATGAAGATTTGGGCCTACTTTTTCTTCTATTAGGCACAGGGTCTCTGTTCTAGTGCCTAGGTCTTTGATCTCCTTTGAATTGAGTTTTGTGCAGAGTGAGAGATAGGAGTTTAATTTCATTTTGCTACATGTGGATTTCCAGTTTTCCCAGAACAATTTGTTGAAGAGGTTATCTTTTCTCCAATGTATGTTTTTGGCACCTTTATCTAGCATGAGATAAGTGTATTTATTTGGGCTTGTCTCTGTGTCTTCTATTCTGTACCATTGGTCTACATGTCTATTTTGGTGCCAATACCATGCCATTTTTGTTACTATTGCTCTGTAGTATAGTTTAAGGTCTGGTATTGTGATGCTTCCTGCTTCACTTTTCATGTTAAGAACTGCTTTGGTTATTCTGGGTCTCTTATTTTTCCAAATGAGTTTCATGATTGCTTTTTCTAATTCCGTGAAGAAAGTCATTGGGATTTTAATTGGAATTGAATTAAATTTCTATAACCCTTTTGGTAGTATGGTCATTTTGTCAATTAATTCTGCCTATCCAACAGCACAGGAGATCTTTCCATCTTCTAAGGTCTTCTTCAATTTCTTTCTGTAGTATTCTGTGTTTTTATTGTAGAGGTCTTTCACCTCTTTTGTTAGATTGATTCCCAAGTATTTTATTTAAAACAATTTTATTTTATAAGGAAATAAAAATAGTAATGGGATGAAATAAAATGCAGGTACAATTCAGATGCAACAGATAAGCTAACATATTAAATAAAAGAAGCCAGATACAAAATAATATATTTTATATTATTTAATGCATATGAAGTTCTAAAGCCAAGAGAAATTAAATTAGTGTTTAGAGATACATATTTTATGTAGATGAGTATAATAAACATTACCATAAAACATTACCATAAAATCAATAATGTAAACACTAAAGTTCTATAAAATTGCTATTAGAACTAATAAACAAATTCAGCAAAATTGCAGGATACAAAATCAACATAGAAAAAAACAGTTGTTGTTTTGCACATTAACAATGAAAAATTTAAAAGGAAATTAAGAAAGTAATTCCATTTTCATAAAAAAGAATAAAATACTTAGACAGAAACTTAGCCAAGGAAACAAAAAAAAAAAAAACCTCATAAAGAGAAAACTCCAAAGTGTTGCTGAAAGAAAATAAAGAAAACACAAATAAATGGAAAGACTCTCATGAACATGGATGGAAGAGTTCATCTTTTTCAGATGGAAATACTACATATAACAACCTACAGAATCATTGCAATCTCTGTCAAAATCCCAATGGTATTTGTGTACATACAGAAAAATCCAGCATAAATTCATATGGAATCTCAAAGGAACCTGAATAACCAAAATAATCTGAAAGAAAAACAAGGTGAATGTCTCACATATCCTGATTTCAAACTTATTACAAAGCCCCAGTAATCAAATTGTGGTACTAACATAAAAAGAGACAATGTAATAGGGTAGAAAGTTCAAAAATAAACATTTGTACATATGTTCAAACAATTTTTGATAAGGGTGCCAAGAACATTCTTTGGGGACAGTCTTTTCAATGATTGGTGTTGGCAAAATCAGATATCCACATGCAAAAGAATGACATTGGAGCCTTATTTTAGATCATATACAACAATTAGGTGAAAACTGATCAAAGACTCAAAACATCAGAGCTAAAACTATAAAATTCTTAGAACACAGAAGATATTCCATGACATTTGATTTGATAATGAAAACAGACATTTAAAATAAACTTAGACAAATGAGAATATCAAGTTTCAAAATTTCCTTGCATTAAAGGACATAATCAAAAGTGAGAAAAGGCAACTTTTGGAATGGGAGAAAATATGTCAAATCATGTATTTGGCAAAGGGTTACAATATATAAAGAACTCCTACAACTCAACAATAAAAAAATAAAATGACCAATTAAAATGGGCAAAAGACTTGAATAGCTATTTCTTCAAAGAAGATATACAAATTGCCAGGAAACACATGAAAAGATGCTCAACATCACTAATAATTAGGAAATGCAAATCAAAACCATGAGGTACCATCTCACAGCCATTAGAATGACAATTATAAAAAAGAAAAACAGAAAATAAGTGTTGGTGATGATGTGGAGAAACTGTAACATGTGTGCACTGTTGTTAGGAATGTAAAATGGTACCGTTGCAATGGAAAACAATATAACAGTTCCTCAAAAAATTAAAAATAGAATTAATACATGATCTAGCAATTGCACTTCTGGGAATATAATCAAAAGAACTGAAAACAGGATCCTGAGCTATTTGCACACCTATATTCACAGTAGCATTATGGACAACAGCCAAAACGTGAAAACAATCAAGCATCCATCAATGGATGAGTAAACAAAATGTAGTATATACATAAAAATGGAATATCATTCATGGTTAAAGAGGAATAAAAGTCTTTGACACATGCTACAACATAAATAAATGTTGCGTACTTTATGCTAAGTGAATTAAGACAGCAGTAAAAAAGGAGGAAGAGGAAGATGATGAGGAGGTACTTAGAGTAATCAAAATCATAGAGACAGAAATCAGAACATGGAGCAGGGGCTGTAGCTCAGTGGTAGAGCACTTGCCTAGCACCTGTGAGGAACTGGGTTTGATCCTCAGCATCACATACAAATAAATAGATAAAATAAAGCTTTGTGTCCATTTACAACTAAAAAAATACTAAAAAAAAAAAAAAATTAGAAATGTAGTGGCCAGAGTGGGGGCAGGGGTGAATGAGTAGTTGTTTAATGGTATAGTGCTTCAGTTTTGCAAGATGAAAAGAATTCTGGAGATTGGTAATACAGCAATGTGAATGTACTTAACAGTACTGAACTGTATACCTAAGAATGGTAGAGATGGTAAATTTTATGTTATTTTTTAAAATGTCTATGCAATAGTTACCTTTGGCAAGATAAGAAAGGATTTGGATTAGGAAGGAACATTTTAATTTTCATTTTATCCCTTTACTATAATTTTAATGGAATTTTGAGAGGAAGTGTGGCAAAACATGAATTTCAAACATTGCAGAAAAGTTGTCTTTGCTTTTTGCTTTTTTTTTTTTTTTTTTAGGAGAAAATGCCAACAACCAATGTGTGAAGGACAGACTGAAATCAGGGGAACCTGATGACAGTAGAGATCTATAGGGAATGAGTATATTAGTCAAATTGAAGACACTCAAGTAGATGGCGGCAGGGGAGTCAGGACAGACTGAATTAGGGTCACATGGGTCTCATGGCCTTTGAGACTACTTGTAAATTAGTTCTTATATTCCAAGGATCAATCCCTTTCCACTCCCAGTCTTTATTTTGAACAAAACTCTTCATGTTCCTCTATTGACTTGGTTGGTAGCTACTGTCCCCAGCAGTCAGAAGAGGTCCAGAGAGAAGAGCATCAGCAGGAGGTCTACCTGCATGGATCCCTCTGGGGCATCTCACTGTCAGTGGCTGGATTGTGGAACATTTCGATATCAAAATCAAGGTGAAAGTTTATGAGTTGTTTTGTTTTTTAACTCACAAATCTTCAAACAAGGCAGGGTAAGCAGAGAGGGGCAGATAGAAGTCCTCTGTTCCAGGTGTCCTGCAGCAACTTCCCATTTAAAGATCATTTAGAGTGTGTGTGTGTGGGGGGGGGGGGTGTCTCAATTTTTAGGGATCATTTTCTACTGGGTGCTTCAAACAGTTCTGGCAACAAGGGCAGTTGAGCAGGTTGATACAAAGCTATGTTAAAACAGGACTCTACAGAGGGCTTCCTACCTAACTTGGTCAGCCTTTGCCAGGCCTAGGCTGCAATCAGCTAGTCCTAGTCCTCCACTACTTCTAAGACACATCTCTGTCAGCACCTCTTGGACTGATAGGATACACCAACTACCCGATTTGAAGAGTCGTCGTCTTGGTATGTTCACAAGATCTTCCAGTTTATGAACTCAGTTTTACTTTCATCAAATATTGGAATTTGGCTTTATTTTCTTTCCCCCAATTTAGTTCAGCCTTAGTCTCAGATTAATATATAACATTATCCAAACTATGGGTTAAGACAGACAACAAGTAAAGCTCAGATACATGTCACCTAGGGAAGAGGGCAGGTGGTAGAGAGACAAGGGAACCAGCATTCATTGAGCACATCTCTAAAGCTGTGATATTATCAATAGATTATGCCATTTAATATTCGTGACAAGTCTATGAGGTATAAATGATCATTTTCTGTTTTGTAAACTAATAAACGGAGGCTTGGGAAGTTTTCATGATCAAGTTATCAAAGTTAGATAAGTTACACAGAATAAGGGAATGCTTCAGAACACAGCTCGTCTGTCTGGACATTGTCCTCGGTCCTCCCTGGAGTGGTCAACTGAGTTGATGAAACTCGAGTGTAACCACAGTGAGTCAGGAGTCAGCCTTTGCTTGAGATAAGAAGGTGTAACTGGCACTTCTCATTCTTCTTGTGCCTTTTCCCAGTTGCTGTGGCAAAGAGGCTTCTCTAAACAGAACAGTTCTCCAGTTCACCAGCAGGAAACAGGACTCACGCTCACCAGTTTGGCCCTGGTTCCTACATTAATGCTAACAGGAGATAAACAGATTCAAAATCTGTATTTTAAAATTTGGGGTTGCAGAATAAAACATCATGAATTCAGTGATGATTATGTTTAAATGTTAAGTTTATTCTTGCTGCCAAATGACAAAACAAAATAATGATGATCATTGAGTTTGCATCAATCCAGACTTCGTGCTTACTTATTCATGAATGCTACACTGATTTCCCCCAACTCATAAAAGGTTTATAAGAACACAAGAGGGAACATACTGAGAAGTTTTTAAATATTTAGTAATTGAATGGCAAGTTTTCAAATTATGCTGGAAAATTAAAGTCATCTTTCTTGTTCAGTGTAATAAACCTGCATTAAAATGTTGAAGCAGTTTGTTGCTCAGAAAAGATCAACATCCCTGTTTATGTCTTCAGAATCTCCTTCCATTTTATGAGGATATGAAAAAAGTGACCATGTTTCTAGATCTGCATAAAGAGAAACTTTGCTGGAATATCACTTCCTCCAACTTCTTCTTCCCAAGATGACCTACTTAGCCATCCTTTAATCCTACTTATTACAAGAAGCACCTTCATTTAGATGACCATTAGCTCCTGGAAGGTAGTTCCAAGCTTTGAACTTTATCCTTTTTGGTGCCATAATAGTGGTTCCCAATGTTTGCTGAAGGTAAGAACCAGTTATGATGGAAATTTTTTATGTTAACTTTTTTGGGTCATGTGGTGCCCGGATATTTGTTAAACATTATTTCTGGGTGTGTCTCTAAGAGTGTTTCTGTTTTTCATTTGTTTGTTGTGGTAATAGGGATTGAATCTAGGGCCTTGTGCATGCTAGGCAAGTGCTCTACCAATGAGCTACGCCTTCCTGCCCAAGGTCAACATTTGAATCAGCAGTCAAAATAGAGCAAATTGTTCTCCTTAATGTGGGTGGACCTCATTCAATCCACTGAAGGCAAGAATAAAAACTGAGTAAGAAATCTCTCTTTCTCTGTCTCTCTCTCTCTCTCTCTCTCTCTCTCTCTCTCTCTCTGCCTGTCTTCAAGTTGGGACATAAGTTTTCTCCTGCCTTTGGACTCAAATCCTTTAGACTGGAAATTGCACCCAGTTTGCCAGGGTCTCATCCCATTACCTCTGGTGGATCTGTAAATATTGGACTTTTCAGGTTATATAATCATGTGAGTCAACTAACACTCAAACACTCAAATCTGCATTATGATATTCCATGAGGATACATAATATCCTTATGATTTTCTGTCTGGATGATCTGCAAGTGGAGTATTGAAGTGTCCTATTACCTTTGTCTCATTCTCCTTCAGATCTGTCCATATTCAGGTGTTCTGATGTTAGGTTCACAAATATTTATATATATCTTCCTGTTGAAGTGACACTTTTATCTTTAGTCTGTGGCAGCTTTTGTTGTAAAGTCTATTTTATCTTACGTAAGTATAGGTGCCCCTGCTGTCTTTTGGTTACTATTAATATGGCATATCTTTCTCCACCCATTCATTTTCAGCCTGTGTATAGAGCGAAAATGAATCTCTTTTAACGTCTTTCAGTTTAGTCTTATTTATGAATCCATTCACTCATTACATACATTTTAATTGTAGAGTTTAGCCTATTTGCATTTAAAGGAATTGTTGATAGGTAAGAACTAACTGTTTACATTTTCATAATTGATTTCTTTTAGATCCCTTATTTCTTCTCTTTCTCGTTTGCTGTCTTCCTTACTGATATGACAATTTTTTTGTAGTGACTTTCTGATTCTTTTCTATTTATAATTTGTGTATCTAGATAGATTTTTCCCTTTGTGATTATCAGGAGGCTTGCATAACATAATTTACATATAATAGTCTATTTTAAGCTGATAACAACTTAAATTCAATTACATTTTTTAAAAATCCGTCTTTTTCCTCCTCTCCCCTCAACTTTACATTATTAGTGTCAGGTTTTACTATCTTTTAATATTATGTCCCACTAACAAATATTGTGGGCTGGAGACGTAGCTCAGTGGTAGGTGGCTCACTTAGCATGCTTAAGGCTCTGTGTTTAACCCAGCAGCACACACACACACAAACTGATTACAGTTGTTCCTATTACTTTTTCTTTTTTAAAAAAACTAGGGTCAGAAGTGCCACTATTTCATTATTATATTATTCTGTATTTGCCTATATATTCACCTATAACAGTGAGATTTATACTTTCACATTCTTTCATGTTATAATTTGACATCTTTTCATTTTAACTTAAAGAACTCCATTTAAAAATTCTTGTAATACAGATCTACTCATAAAAAACTCCTTCAGTTTTTGTTTAAGAGTCTTTATCTCTTCTTTATATTTAAAGGATAGTTTTGCTCAGTACAGTATTCTTAGAATGCAGATTTTTTTCAGCACTTTTTTATTATATCATCCCACTCTTTCATGGCTTACAAGGTTTCTACAAATAAGTCCACTGATAGCCTTATGGAGGTTTCTTTGTATTGTGGCAAGTTGATTTTCTCTTGCTGCTCATAAAATTATTTGTCTTTGACTTTTGACAATGTAAGTATAACATGACTCTATGTAGATATCTTTAGATTCAATCAAACTTGGGATCCTTTGGGCTTAATGACTCTTGATGTCCATTTCCTTTCACAGACTTAGAAACAATTTTCACCATTATTTCTTTACATAGATGTTCTCCCCTTTCTCTTCTCCTTCTGAAAATCCTATAATGCCTATATTGATTTCTTGATTCCATTGATGGTGTCCTATAAGTTCTATAGAATTTTATTTAGTCCGTTTAAATTATTTTTTTCATATTGCTCCTATGAATTAGAAATTTTAATGACCTGCTTCAAGTTCACTGATTCTTGTTTGATTGATTCTACTTTTGACATTATTGGATTTTCAGTTTGGTCATTGCATTCTTTAGCTTCATTATTTCTGTTTGATTCTTTTTCCATGGTTTTCATCTCTTTGTTGAACTTCTAATTTTTGCTTATGTGTTGAACATAGATTGTATTCTCTTATGGCTCACTGAACTTCTTTAAGATGATTATTTTTGGACTGTGGATCTAGCTAAGTGGGAGAGTGCTTACCTAGCTTGTGCAAGGCTGTAAGTTTTGATCCCTAGCACTGCAAATAAAGAAAAAAGTTTATCATTTTTAATTTTTTGTCAGGAGATCTCCATTTCTAAAGGGCAGTTGCTGGAGCTTTATTCCTTTGGTGGTACCATGTTTCCTTGATTCATCATGATCCTTGTAGCCTCATATTAGTGTCTGCTTTGAGGAAGTAGTCATTTCCTCCAGTCTCTAAAGACCTATTTTGGCAGAGAAAGACTTTTGTCCCAGCCAGAGACTCTGGATGGAATCTCTGTGGAATCAAAGACTCTGGTTAGCAGCATCTACTGATAAGACAACTTCCATGGCCTATGGATAGGTAGACCCACTGATGAGGTTCACAGATATGCCTCTGCCAAAGGCTATGGGTAAGCCATCTATTGGGGTGGCAACAGAATAGTGTTCAGATCCATGTACTGATTATTGAGAGCCCCTGACACTTTCTTCTTAGCCACCCCTCAGGTAATCTAACTGTGCATATGTTTTCAGTGTTCTTCCTGATGGTGACAGAAATGGGCATTGTGAAAGGCTGAGGAGGTTGCTGAATGTTTTCTTTTCTCTCCCTTTTACTTACAAAAGAATTGAGAAGACTAGGGGATTTTTCTCAGAACCATGCTCAGGCTTGGGGAAGGGGAAACATGGATAAAGTGAAACTGTTCTTGGTACCCTATTCAATGTTTCTTCTCTCATTTCTGTATTTAATCTATCACCTGGATTCATTGGCTCTCACAAGGTATTTTGGTCTGTGGATGGTTGTCAAGTTGGTGTTTCTGTGGACAGATGTTATGGTTTGTATGTGAGGTGTCCCCAAAAGCTCCTACATTAACGCAGGAATGTGCAGAGGTAAAATGATTAGATTATGAAAGTTGTGACCTTATCAATCCATCCTACTTTGAATGGACTGACTGGGTGGTAACAATAGGCAGGTAGGGCATGGCTGGAGGAGGTGGGTCACTGGGAGCATGCCCTGAAAGAGGGCATCTATGGTTTCTTCTCACTGTCCCCTATCCCTACTTCCTGGCCCCACTATGGGTTGAGAAGCTTTCTTCTGCTGGGCCCTTCCCCCATGATGTTTTGCCTCACCTTGGACCCACACCAATGAAGTCAGCTGTGGATTGAGATCTGTAAGTTGCTCTTATTAGGTATTCTGCTTACAGCAACACAAAGCTAACAGATATTGGTACTGAAAAGTGGGGTCATTGCTGTGACTAACCTGACCATGTGATTCAGAAGCCTTTGAAAATAGTTTGCAGGAGGAGTTTGGAAAAGTTTAGAAATGCAGACTGGAGAAGGCTTAGAATGTTGTAAGCAGAGATTAATGAATGATTCTTGTGGGAGTGTAGACCAGAATGCTGATGATAAAAATGCACAAGTTGTGCTCACAAGGTTTCAGAGGGGAATGAGGACTCTATTAGGAGTTAGACTGGAGACCATATGTGTTACATTCTGGCAAAGAACTTATCTAAATTTTGCCCATTCCTGAGATTTTGTGTGAAGCCAAATTTAAAGGTAATGGACTAATTAACTTGGAGGAGAAAATTTTAAGGCAGCACAGGATTCAGGTATAGATTTTGGCTGGAAGCTTTTAGTCAGGTTTATTATAAGAACCAGGAATAGAAAGCAAGAATTGAAGGATTTCAAAAACTTGCAGTTTGGCCAGAAAATTGCATGTAAAATTGGAGACAAGGAAGGTGTGGTAGTTCAAAAGATTATAGCCACTAAAGAGATGCCAAGTACATTGCACAGACACAATAAGAAAGATGACTTGAGGGTAACTCAAGATTCTGCAAGACCATACTCATTGCAGGCTCAAGGATATGGAAGTGAAGACTCCTTTAAAAGACCATGGGGTGGGGCTGCTTGCACAGGGTTACCATAAAGTTGTTTCCTTCAGATTTGCTTCACCATGCTTACCAGCCCAGGCACTCAGAGGCCATTGTAGCCTTTGTCCAAGGTGGCTGATGCCTGCTAGAGCTGGCAGCAGACCTTGACATTATCCACAAGTTGCTGGTTCTGCAGGATGCTGAACTTAGGGAGTAATTGAGGTTTCCACTGAGGTTTCAAAGGAAGGCCTGAGAGGTCAGGAAAAGTGTGGCAGGGTCAGAATCCCTGCGGGATTTTGAGAGGGTGATTCATGAAGCTGTGAGAAGGAAACTGAAGTTGCATAGACCCCACCCCCAGGATTAAGAGATGTTAGTAACATGACCCATCTTCTGAGGAAAGCTGCTGTCTGCAGAGAGAGCCAGGATAAAAGAGAGACCATGAGTGCTGGAAGCAGCAAGGTCAAAGTCCTTTGGAGAGAACATTTCACCACCATATGCCACACATGCTGAATGTGGATCTACAGGATCTAATATATTCCTGGCTGTGTTTCAGTCTTGCTTTTGTCCCATCCTTCTTTCTATGCCCTATTCCTTCCTTTCAGAATGGGAATGTTTACTCTGTGCCATTGTATATTCATAATAGGTAACTTGATTTTGATTTTCTCAGGGGCTCACAGTCAGGAATTTGCCTCAAGTCTTAGAAGAGACCTTGAACTTGAACTTTTGGGCAATGTTAGAACTGATAAGATTATGGGGACTCTTGGAAATGGATTAATGTATTTTGGCACTGTGAGATGGGCATGAGTTTTGGGGGGCTAGGGGTAGAATGTTATGTTTTAGATATGAGGTATTCCCCAAAAGCTCCTTTGTTAATGAAGGGATATTCAGAGGTGAAATAATTGGATTATGAGGGTTGTAATCCTATCAGTCCATCCTAGTTTAAATGGACTGACTGGGTGGTAACTATAGGCAGATGGGGCATGGCTGGAGGAGGTGGTCATTGAAGGCATGCCCTGGAAGGATTCATTTTCCCCTTGAGCCCTTGCCCTTGATCTCTCTGCTTCCTGGCCAATCATGAGTGGAGAGCTTCCTTCTACCATGCCCTTTCACCATGACTTACTACTTTACCTTCGGCCCAGAGCAATAGAGTCAGCTGACCATAGACTAAATCTCTGAAACTGTGAGCCACAATAAATTTTCCTTGCTCTAAGTTGTTCTTATCAGGTATTTTAGCCACAATGACACAAAGTTGACTACTATGGGAGAAAAGAATTAGGACCTACAATTCTGACATCTTGTTGAAACATTCTTAGAATTCCTTTTTCCTTTTAGGGGTTGAATAATATTATATTATATTGTTATTGTTGGAGGTTGAATTATATTGTCCAGTTGGGGTCCAGGTCCTTGATGTCCTAAACAAAGAATTGAGCAGAAGTCACAGTCAAATCACAGATTTATTCAAGGTGAAGGTGAAATTGGCAGAGTCGACAGAGAGAGAGAAGATGGGAGAGGCCCAGATGTCTGGGAATTCTTGTTTTATATGCTGAGCTATGAGAAATTCTCGTCCCTATACAGACTTGATTGAAGACCTTGCCCCATTTGCTCCATGGTTACCTTATAATTCCTGATTGGAATATTGCCCAATTTATCTCCATTGTTTATGTTAGAATACCTAATTAGAATACCATCACTTTACCCCCATTGGTTACTTTAGAATACCTACCTTGAGTGGTAGTCATGGGTGGTAAGTCCTCACTGGTGGGAGTTATCATGGTAATGTAACATATCCTAAATAGGAAGATGATGACTCATCTCCCTGTCCTATACTCCTGCAGTATTTTTCTTTTACCCCGCCTCTGCCATCTTGGCATCCCTGAACTTTTACCTAACATTTAACCCTGAGAAATATGATCCCACAATTCTTTTTGTGTGGCTGAGGGGCTGGAGGTATCATTTTATAGCTGCTTGAGGCTGACAATGGACTGTTGTTCCCTGTCTTGTACTCCAGCACATTCTTCTTGTACCTTGCTTCCACCATCTTGGCATCTCTGAACTCCTACCAAACAATATCCACATAGTACATTTTGCTTATCTATTTACCCATCAATGGACCCTTGAGTTGTTACCAAATAGTTGTTTAGCTATTGTGAACAAGGCTGTTATGAACATGGGTGTACAAATATCTCTTTAAGACTTGAATATTCTGCTTTCACTTTTTTTGGATATATACTCAGAATTGGAGTTGCTTGATCATATGATAATTAAAATTTTTAAGGAACCATGCTGCTTTCCATAGTGGCTGTATCATTTTACATTCTCACCAACTTGCATGTGTTTCAATTTCACCACATTCAGGGCTGGGATGTAGCTCAGTCATTGAGCACTTGTCTATCATGTACAAGGCCCTGGGTTCAATCCCCAGCACCCCCCACCCCACACACACAGAAAAATAGGTTTACCACATTCTCACCATTTCTTTTTTTTTTTTTTTCTTATCTTTGTATTTGATAATATCCATCCTAATGGGTGTGGGATGGTATCATGTGGTTCTGATTTGCATTTCCCTAATGATTCATGATATTGAACATGTTCTCATGTGTTTGTTGGCCATTTGTATGTCTTTGGAGAAATGTCCAATCAGATATTATGCTTATTTTTAAATTGTGTTATTTCTGTTGTTTTTGAGTTTTCTCTAAATATTCTGGACATAAATCCCTTATCAGATTTGCAAACATATTCTCCCATTCCATTTGTTTCCTTTTTATTCCTGTTGATATTGTCTTTTGTTGTACAAATTTTTAAAAATATGTATCTTGTCCAATTTATATATATATGTGTGTGTGTGTGTGTGTGTGTGTGTGTGTGTATTTTTTTTGGCTTGTACTTTTGGTGTCATTGACTGGTTGATGTTTTAACAAGGGTACCAAAACAATTCAATGAGAAAAGACTCTCTCTTCAACAAATGATACTGGGACAACTGGTTATCCACAAAAGAATCAAGTTATATGACTACCTCACAGCATATATAAACATTAACTCAAAATAGATCAATGATCTTTGTGTGTGTGTGTGTGTGTGTGTGTGTGTACTGGAAATTGGGCCTGGGGGTGCTCTACCTGTGAACTACAGTTCCAGACTTTTCATATTTTATTTTTGAGATGGGGTCTTGTTAAGTTGCTGAGACAGCCTCAATGTTTTAAATATAACAATTAAAATTGTAAAACTTTTAGAAGAAATGTAAGTAAATCTTCATACCCTTGGATTTCACAATCGATCCTTAGATAGGATATCAAAAACAGTAGAAATAGGGCTGGGGATATAGCTCAGTTGGTAGAGTGCCTGCCTCACATGCACAAGGCCCTGGGTTTGATCCCCAGCACTGCAAAAAAAAAAAAAAAATACAAACAGTAGTAATAAAATAAATAATAGACAAATTGGATTCCATCAAAATTAAAAACTGTGCATCAAAATAAAAAACTTGTGCATCAAAGGATATTAGGATGAAATAAAAAATCCATCTACAGAATGGGAAAGAACATTTGCAAATCATCTATCTGACAAGAGACTATTCAGATATATCAAACTTTTACAACTCAGGAACAAAAAGATAATCAACCCAATTTTTTCAATGACAAAGTATTTGAATAGGCATTTCCCCAAATAAGATGTATAAACAACCAACATAATCAACATTCTTAGTAATTAAGAAAATGTGAATTAAGACCCTAGAATGGAGATAATAATATTAATAGGAATATAACAAGTGCTGGTGAGGATGTGAAGGAACTGGAAAACATGCACATTCCTGAAGGTAAAGTGGTCTGGGCACTGTGGAAACCAGTTCTGTGGGTCTTCCAATAGTTAAATGTGGAATTACAATGATTACACAACTACACTCCTGAGTAGATGCCAACCTGGGGTTATTTGAAACCGTAACTGAAGACAGGTACATGTCCACTCATGTTCATGGCAGCACTAGTCACAATAGCCAAAAAGTAGAAATAACTGAAATTTCAATGCATAAGTGAGTGGATAAAAAATTATGATATGCACGCACAACAGAATATTCAGGTATACAAAGAATGAAGTACAGATGATTCCCAAATTATGATGATTCAACTTAAAAAATTTTAGACTTGATAGAGTAAAAGCAATATGCATTCAACAGAAACTGTATTTTTAACTTTTAATCTTTTCTTGGGCCGGTGGTATGTGATACAATACTCTCTTCCGATGCTAACCTGTGGCAGTAAGGCACGCTCCCAGGATCACATGGTTGCCATATGAAAAGCAGACTTTGTGTTAGCTAACTTTGCCCAACTGTTGGCAAATGGGTTACATTCAGGTGTGATATTTGTAAGTCAATGTACTAAATGCATTTCAACTTACGATATTTTCCACTTAAGAAGGGTTTACACTGATGTAGCCCCATCATAAATCAAGAAGTGTCTGTACTAACACCTGCCACAATAGAATGATTTTTGAAGACATTATGAAAGAAATGTCACAAAGGTCACTTATTATATGATTCCATATATATGAAAATACAGACTAGAAAAATCTGTAGAATGCATACTTGTGGTTTCCAGAACTGAGGAGAGCAGGTAATGAGGAGAAACTGTTTAACTGGTAAGAGGGTTTTATTTTGAATAGAAACATTTTGGAACTAAATAAAGATAACAGATGTGCAACATTGTGAATATACTAAATGCTACTGAATTGCTCACTTTAAAATGGTCAATTTTGTTATGTGACTTCACCTCAATAAATTTTACAAAACATATTCTACAGGGCTCACAGAACTGCCAGGAGAATCAGGCTTAGAAAACTCACAGGAACAAAAGGGAGGCCCTTGCTGGATACACTGGCCTATCCTAAAATCCCAGTGAATTGAGAGGCTGAGGCAGGAGTATGGCAAATCCAAGGCCAGCCTGGGCAACTTAGTGAGACCCTGTCTCAAAATAGAAAGGGTTACGAACTCAGCTCAGTGGTAGAGCAAGCACTCCTAGGTTCCTACTACGGCGGGTGGGGAGGTCCAGCAACCAGAGTAACAAAGAATTCATTACACAGATTCAGTATGGAGGGACACTGTTGGTCTGAGGCTAAGCCCACCTTCCATAGCTTACAGAGA
Source organism: Glaucomys volans (assembly GCA_020662805.1). Classification (NCBI taxonomy): domain Eukaryota; kingdom Metazoa; phylum Chordata; class Mammalia; order Rodentia; family Sciuridae; genus Glaucomys; species Glaucomys volans. The sequence goes on from JAJEJO010000817.1 coordinate 239,475, forward strand.
ATTCTCCCCTATTCAACAGAGAATGACACATAGGCATGGATATCTCTTGGAGAGGAATGTTGTGTCATCAAAAAAATTATTTCTTTATTGTTCCTGCATCTTTAGTTCATTATCTTAGAGTCCCAACAGGGTACATCTGATTATCTTAGCCTAATTCAGTGACCACTTCTTAATTCAAGAGAGTTGGGAAGGCAAGCATTTAGATTTTCCCATTCATATAAAAGAGAGGTAGACTGGTCAAGAAACTCCTCAATAAAGAAATGGTTGAGATGTTGAGTAGGCTTTTCTTCTAAAATGGTAAATGTCTACTGCATGTTAAACAAAACCAAAAGAGTCAATATAAATGTTGGGAAAGTAGAACAACTGTCTAGTTGTAGATTGGATGCTTACAAACCCCAGTGGGAAAACTCCAATAAGTACTAAGAAAGTTTGTTAAGATGTACAAGATGTACATACAAATAACAATAGCTTTTTTAACCCATTAGAAATGGAAATAGCAAAGATTCCCAATACCATAGCATAAAAATTTAGTAAATACTTAAGAAAATTTATAACAAAATTATAGGACTGATATGATACTGTTATAAAACCCTATTGAAAGACATAAAACAAAGTTTGAACAGACATACCACATATTAGTCAGCTTTCTGTTGGTATAATTAAGTACTTGGCATAGATAACTTATGAAGAAAAAGTCTTATTTAATTCAGAATTTTGGAGACTCAAAGTCCAAATGGTATAGCACAGGCTTAGTGAGGGTTGCCTCTTTGCTTCATCACCTCATGATATGGAAAGCAATAGTGGGAGGATATGCAGTAGCAAGCAGGTGATTATATCTCAAATCAGGAGGGGAGAGTTGGATGAGGCAGGCTAGTTCCTTTTTTAACAATCCTTTCACCAAAACTACAAAACAGTTGCACAAGAACTGCCAAGAGTTACATGAAAATTACCCCATTTTCCCAAGGACCTAAGGACCCACCATTAAACCCTACATTTTGTGTGTGTTGGGGGCAGGTACTGGAGATTGAATCAAGGGCCTTGCACATGCTAGCCAAGTGCTTTATCTCTGAGCTACATCTCCAGTTCTTAGACTCTATCTCTTAAAATTTCAACCATTTTCCAATACTGTCACCCTGGGGATAGGCCTCCAATCACATGGACCCTAGGGAGGCCAAAAACCAGAAGCAGACCATAGCATTCTGCCCCTGGCCCCCAACAGTTCTTGTCCATCTTACAGTGCAAAGTGCATTCATTCCATTCCCCAAGAGTTCAAAAGTCTTAACTGTTCCATATTGCTTAGAAGTTCAAGGCCAACTTCTCACCTGAGACTCAAAGTAAATTCAGCTATAAATCCCTATAAAATAAAAGAAATAAGTTAAATACTTCCAAGATATAATGGTGGGACAGGAATGGGGTAAATATCTCTATTCCAAAAGGTAAGAGTAGATTAACAGAAAAGTAGAATCAGCCCAATGCAGAACTAGAACACAGCATGACAAACATTAAATCCCAAAGCTTCAAGTCCAGCATTCTGGGCATTCTATAGGAAGGGATGGGTTTCCAAAGGTTTAGGCAGCCCCATCACTACAGCGTTGCTGGTTACAGGCCAAAGTACTGCTCTCCAAATCTGCATGCGGATGTCTGCATCTTTCCAAGGTCAATGTGGCATTTTGCTCGTCCTCTACCTCTCTGGGGTCTCCACTTTGGCTTTACTCCCACAGCTCTGCTGGGCGTCACCCCGTCAGGGGCTCAAACCCTGCAGCATATTGCCTGACCTCCCAGCCTTTCCTTTGAAATTATTTGAACTATGGACAATGCTGGACCCATTTGAATTATGGCTGCAGCAGCCAAGAAGCCCTCAACTAGTGAGCCAGAATCCTCGGCCATTCAGAGCACACATAGCATCCTGGGGCAATTTCCTAAAACAATTCTGCCCTGGAAAACTTCTGGGATAGCCTTAAGTATCTTCCCTGTTGTCCTAATGCAAAATACTTGGCTGCTTTAAATCTATGCCAATTGTTTTAGCAAGGAACCACTCAACTGTACCCTTCTTGGTCATAACCTTACATACTATAATGCTCTTTCCCTGGCCAGGCTGCAACTTTCCAAATCTTTCCATTCTGCTTCTTTTTATAAAAACTGATTCTTACAGTAAAATTGACTAAAAGCAGCCAATAATATCCATGCCACAGTCTGAATGCTTTGCTGTTTTGAAATATCTTCTACCAAATAAAGTAGTTCATCACTTTTAAGTTCAGCCTTCCAAAAAGTCTTACGACATGGACACAATGCATCCAGTTTCTTTACGTGGTGTAATGAGATGACCAATCCTCAATAGAATTCTCAGTTTCGTCTGAAACCTCATCAGCAAGGCCTCTACTGTTTACATTTCTATCAGCATTCTGGTCTTCTAAGTCCTCAGATTCCCCCATAATGCTCTGCTTATAGCATTCCAGTCTAGAAAAAGCCCCCAAATTCTTCTAATCTCTTCCCATTTACCAATTCCAAAGGCTCCTGTACACCTTTAAGTATAATTATAGTTATGATCCCACTCCTCAGTACTAATTTTCTATATTAGTAAGATTTCTGTCACTGAAACAAAATACCTGCCATTTACAATGAAAAGAAGTTTATTTAGCTCACAGTTTTGGAGACTGAAAGTCCAAATGACATAGTACAGACTCAGCAAGGGCCACCCCCAGGCTGGGTCACCTCATGGTGGAGACAGCAATGGCAAGAGTGTCCAGGAGTCAGTGAGTGATTATAGATATCTCAAACCAGAAGCAGGGAGAGCTAGGCAGGGCAGGCTCGCTCCTTTTGTAACAACCTTTTCACAAGGACTAAAAAGATTGCCCAAGAACTGCAAAAAGGTTACACAAGAACTACCTTGTGCTCCCAGTGACCTAAGGACCTCCCACTAGACCCCACTTCTTAGAAGTTCCACTACTGTTCAACACTGCCACCCTGGGAAAAGAACCTCCAGTTACATGGACCCTTGGAGGACATCCAAACAACAGCATACCACACCTATCATGAGCAGGAACAATTAATATCATGAAAAACCAGCAGTTGCTCAGTTCAAGAATTTGGAGCTACAGAACAAGAGGGACCAAGATGCAGTCCCAGTCTAAGACTGAAGGCCTGGAAGGTCTCTGGATAATCACCAGAGTCTACTTTGGAAGAGTCAAGAAATTTGAGTCTGATGTCCTTGGGTGATAGGAACAGCAATAGATGTACCACCAGCTCAAAAAGAATTGGGTTTGCATTCAAAGGGCTTCCTTCTTCTGCCTTTTGTTCCACTGGGACCCTCAGATGACTGGACAATGCCACTCACATTTAGGAAGGTCTCTTCCCTCAGTTTGTTGTCCCACATGTAAATCATCTCTGGAAACGCTCTCATTGACACACCCCGAAGCCTCTTAATCCTAGGCATTTCTCCATCCAATCAAATTGATAATACAGACTAGCCATCACAGAAATGTTCATATGTAAAAGTTTATATTGGAGAAAAAATTCCAATAATATCCAAAATATCATGGCTAATAATAGTGAATAGCCAAATACTATGAAAAAATTAAGATTTTAAACCTTAAAACTACTATAATCAAAACAATATAGTATAGGTATGCAAATAGACAATTAGAAGAGAGTCAGAAACTAACCAGTATAATAAAGGTAGCATTTCAATTCAGATGTAAAATGGTGGCTTATAACAAGTTGTATTTTATAGCTGACTACAGAACAATATATTTCCTGTGATTAACTAAAATACGTGGTGTGTATCAACCCCCACACACATTCACATATTCCCACATACAGATAAAACCTGGAAACATGCACGTAAAATTTTGTGATAAGCTCTAGGAGTTGAGATGTGGAAAGAGAAGGGACAGAGGGAGTTTTCATTTTTTATTTCAAATGCTTCCATATTGTTATCTTAGATTTTGTTTACAAAGAGAGCAGAGGCACAATTTGACAGAATCTATAGCATACTAAGGAAACGAGCATTGAATTAGTTTCTCTATTCTCTGTTGAAATGTGTCACATTGGGTCTAAATTGTTTTTTAGCACCTGCATTCTGCATATTGTTTCTTTAATACAGACATCAGCAATTCTAAGATTATCTCCAATTCATCAGTTGTCTCCCAAATGACCTTTCCAGTGGACTCACATATAATTTAGGCTTATCCTTACATTTCAGTGATAAACAATCTAATTTCAGACCATCAGATGGTTTTAGATTCCTTGGCACAATCAATGTATCATATTTTTAGCCACTGTTTCTCTATCAGTGATATCTTAATATACATGATATGTCTCCCTAATAGGTCACTAAATGCTTCTCAATATAAACTTTGCTCTCCACCACCTGTGAAACAGTATTTATCTTGGACTTCAGCTTCGTCTGTTCTGAGTTAGTTAATCCATCTGAGCTTTACTTTCCTCATTTCCAAGCGATATTCATAGTGGTTGTTCCAAATAGAATTGTGATTGGTGATGCACATAAAATTCTTTGCATACTTCTTGGCACGCAGTAAATAAATTGTGAATACTATGAGTCTTTTGTTTTGTAGTATCTGACAAAGGTATTTTTCTACAGAATCTTCCAAAATAATCAGCGATCTCTTTGAGTGACAAAAATAATTAAAGATTAGGTATAAAATAGTAATATATGAGGGAAAAAAAGTGGAATAGTTTCCATAATTTCATTGTGGAAGAACTTCTTTAAAAAGCTGTTTTTAGACTGAATGATTAGTTTACATAAAGGAAATTTTGATGACTGATACTCTATCAGATCATTTTTTCAGTTATAGATCAAAGACAGAACCATTTGATCAAACCACATTAACATTTGTCTGTGCATTCTATTAGTTTGAAATACTAACTTAAAAATTTGTATTCATTGTTTTTATTGACCTAAACTGACCACATTTTAATTGCTAATGGTTCCTCTATCAGACAAAGTAAAAGATGGAAAAACATTTTACTGTGAAATGTGTCATACTCCAGGAGTTTCATCAAATTGTCCTTGCCCACCAGCTACAATAAAGCTAAAGCATTTATTTACATAAAATAGTGTACTGGTTTTGTTGAGATTTATTTACTATTCTAATGATTATTTCAGTAAAGCCTGAGCTCTAAATGACAACCACATGGATAATTGCATTGTAATGTGTTCTTTTCCATTTAGTCAGGTTTAATTCTGAATCTAACTGAACTAATGCCTTATCAATGTTGTGGTTGGTATAAGATGAAAACAAGTGATTTATTTGTAAAATGTTTGAACTTATCAATTTCTACTACCATCTACTGTTTTAACGTACTACTTCTTAGTAATAATGTCATTTCTTTTTCACTTGACTAACTCATCTGAGAAGGAACATTATAAATTAATTGTAAGAAAAGGTAAGATTGTCAGATAAGACTGTCCTTCAAACTTTGAGCTTTGTGACTGTTTCTTTTGAAAATGGAACTGCATACCTACAAGGGTCTTACTGGAACTCTTGACTGTCATGAAATTGACCTTTTAGAGTCTAAAGCTCTGTTGCTTTTGTCTTACTTCTCTTTATGGTATCTATTCATGAACAGAAGATCTTTATTCAATGAAGTCATATTTATCAATCTTCCATTATAGTTAGTGGTTTTGTATTATAAGAAACTTTTTTATACCCAAAAGTCATGAAGACATTATTTTATATTATTTCTCAAAGTTTTATTGTTTGTTTTTTTACATTTAGATTTACAATCCACCTTATTTTCATGTACAGTGTGACGGTAAAGTTCCCAAGTTTTTAACTGGATGGGGCTTTCTTTTCCCTTTGATCTACAATACCATCTTATGATAAATTTGGAGTCTGTCTATGTATGGCTTTGTTCTGGGTTTCCAACTCTATTTTGCTGTTCTGTTTAAGGAGTCAGCAAACCTTTCTTTGTAAAGGGTGTAAAAGTGGATATTTTGGGCTTTGTGAGCCAAGAAGCAAAATGAAGATACTGTATATAGGTTCTCATATAACAAAGAAAAAACAAATTTTCACAAATTGGTTGATGAAAATCAAAATATAATCATAAAAACAGTGAAATTTTTATAATACTGGTCCATTAATAATAAGACAAATTCTTTTTTGTAATGGCAGGGGTAATATTTTTGCTAAATTGGGATTCAGAGTTAATGTTCCCTCTCATAAAAATCAATTGTAAATGCTCATCTGTTAATGATTTAAAATGAGATCTTACGTATTTTATCATTGAAAATATATTTCCACCTGTATGATTTAAATTAAGAAATTTCATCATGTGGAAGGCATTTATATAATTTTATTAGATTCTTTTCTTAAGGTATTTGCCTTTTAGTATGGCATTACCTTGCATATTAACTACTTCTAGTTAAAAGAGTTAGATGGAAGCTCCTCAACACGGTCAAATGGATTTTGAAATGTGAAAATTTTCTTTGTACTAGCATCAATGTCCCAATCTGCTGGAAATGTAGTTTGAGCTTAGAAAATATATACACTGCAAATTTTTGTGTAGTAATGGAGATCTTATTTCTTGTTTTAACTTTTTACAGCATGGAAAATATATAAAGTCATCAATTTTTGTGATTAAAAAACTGCCAAAATGACTCCAATATTTCAGTATTTCATGTATTGTTTTGCCTTATAATTTTAAATTGAATTTATTAAACATTATCAAGTTTGCAGCAAAAGCTAATTTCAAAGCCATTAAGTGTTTAATATAGTGGTTGAAGTGTTTCTTATCATTTAGAAAAACTGCATTCTCAGCCCAAAGCCCCTTACAAATCACAATAAAATTTTACCACTGCTAAGTTGTAGAACTGCTGTTTGGTAGGGGAAATCTGAATATTAAATTTCTATTTCTGACAAAAATTCTTAGAATAATTGGTAAGTCCACAAGAGTAAATGAAGTTGTTATCCTACTGTTTCAATATCAAATGATGGATTTAAATATTTTCCTGCAAGTACCTGTGGATGAATAATATAATGAAAAACCACAGGTTTACAATTTTTATTTTCCAGCCTTTGTAAATTTGTCCACCTTAGCCATTTTCTTTTCCACGTTTTTTATCACTATCAGCTGAATCACATCTTAGAAGATTACGCTTCAGGTTTTATGGAATTAGTGTTTTTCCAACTTTTAAGCAATTGTTCACACTGAAATGCTAATAGTTTTAAACAGATTTATTTCCTCTAGACTCATTTTTTTTTTGTCTTGTGCAATGAAACACAATTTTATTAACCCATCACTGGTAAATTACTTTCCTCACTTGGTTAACAAATGAGCCACTTGGAAACTTAGTTTGGTTGACACTTCCCTGTTCATCTTTGTGAAGAAATAATGCTGTGATTTAATATCCTGTTTTAAATTTTGCATTTTTTTTTATCATATCACTGTTTTCCTGAGGGCTGGAAATATTGTGATGAGTGTTTGATTTGATAAGCAGATATATATTATATTCTTGTCGCACACTATAGTGTCATACATCACTAATACAATACTCTACCATCTACATGATCAACAAAATATTCCACACTCCATTGTGCTTTTAGATGATGACATCTGAAGTCCACCTTTCCCTTCCTTCTTTTGATATGATGATCTCACTGGTAACAAAAAATAAAATAAAATGTGGTATGGTGGTACATATGTTGCAACTATTCAGCTTTCCCTTTGCAGTGTGAAAGCAGCCATATGTAATATGTAAACAAGTGTAGTTTTTCCAATAACACTTCATTTGTGATGAGTAAAATTTTAATTTCATATAATTTTCAGGAATGATAAAATATTCTTTTGATCTCTTCAACCACTAAAAAATGTAAAAAACATTTGTAACTTGCATGCTGTACAAAAACAGGCAGTAAGACATATTGGACCCAAGATGAGCTGTAATTTATCAATTCCTGACATAGATGATCATTCAGAATAGTGTTTATTAAAATATCTTTTGAGGAACTGCATTTCTAAAGTAATGCTAACGAGCATATACAACAATATACAACAATTTGGAAAATTGTTTTGCAGTTTCCTTAAGAATTAAAAATATACTTCCCATGTGACCAAGTTATCCTGTTCCTAGGTAAATGAAAGCATATTCATAGTACCTTACAATAGCTAAACAATGGATACAGCTTGCATTGGTTTTCTGTGCTATACAACAAATTCTTCCAAATTCAGTGGCTTAACATTGATATTCCACTTATATTTATTTTTGAATAGATAATTCAATTTAAAATGCCAAACACAAGAGTATAAAATGAGCAGTCTTCATCACATTCCAGACCCAAGATATGTACCTCCCCTCCCTAATGGAATTCTTGTTTCCAGTTTCTTGAACTGTCCAAGAGCTGTTTTATGCATATAAAAGCAAATCTGTTGGGGGGTTATATGTACATTGTGTACATCGACACATATATACGAGTACCAAGAATGGAAGAGAACACCCCAAGTGTGCTTTGGATGTATTGGATAAGAGAAAGGGAACTGTGACATGAAGGAAATATGTTACTCTTTCTTTATATATATTGGTATCATTTAACTGGATGTCATAAGCACATATCTAATGTAAAGTGTTCAGGCTTTTGAGAGACAGATGACCTATGGTTATCTTTGGCTAATTTCTTTTTCATGCTGTGCCTAAATTTTCTCATTTATAAATGGAGATACTGGTCCTTTCTCATAAGGGGTTTGGGAAGATTACAGCAAGTAATTGATGTGAAGTACTTTAATGCCAGACATACAGCAAGTGGTTAGTGAACATTAGCTATAAAAAATCACCTTAAGCTCATTTTTAGAAAAAAAGAATGATTCAAAACAAACTTTGAATAGAATATAGAAAATAGAATAAAGAAGACAAAAAAATAATCTTAGAGAACTATGTAAATGAACGCTTTAGGAAAAGAATGGGGTAAATTCAAAACATTGAACTCTACTCCTGCTCTGTGAATTATAGTTTGAATTACGAAAAGCTTCATGCATACTCAAACACAAAATAAACATTTTTCTGGGTCAGAAACAGAAGGCAACAAAGTAGTAAAGGGTGGTTGAAGCCACAGCCCTGCAGATTTCCAGGTCCAGGAAGCAGCCGAGAGACCACTGGAAGATTTTACTTCTTTGATGTGCCGAAAGCACTCTGTACGTGGTAGGGAACCACGCTACAGATGGGCTAAGGGAAACCGCTGTGGCGGCTGTCTGAAATTATTGTTCATGTAAACCTCTATAACTTCATTGTTGAGGGAGGCACAGAAAACTGCAGAGAGACCTGTGCAAAGCTACACTGCCTCAGGTTCTGGTCCAGCTACCACTCTGGGGCAGGAATTTCTAACTACTGAGGCCTACTTTGGAATTAGGTTCTAGAACCACTGAAGGAAAGAAATCACAAAATTGCTAGAAAGTGAGGGCTGAGCACAGAAAGAAGGGGAATAATTCCCACTGAAAATGAATCTGTAAATGAAAAGTTCAAATTACATGATGAAAACGAACACTAATAAACAGCCAGGAATAGAACTCACTGAAAATAACAAGAAATATTGAAAAAATATTCTTAATTCCATACTCTAAAAAGAGAAGGGAAACTTTGGAGCAAAATGTAATGAAAGGAGGCATCTTCTGTTTTAAATGTCTTTGCAGAACTGGATGAATCTCAGCATCAGTTTTCACAGTGCCTTGTCCCAGAAGATGGAAGATAAAATTTATGCCTAATAGGAGAATTCTGAACAGAGCTGAGATCACAAGGGTCTACTCCTTGGTATAAGAATGAACTAGAAATACCCGCATGCTCTCCAACCACTAGGACTGCAAGAAAAATTATCTGTCAAACTTCAGTATATTCAGGGAAATGAGGATTTCTCCTGACAACTTATATTCACAAGCTGGCTTTCATGCATGTTTGCAACCTAAGTTCATATTATTTTTGTAGTCCACAAAACCTCAAAATCATGAATTTAAAGTGAACAGTGCTTGAAACAACTTAACCTTTTTTGTGGGGCAGGGTCTTGCATGTCCCACGTTGATGAGGGGAAGAATTTCTGTTGGAGGATGACAGTGCTGGTGATCAATTAAATACTAATAAACTTACTTATTCAATAAACACAAGAGCCAATACTTTTTTCAAATGGAAGGAGGTGTGACGGATTGGGTCATACCAGATCTGGCCTCCAACAAGATGGAGGACTTCACCTTCACCTTTATTTATAGTCCCACTAACGGGGCCAAGACCAGGAGGAGCTTCTTCTATGAGGAACAGGATGGCGTGGAGTTAGGGAAGTCATTTGCTTGGAGAATTAGCATGTCCTCAAGGGTGAGTCACTGTGCACAGGGTCACTTACTCCTCGGCTGTCTGAAACAGTCTCTCATGACTGCCAGTTCCTGCGAGTCAGACCTCTGTATCCCATGGCTCAGCCAAGCCTGATTCTGCTAAACATGGATGGCTCCCCACACTTTTTGGAGGAAATTTCCTTCATTCCAAGTCTCTAAGAACTCACATGTAAGAAAAATTAATATATTAGATCACAACAAAAATCAACAGATATTAAGAAAATGAAACCTCATAGATGACAACCAGCAGAACAACAAATATTGGACTATTCAGACACAAATTCAAATAGTTTTGCTTAGTATGCTTCGAAGAGTGAGGAGTTTGAAGGTAATAATTATAAGCACTACTGAAGAATCAAAGAGAATATCTACAAAGAAATATATAATAACTGAAATTTTTCTTTTTTTTTGATACTGGGGATTGAACTCAGAGACACTTTATCACTGAGCAATATCCCAGCCCTTTTTACTTTGTATTTTAAGATAGAGTCTCACCAAGTTGCTGAGGCTGGCCTTGAAGCTGTGATCCTCCTGTCTCAGCCTCCCCAGGTGCTGGGATTACAGGCATGCACAATCATGCCCGTCGATATTGAAATTTTAAAAATTCAATGAATGGGGGCTCGGGTTGAAGCTCAGTGGTAGAGTGCTTGCCTAGCATGTGTGAGGCACTGGCAATCCTCAGCATCACATATAAATAAATTAAATAAAGGTATTATGTCCATCCACAACTAAAAATAAAAAAATTTAAATAACTTTCTAAAAAATATTCAATGAATGTAGTTAACAGCAGGTTAGGTAATGAGCTAAAGATAACATATTGAAAGAACCGAGTAAGTAACAAAGAACGAACATGAGAGAAAGGTTGAGTTGTGAGGAAAGGATTAACAGGAACTTAATCAGTTTTTCAAGGAGAATGAAGCAGAAGTAGTATTTGAACAGAGGGGCTGAGAATGTCCCCAAAAGTCACCATTCCACATATTCAAACACCTTAATAAATCAAGCAGGATAATAAACAGAAATCCATACCTAAACACATCATTATGAATCTACAGAGATACCCAAAGATCTTAAAAGCAGTCTGAGAGAAAAGAATACAACTAGATGAACAGCTGACTTCTCAGCAATAAACATGAAAGACATGAAGAAAGTAAATGGTACTTCAATATGTTGAAAGAAAATCACTGTTCAATCTGCAATTCTATACTCAGAAAATTTCTTTCCATAACGAGGACTAAAATAAAGACAATTTCAAACAAGCAAAAGCTGAAAATCTACAATCTAAAAACTCCCATTAAAGAGCATTATAAAAGATGTATGTATTTCAGGCAGGAGAGTAGACCCAGATGGAAGGAATGAAATACAAGAAGGAATGAAGAAAGGAAAATGATAAATACTATGGTAAATCTAAGGGAATCTGACTGTGATATGTTAATCTTTCGCATGGGAAATTCTTAGTCTGGAATGAAGGTTAATTCCTCTAAAGAGAATTAAGTCTGTTAAGCATTTGCAGGACTATTTATTAAGTGGCTAAAACAAAACAAAGGATTTAAAGCACATGAAAATTGTAGGGGCTCAACAAACATTTATTAAGTGAATGATTGAGTAGATGGATATTAAAATCAAAACTTTTCATTGGATCCGTTCAGGCTAAAGACAGGTTGTTTGCCAAATTGTTCGTTAAGCTAACAACATATTGGGCAAGACAAAAACAACTAACCAACCAATTCAGGATATTTTATATCAAGCACTGGGACTACATGCCTGGTTGTCAATGGTGAACTGGAGCTGTCTCACAGGTGCCCCCTGAGATCAGTCATGTAATCTTCCATAAGCAATCCTTATTTGGGAAGAGGTTAAAAATAATTGATGGATTTTAAACATTAATCAGTTAAGGATACATGGTATAATCTCTCGAGTGGTAAGCAGACTCTACCAGAAGTTTTCACTTTTCTAATGTAAGAGAACAGAAAGCACCACACACATAGCAAGAGCCTATAGTTAGTGTTTTTGTGTGATAATAGCTTTAACCATTACTAAATAAAGTCATGGTGGATTTACTTTTTTGAGCTTAGCAGACTTTTCACTACTGAAAAGTCAACGTGCTTTTGTTTTATTCACACACTTTTGAGATAGAACACAAAATTCAAGAGATTTCATACCTCATCCTGAGTCTTACAGTTCTGAATGGCACTCTTGGACTACAACTGGGTAGTAGAGGCCACTTTCAGAAGGAATGCATGGCCTCAAGCGGAATTTAAGTGTGTTTAGGCCCCTGTTTGGGAAAAGGATAAATATGATTAACTTTAGATGTTAATAAACTAAGGACACCTACTGTAATTCCTGGAGTGGGGGGAGGGACCCACCATAAGATTAAACGGAAAAAAGAATATAGCATATGTAACATCCAAAACAAGTACAACAATAGCAGCAAAAAACAAACAAAAAAGTGGAAAAGAATCTTCAAAAGTGAAAAGATAAAAATAAACAAAAGGCAGGCTAAATGGAATGTACAAAAGTGATTATTAAAAATAATACACTAAATGCATTAGATTTTCTTACTGTATTCAAATATATATCAATATCTATTTCAATCACAGAAAGGTTGAAAGTAATAGTACAAAATATATATCATGCAAATACTAACCAAGAAAGTTTGTATGGCTGCCTCAAACAAAACGAATTTTAGACATTACTTGAGACAAAGGAGTTAACCACATATTAGCAAGACTCAATGCACCAGGAAAACCAACCAAACGTGTATGTATGTGCCACGACCCGCACAGCATCAACAAATAAATCTCAAGTAGGGATGAAAAGAGATGGAGAAAAACAGAGACAAAGAAAAAACGTATTATCAAGTAAAGCTGGGGCCAGGTGGGACACTGGACTCTGATGGAGGGTCTTGCTAAGTTGTCCAGACTGTCCTGAAACTTGTGATCCTCTTGCCTCAGCCTCTTGAGCAGATGGGATTCCAGTTGTGTGCCACTGCACCCAGCCAGATAAAAATATATGGGATGGAAATTTCCACATTATACAAAATTCATCTTTTGGGGAGTGGTGTGCAGAGGACTAAACCAGGGGCGTTTAACTACTGAATCTGTTTTTTGTATTTGTTATTTAGAGACAGTCTCACTAAGTTGCTTAGGTCCTTGCTAAGCTGCTGAGGCTGTGTTTGAATTTAATCCTTCTGCCTCAGCTTCCTGAGCCGCTGGGATTATAGGCATGTGCCACTGTGCCCAGGTCATCATCATTTTTTCATATCATTATACTTAACATATTTTTAAGTAATTGCGAGTGACCATGATAAACACTGAATGATTTTTATGTTATACTAAATATTTCAGAAACTTTGTTTAAAAAGATAAATGTATGGTTTATTATCATTATGCAATAAGATGATATATCTAATATAGATATATGAAAAGAGATAATAAAGGAAATAGTAACACAAATGTAAAATAAAGTCATCTTGAAAACTGAAAAGTACCACAGACTATTTATTAAACTTATTCTTAAAAGCAATTTCGAAGCACATAAAACATTAGTTGCCCTACCTGATAGTCTTTCTTTTTTAACAAATGGTTCAGATATACAAAAGTAATCACTTGATTTGCATTGGTAATAGTTGTTAAATGTGTGCAAAAATATCTTCGAGTTGGCATTAGGTTATATATTGCTTCATAACAGCTCACCACACTCCATCACCATACTAGGGATTGAATCCAGGGATGCTCTACCACTGAGCTACATCCAGCCATTTTTATTTTTTATTTTGAGACAGAGTCTTGATCAGGTAGAGGCTTCCTCAAACTTGTGATCCTCCTGCTCCAACCTCCAAGTAGCCACATTACAGGCATGTACCATTCCTAGTAATTTTCTTTTTTTAATGATAAAAATATTTTGTCTGTTTGCTCTGATTTAGTCTTGCTATTGAAATTGATGCTGATTTTGCTAGTTTGAGCTTAGATTAGTTTGAGTTTTTTGAATGTTTACAACAATCACAACATTTTTCTTGGCATTTCTTATTTAAGTATTTGCAAAGAATAGTAGTAGCCTTTGGCAAATAGTCAACACTGGAAAGTGCCATCAAATTTATTTGATAGTATTTGCATAATGCAACATTTGGGGTTTTTCAGAAAGGTTAACAGCACTACATGAAACACAAGTTGAAAGTGCCAACTTAAGGACTCGTTTTGCTTCCACAATGTGTTATTTCTTAGAATACCATTGACAGATTTGCATAAAGTACACTATGCATATAATATAAAACTATTAATATTTATTAACAAGAGTGACTTGCCAGTACCAGCAGATAGGGGGCATGTACATGTACTTATAGCAATAGCTATAAGAAAGTAATTAGGTTGTGATCACTTCTTCTTTATGGGCTCCTGTTCTGGTTCCTGGAAATGTTGACCTTACATGTAACTTCCACATGTCAACTTTCCCTGCTCTTGCTTTTGGGCTTCACTTAAATGGACTGTCGTTCAAATAGTAATAGTTTTAAACTGATTACTAAGCTTTAATCTCAAAATACAGTATAACACATTTCCCTCTTTCAACAATTTCTTGATTGATTTGTCTTGAGATATGAAAAACAGATAAATTTCCCAAGGAATGCTGGAAGGAATTCCCACACAGAAATACTATGGGTCCTCTTTTGAACCTAGTTAGAAGTTTTACAATTACTGTGATGACCATATTGTTGATTTAATTAAGTTTTTGTGCTTAAAGGCCTTCTCCTTTTACTGGTTAGGGATAAGAAGTTATTGCTTCTTCTAACTCTGTAAGCATCTGAATTTCTAAACCTTTTCTATCCTTTTTTGTTCCCACTTGCAATCCTACCATTTCTCATCTGTCTTTCCATCTTAAAATATCTGGCAATAGCTGTTAATATAGTAATCAAAACACACTATTAATGTTGTTATCCAAAGTCTCCCAACAGATAAACATTCATGAAGTACATTATTTGTCTTCCAAGTATCATAGGCAACAGTTTATTAAATCTTCCACAACCACAGAATGTGGATCTCCTCATGTAGCCTCAGCATCTGTCAGCAAGGTAATGCCACCACAGTAATAGTTTGGATTTAATTTACGGCAGTACTCCACTGGATTAGATCCTATATTGGTAAAAATAGGCTGTTACACTTTAAAATAAAAAATTCCTTTACTGTAGTAGATCATAACAAAAGTGTTTTTCTCCTTCACCTCCCATCTGAATACAAAGAAAGGCTCTGTTCATAACAGTCCCTCAGAAATCCAGCCTGATGGAGCAATCACCATCTCAAATATGACTAGGCACCTTGCCATAGGAAAAAATGAGTTTTAAAATCTCTAACATCAACAATTAAATGCTCTAAACCAGAAGTCTCTTTCACTCACAACTTACTAGCCAGGAACTAGTCACACGGTCACACAAAAGAAGTACTTGGTGAAACAGCAGGAATGATGTATCATATTAGGTTTAAAAAAGAAAAAGGAAAACTGACTTAGAAGAATGGAAAAAAATTCTAGATGAATAAATTCTCAATACTTAAAGAGTCTATACTGAGACAAGAAGCTTTCCAGAAGTATTGTGGTAGGAGAATTTTCATTTTGTACCTTACAAACTTTTGTACTGCTTTCATGTTTTCTGATAAACTCTATCAGAACTCATTTAATAAAATGAGTATGGATGGTTTTTAATTTAAAAGTGTAATAGTCTTCAGTCTAATAAATTGCACATTTAGAAATCCAGTACAGGTAATAAAAAATGTAGTCTAAAATTTATGAACTAAGAGTCTCACTGTAGAATTTATAGTAGTAAAAATAAAAGAATGGTATGAAAGTATAATCTGCCTATGCACAAAATATATAGCAGGGATTGGCAAACTTTTGTTTAAAGAATAGATTGTGACCCTGAAGGCTTATGGGCCATATGGTCTCTGTCACACATATTTGTACTGTATATAGATAGATATACAAGACAGTATGTAAACCAAATATCAAGGGAAATATGTAAACAAAATGGCATGGCAGTTCCAATAAAATTTTGCTTATAAAAATAAGAGGCCACCTGTAGGTCATAATATAGAGCAATTAAAATATCTTTAAGGCAGTGATAAAAATATTTTAAAATTGAAAACTACACTATAGTGTATAGTATCATAAAAAATGATATGCTTTATTTTAAAATTCAGGGAGGAAAAAATTGTTTTAAAAAAGTGGTTGGAGTGGATAAATAATATAGGCAATTTTTCTGTTCTCTTTTTGGAAAAGTCAAATGACTCCAGAAGTACCAGGGACATTTTCCAGAAACCAATATCCAAGGAAACGTGTATTATCAGTCATCATTTAGGCCATTAATATCTGCCACTATAGATTCATTTACAGTTTTCTCCAATAATTTTCATTACATGTCATTATATGTCATTATATGTCATTAATGACAGTGTGTCATCAATTAAGATTAAACTATGCTTAGTATAAATTTTTAATTATGAAGGTGAGGCAGTTTCCCTGGCGGAGAGCGACCATCTGCGGCTGCCTGAGTCCACAGAGCTGAGCTCCAGTCTTCTGCACCGTGGCGGGGACTCCTGGGGAGGTCTGGCCTGGAGCGGCTGAAGTCGCTGGCTCCGGCAGGGAGTTTGGACCCCTTTGCGCCATTTTGCAGCTTCCCTGGTGGAGGGCAACCATCTGCCGCTGCCTGAATCCTCAGGGCTGGGCTTGGGTTTTCCGGCGCCGCTGTGCAGGGGGTCCTGGGGAGATCTGGCCTGGAGCGGCAGGAGTTGCCAGCTCCAGCGGGGAGCTTAGGGCCTTTGGTGCTATTTTACAGTGTCCCCGGGAGAGAGCAACCACCTGCCACCACCTGAACCCCCAGCAAGGAGATCAGGCCTGCCTGGGCTCTTAAGTCCAGTGTCCCCATCACTGAGCCCAGTTCTGTGCCCCCACCCCAACTTGGTCTAGTGCCAGGTCCACACCCTGGCCCGGGGTCTAGCACCTTGCTATATCTGATTGTCTATCAACACCAGGCTGCCTCTGTCCAGAAGCATTGATCATTCCCAACCTGGAGGTAGCGGGACAGCACCTTTCTTGGGTCACCGCTTGATCAAGCATCGCTCAAACATCAGGTGAGTTACTGGAAATCTGCAGGGACACTTTAAGTCTTCACATGGAAATTGCAATCCCTCTGACTTGCACTACTAGAGGGGAAGATACACGAGCAACATGAGAAAACACGGGAAGAAAGTGTCCCAAACAAACCTAGATGATATATCAAGAGAACCCAAAGACAGCATGGTAGAAGGAATGACAGAAAGGGAGTTCAGAATGTTCATAATTAAAATGATCCGAGAAGAGAATGATGTGACGAGAAAGTAAATTCAGGCTATGAATAATCAGCTAATAGAGCAATTGCAGGAAGCAAAAAATCATTTCAATAAAGAGATACAAGTTCTGAAAAAAACAAACAAACAGAAATCCTTGAAGGAAACAGGAGAATGAAGGAAACAATAAATCAAGTTAAAAAGTCAATAGAAAGCATAAACAACAGGCTAGATCACTTGGAAGATAGAACCTCAGACAATGAAGACAAAATATTTAATCTTGAAAACAAAGCGGAACAAACAGAGAAGATGGTTAGGAATCATGAATGAAACCTCCAAGAAATATGGGACATCATGAAAAGACCAAATTTAAGAGTTATTGGGATTGAGGAAAGCACAGAGATACAAACCAAGGGTATGAATAATCTGTTCAAGGAAATATTATCAGAAAATTTCCCAAATATGATGAATGAGATGGAAAATCAATTATAAGAGGCTTACAGGACACCAAACGCATAGAATTACAACAGATCCACACCAAGGAACATTAGAATGAAAATACCTAACATACAAAACAAAGAATTTTAAAGGCTGCGAGAGAAAAGCATCAGATTACCTACAGGGGGAAACCAATGCAGATATCAGCAGATTTCTCAGTCCAGACCCTAAAAGTAAGAAGGGCCTGGAACAACATATTTCAAGCTCTGAAAGAAAACGATGCCAAACAAGAATCTTATACCCAGCAAAACTTACCTTCAGATTTGATGACGAAATAAAATCCTTCCATGATAAACAAAAGCTTAAAGAATTCACAAAGAGAAAGCCTGCCCTACAGAACATTCTCAACAAAATATTGGAAGAGGAAGAAATGAAAAATAACAATCTCGGTCACCATGGGGAGGAATTACCCTAAAGAAAGAGTCAATCAAAGGAGAAACAAAGTTAAGCTAAAAACCCCCAGAAAGCTAAAATGACAGGAAATACAAGCCATATCTCAATAATAACCCTGAATGTAAATGGCCTAAACTCATCAATCAAAAGACATAGACTGGCAGATTGGATTAAAAAGAAAGACCCAACGATATGCTGCCTTCAAGAGACTCATCTCATAGAAAAACATGCCCACAGACTAAAGGTGAAAGGTTGGGAAAAAACATACCAGGCACATGGACTGAGTAAAAAAGCAGGGGTTTCCATCCTCATTTCAGATAAAGCAGACTTCAAGCCAAAGTTAGTCAGAAGGGATAAAGAAGAACATTTCATACCGTTTAAAGGAAGCATAAATCAGCAAGACATAACAATCATAAATATTTACGCACCAAACAGTGGTGTATCCATGTACGTCAATCAGATTCTTATCAACTTCAGAAGCCAAATAGACCAAAACACAATAATACTGGGGGACTTTAACACTCCTCTCTCACTGTTGGACAGATCTTCCAAGCAAAAATTGAACAAGAAACCATAGGACTCAATGACACAATCGCTAATTTAGACTTAACAGACATATATAAAATATTCCATCCATCAAAAAGCGAATACACTTTCTTCTCAGCAGCTCATGGTTCCTTCTCTAAAATAGACCATATGTTATGCCACAAAGCTACTCTTAGCAAATACAAAAACATAGAGATACTACCTTGTATACTATCAGATCATAATGGAATGAAATTAGATATCAATGATAAAGTTAAAAATATAAACTACTCCAAGACCTGGAGATTAAATAATATGCTATTGAATGATGCTTGGATAACAGAAGACATTAGGGGGGAAATTAAAAGATTCTTAGAGGTCAACGAGAAGAGACACAACATATCAAAATCTCTGGGACACTGTGAAAGCAGTGCTAAGAGGAAAATTCATTGCATGGAGTGCATTTAATTAAAAAATGAAAAGTCAACAAATCAATGACCTCACATTACAGCTCAAAGCCCTAGAAAAAGAGGAACAGATCATCACCAAGAGTAGTAGAAGACAGGAAATAATCAAAATCATAGCTGAAATCAATGAAATTGAAACAAAAGAAACTATTCAAAAAATTAACAAAACAAAAAGTTGGGTCTTTGAAAAAATAAACAAAATTGATAAACCCTTAGCCATGCTAATGAAGAGAAGGAGAGAGAAACTCCAAATTACTAAAATTCGTGATGGAAATGGAAATATTACAACAGACACAACTGAAATACAAAACATAATAAGAAGCTACTTTGAAAATTTATACTCCAACAAAATAGAAAACCTGGAAGACATCAACAGGTTCCTAGAGGCATATGAGCCACCCAAACTGAATCTGGAGGACATACACAACTTAAATAGATCAATTTCAAACAATGAAATAGAAGAAGTCATCAAAAGCCTACCAACAAAGAAAAGTCCAGGACCAGATGGATTTACAGACGAGTTCTGCAAGACCTTCAAAGAAGAGCTCATTCCAATACTCCTCAAAGTATTTCATGAAATAGAGGAGGAAGGAACCCTTCCAAACTCATTCTATGAAGCTAATATCACCCTGATACCAAAACCAGAGAAGGACACATCGAGGAAAGAAAATTTCAGACCCATATCTCTAATGAACATAGATGCAAAAATTCTTAACAAAATTTTAGTGAATTGCATACAAAAGCATATTAAAAAGATAGTGCACCATGATCAAGTGGGTTTCATCCCGGGGATGCAAGGTTGGTTCAACATCCGCAAATCAATGAATGTAATTTACCACATCAACAGACTTAAAGTCAAGAACCACATGATTATTTCAATAGATGCAGAGAAAGCATTTGATAAAATACAGCACCCTTTCATGCTCAAAACACTAGAAAAAATAGGGATAGTGGGGACATTCCTTAACATTGTAAAGGCTATCTATGCTAAGCCCACAGCTAACATCATTCCAAATGGAGAAAAATTGAAAGCATTCCCCCTGAGAACTGGAACAAGGCAGGGATGCCCTTTTTCACCACTACTATTCAACACTGTTCTGGAAACTCTAGCCAGAGCAATTAGACAGAACAAAGAAATTAGAGGAATACGAATAGGAAAAGAAGAGCTCAAACTATCCCTATTTGCTGATGACATGATTCTCTATTTAGAAGACCCTAAGAATTCCACCAGAAAACTTCTAGAACTCATAAATGAATTCAGTAAAGTAGCAGGATATAAAATTAATGCTCATAAATCTAATGCATTTTTATTCATAAGTGATGCATCCTCTGAGAGAGAAATTAGGAAAACTACCCCATTCACAATAACCTCAAATAAAATAAAATACTTGGGAATCAATTTAACAAAAGCAGTGAAAGACCTCTACAATGAGAACTACAAAACACTAAAGAAAGAAGTTAAAGAGAATCTGAGAAGATGGAAAGATCTTCCATGTTCTTGGATAGGCAGAATTAATATTGTCAAAATGGCCATACTTCCAAAAGTGCTATACAAATTCAATGCAATTCCAATTAAAATCCCAATGACGGACCTCACAGAAAAAGAGCAAGCAATCATGAAATTCATGTGGAGGAATAAGAGACCCAGAATAGCTAAAGCAATCCTTAACAAGAAGAGCGAAGCAGGGGGTATCACAATACCAGACCTTCAACTATATTACAGAGCAATAGTAACAAAAACAGCATGGTATTGGTACCAAAATAGACAGGTAGATCAATGGTACAGAATAGAGGACACAGAGACAAACCCACATAAATACAGGTATCTCATACTTGACAAAGGACCCAAAAACATACAATGGAGAAAAGAAAGCCTCTTCAACAAATGGTGCTGGGAAAATTAGAAATCCATAAGCAGCGAAATGAAACTAAACCCATATCTCTCACCCTGTACAAAACTCAACTCAAAGTAGATCAAGGACCTAGAAATCAGACCAGAGACTCTGCACCTAATAGAAGAGAAAATAGGTCCAAATCTTCATCATGTTGGCCTAGGACCAGATTTCCTTAACATGACTCCCAAAGCGCAAGAAATAAAAGCATGAATCAATGATTGGGATAGAGTCAAACTAAAAAGCTTTTTCTCAGCAAAGGAAACAATCAGCAATGTGAAGAGAGAGCCTTCAGAGTGGGAGAAAATCTTTGCTACACACACTTCAGATAGAGCACTAATCTCCAGAATCTACAAAGTACTAAAAAAATCTTTACACCAAGAACACTAATAACCCAATGAATAAATGGGCCAAGGAAATGAACATACACTTTACAGAGGAAGATCTACAAGCAATCAACAGATTTATGAAAAAATGTTCAACATCCCTCGTTATAAGAGAAATGCAAATCAAAACCACCTTAAGATTTCATCTTTCCCCAATTAGAATGTCTTTTACTAAGAATACAGGCAACAACAGGTGTTGGTGAGGATATGGGGAAAAGGGTACACTCATACATTGCTGGTGGGAGTGCACGATGGTGCAGCCACTCTGGAAAGCAGTGTGGAGATTCCTTAGAAAACTTGGAATGGATCCACCATTTGACCCAGCTATCCCACTCCTTGGCCTATACCCAAAGGACTTAAAATCAGATCACCACAGTGATGCAGCCACATCAATGTTCATAGCTGTTCAATTCACAATAGCTAGATTGTGGAACCAACCTAGATGCCCTTCAATAGATGAATGGATAAAGAAACTGTGGTATATATACACAATGGAATACTATTCAACCATAAAGAAGAATAAAATTATGGCATTTGTAGGTAAATGGATGATGTTGGAGACTGTTATGCTAAGTGAGATCAGCCAATCCCAAAAATCCAAAGGCCGAATGGTCTGTCTGATAAACAAATGATGATGCATAACTCCGGGGGGGAAGGGTGGCAAGAATGGAGGAAGGATAGATAGCATAGAGGGAAGGGAGGGGCGGGATTGGGGTGTGGGGGGGTAAGAATAATAACAGAATGTGTGACAGACATCATTGACCTGTGTGCATGTATGAATGCACAGATAGTGTGACTCTACTTTGTGTACAACCAGAGAAACAATAGCTGTACTCCATTTGTGTTCAATGAAACAATAAGCAAATAAAAAAATAATGAAGGTGATTTTATAGTACTTTTAACAAGCAATTAAAAATAAGCTTTCATTAACTATAAGAGTGCTTTCACTCAGAATACCTCCTTCATTGATCATATTACAGTTTTTGCTACAGATGTGTTTAAGTCCACACAAAACGATGTGTTTTAAATATCTCTTAATTTGAGGATTTTGGGTTGAAAACAAATATTTTCACAACTTTGAAAAATCTATGTCTATATCCATTTGCAGATACCACTGAATTAAAAATTACTAAAAAGTAATTGCTTCTTTTGTAACTCTCAGAAACATGTAAAAATTATTTCATTTCTTAGCTGAATAAATTGTCTTAGTGCTATAATAATCTAGTAAAAATGAAACATTCATAATCCTCTTTTAGTGCCTCTATACATTAAAAAGTCCTATTTTACTAAAGTCAATACAAATGAATGGTCTTGGAGTAATTTCAATGGAACAAAAATAATCATGTCAACCATAAGATCAAATAATGACATAACAGAAGCCTACAAAAATGTAAGGTTGTTAAAATTTCAATAATTACTATATAAAGTAAGGTACATGTTTTCTTTGTTAATAAGAGATTTACTAACCCCTCCTGTTGAGGTAAAAAAGTTCCATTTCTATTAATAAAAGATATGATTAGACCCTTTTCTTTGGGATAAGTCTTTGATTTCATATGAAAATAGTCCTGTGTAGGAATAATATGTGAAAGTACATTAGTCATCAATGAGTTGTTTGCAAAAAAATGTTATTTTATTTTTTGTAGTGGTGGGGATTTAACCTAGGGTCTTGCACATCCTAGACAAGTGCTCTCCCACTGAGCTACATCCCCTGCCCCCAAAATGAGTTATTTTAAAAGAGAATATTCAAGAAAAATGCTAGGAATTATAGGTGTGGTGGGAAAACAATAAGTTTAGAATCAGATCAAATTGGGCAAATTTTGGCTTTATAACCTTAGGCAAATGATTCCCCAGTAGAGCCAAAACAAAGTGACTCATTCTTTTTCAGGTCCTCTTAACAAATGTTTATAAGAGTTCTTTAAAAATTCATGGGATTTAAAAAAAAAACAAAAACGAAAACAAAACTTATAATTTCTTCCCTAAAACATTGAAGAGATGCAAAGGAGAGGAAATAACACAAATAAAAAAGGTACTCAGATTTTCAATATAAAGTATGTTCCACAAAATGAACATGTTTCTTAATGTCATTAAACTGCACGTATGCTCAATCATAATTTAATTGTTAGGTCACAGAGAACTATAAGCTACCTTGCATAATTTTAGGCAAACTCATTAGAGTGCATCTCACTGGCTTTCATAACTATACTGAAGGCATCTAAGCACTCTAAAGCTTGGGTATACAAAGCATAGTCCATGGGCCAAATCCAGCCAACATCCAGTTTTATAAATAAAGTTTTACTGGACTATAAACAGGCTTCTTATTTACTTATTATCCATAGGCTGCTTTCATGCTACATGGCAGAGCTGCATAACTAAGACCACATGACCCACAATTATTTATTATTTGGTCATGAGGAGAAAAAGTTTGTCAACCACTGCTCACTGATCACTATTCAAAGATTTGGTTTGTTTATTTGAATTGTTAGTTCCCGGTTGAGGATTAGACAAAGAGATTGTGTGAGAATGTAAACCAACTGTGTTACCAAGTTCAATGCTTATTTCAACTTTATTTTTCATTGCCAGACTTTCTCAATGAAAGACTTACAGTTGGATATAGAATCCTTCTCTCAGTTGTAGTTCATTGATCATCTACTTTGAATATCACTACTCTAAAGGTAGATAGAGGAAGGGGGTAGAAATTACCCAAATCTCAAAAGGGATTTTGTTGTCACTTAGAGACTTAATTTGTGTTTTGTGGCACAGGGTGATAGGCTTGGCAACAAATTAAATGAAACTGAGAAAGTGGTTCTTACATAGACGTTTTTCAACTCCCTGTTCCTCTAAGGTTTACATTATTCCCAAATTTTCCCTGCTATAAATTTCTGTTTCAACAAGGTGAAAGATGACAGTTAATGGATTTCCCTGTCTTTTCTTGGGTACAGGAAAGATGAAATATTAGTTCTTCCTCAAACATTCAAGAAAATAATAATTGTATATTATGTCTATTTGCCTCTTTAAGTCATTGAACAGATTTTAAAATGCACAAGATGAAACTGCATTTGTCTTTAAGTAAAAGGATTTATAAAGCAACTATTCTCTGTTAACTATCAAGCAATATTATCCCTTGTTCTTTAATTTCTGATTTATAATAAATCATATACCAACTGAAGAATATAGAATGGAATCCTAATAACAAATTTCTTTGGATGAGTATACAATTTCTAATAGCATCAAAGGAATCTGAACCAAGCAGTGATCTGAAAAATAAAATGATTCAGGAACAGATTTTTATTGCAAATATTTACTCAAAAACTACTATATACAACAGAATTTTAATTGCTGCTTAAAACATTTAACATTCAGTGAAACAAAATTTAAGAATTCAAAGCACATTTTAAGAAGTAAAAATGTAGCATTTAAATAAAAGTTTATTAGTACTTCAAAGCAAACTATTGTTCTTCAGATTATTCATCTCTATATCTATTATGTTCTAGATGATAAAAAACTGCAAAATCAACTTAGCAGCCAACTTATGGGCAAAATAAGCTAAATTCCCCAAACCAATTTTCTCTATCACTGTTTTAGGTCCCATTTGAAGTTTCTATTTTACAATTAAGAAAAAGTCACTTAAACATGACTGAATACATGCCAGGACATGTTTTCAGTTTACCGCTTTACAGTATCTACATTATTCCATACTTTGGTTTGGCTTCCAGACCATTTTTATGGGTCTATTTCTAAGGATGATATTAAAACAATATTAAAAGGATAGTAGCTACAGAAGTTTCAACAATGAATTTCTACTTTATACAACTAGTACATCAGGATTTTTGCACAACTTACATACTGACCAAAAGCACAAATATAAATTTATATTTTAATAATTCCACTTTCACTGAAAGTTTAATTAAAGGTAAGCTTACAGCCTGGCAGGCTAACACTTGTTTTGGAGGTACACAGATTCAAATATTCTGTCTACATGCTTCTGACAGACTGGAATGTTATATTGAATTCAAAATTAAGTTTATGTTCATCCAAATTCTCATTAGATCAACTTAGCACTCTGAGCATGCTCCATTTGCCAGCATTATACTTAAAGCCTTTATTAACAATGCCAATCAGACATTATTTAAAATCTATTACTCTGAAAAGGTACATGATTTCCAAATCTCTTTCTTTAAGTAACTGAAAAGATTATACAGATAATAAGGATTTTAAGCTAGGACTGAAAATTTAAAAAGTTTAATTAATATAACTAATATTCTCATAATCCATTCATATCTACAACCAAGTCCCATTTGTTCAAAAACATAGCCTTTTGATCTCAAACTTAGCCTTCATTAAAATCCTGTCCATATTTTTAAAAACTTGGAAATCCATACCATGCATGCTATAGTTGGTGAACTGATTCATTTAATAACTTAGATTGAACACACAAGTGTACGAATGACCTCCCTTACATTTTCCTATTTCTGAACTCTGCCACAGCACTACTGAGCTCACCTGATCGCACTGTTCCAAATGCTCTTTCTGTTGGTATGCTACAACTTAGAATGACTAAATTATTTCAACTTCGTTCTTTTTCATCTGCCAAGTCTACTGTTGTCTCTATTGTACTAGGACTCTTTCCTCCAGGAATGTCATTTGTTTGATCAGACACTACTTCATCAGTCTTGGCAGAAGAATCACCACCTTTCTGAAGAATCTCTGTGGCTTCATACTCAAGTACTTCTGACGGTGTCAAAGGTTCTAAATGAACACTGCCTTGCTCACTAACATCAGAACTAACAGATTCCGATTCATCTCTTTTTCTCAAAAACTGATCAATGCTAACATTGCCTGATGTTAACCTCAAATCCTTAATATTCTTCGAAGAAAACCTAGCTTTACTGGAGTTGTGATCTTTAATCTGATCACTTGAAATTATGTTTTCTGAACTTTGGCCCATCTTCAATTCCATTTCCTGACAAATGTTCTGTACTTGTTTTGCTTTTTCCATTTTATCTGTACCAATAGTTGAATCATGACTGAAGATTTTCTTTGAGCCAGTTTCCTTGTCTGCAAGACAGGTATTATTTTCTTTATCTGAAACTGTTGTGTTTTCTTCACTTTTTATTGCTGATGAATCTTCAAATAAATTGGTATCACATCCATTTTTTTTTTCTGGTAAAGAAGCTTTATCTTGCTTACTGAAAAAATAAAGTCATTCATTATCTTTTTCTTCATAAAACAATATTTTTGAACCATCAAAGTAAAGACATATGATAAGAAGTAATAATAATTATAAAAAGTCAAGGCATCTTTGTTCACTGAAAAGGAAAACATATGCAGATACCTAGTCTTTGCTGGGAGGTTTCAATTTAGGAAGAGGCCATTTTCTTAAACAGGACTGTGAGAAACTCTGGAGACATATTTAAAAAGACACCCAGGGAGTCTATCAGCTGATTTTAAAGTCATTATTTCATCTGTTCAAGACCCTGGCCTGTTTTTAGTTAAAACTGAAGTGCTGCTATTAATCTGTCAGAGCACCTAAAATGAGGAATATATTTGAAAAAAGATATATTTTTTCTGTAATGTTTCTTATATTCTCTTATGTTTAAAATGTCTTTCCCTATGCAAAAGCAGATACGCATTGACAAACAAGTCCCTAATTTTTTACCAGCCTGATTTAAAAAAACAAACACATGCCTGAAGAAAACATATACATATATCTGTGTCTGTGCATGTTTGCACTACCTGGAACTCAGACTTCCTCCCAATGAATTATGCCAATATCCTAGCAATATGATGATAAATAGTCATATATCATTTATTGAATTAATATATGTATAATGTATTGTTCTGCAATTTATGCTGTTCTACTGATCTGTTTTCAGACTATTTTTGGGCCAATACTGCACAGTCTTAACAGATTAACAATGTACTGTATTATCTAGTAGAGCAAATCACCTATATCCTGCTATTCTTCATAGTTTCAAAACATATAAGACATTTGTACAACAATGATCATTAAAATCATGCTTAAAATAGTGAACACACAAATTGGTATCTAAATATGGAGAAATAATAAAATACATTATGGTATTTATAAATGGAAAAATACAAATCTTATTTTAAGTTTGCCAGTTTCCAAACCAAGTCTCATTGAAATATTAAACTTAACACTGATTAAATCTATAACTTAATTTGGCAAATGGTCTATCATGCAAGTTATCTCAGTAAACTATTGCTTTGTTTTATGCACATGACTCATTTCTGTTACTACTGTGAATGAACTTTTTTGTCTAGTATGTTTTATAATCATTAGTCTATCAGATTCCAATTTTTTACATTAAACTAACTTATTAATATTAATTTCAATCATTCCTACTTTGTTTTCTTAGATTTTATTGGTCTATTGCATCACGTACAAAAATTATATTTTCCTCATTTCAAATTTGAATAATTTTTATCTTTGTTCAGATTATACTGAACTATTATTTATAGAAAATGTTAAGGAATATAGAGAGTCTGTTTTTTCTAACTCCTTAATTGGTTTTTTGTTAACCTGCCCAGAACCTGCTCCAGAACTCAAGGAAATATTTTAGGTGAAGACAAGGCTAGATAACTTACTACTAAAGCTCAAGATACACTTTCATAAGGCCTTATTCAGTGATTTACTTTTTTTGGGATAAGAAATTAATTAATCTCAAAAGATTAACAATCAATCCACTTACTAAAACATGGCATAAAGAAAACGGTAAAATACTTAATCTAAAATACTAAAGTTCTAATTAGAATGCTAGGATTCTCTTTTGCTAAAAAGGGCTATGAAACAGGTTGTGTTTCATAGAGATCTACCTAAGCACTGAAATTTTTAAAAACTCAGCCGCTGAATTTTCAAACTTTTATGTTAGATCTCACCGCAGAAACATCTTTATAGCTTTTTGAAAATATAAGATTACTTATTTGCAATAATTGTCCTTGTCTTACAACCTGTAGCATCTTATGACTTTCTATTTAATAGGGATAACTAAAATTTATTAACATTTAGTTAGTAATTTAAGTATTATTAAGTACTTTTAAAAAAATTTAACAACTTATCAAATGTACTATGCAAGTTAATAAGATTTAAAAACCAAGGATCTGGATTATTTTTATTGAAACAAAAATTTAAAACTTTATTTTAATTAAAAATCATTACTGAAAGCAACAATATATACAAAAAGCTATAGAGCCCAGTGTCAGTTAACTTTGAAAGAATGTGGTTTACACGTTATTTTATACACTTAAATTATAAGAGATTCAGTTTTTCCTTATATTTACCTTTCAGAATTTGATGATTCTGTTTTTTCTTCAGCCATATTAGATCTTGCAATTTCCTGAAAAGATTCACAATACTTTACTTTTACATTCATGGTTAAACTTAAAGAAAAGTACTTTTTGTCAGACTGAACATTCTGGATAAAAAGAACTTCAGTGTACAATAAAGAAATACTGAGTACAACAAAGAAATAGGAAAACAACTTTTTAATCTCAAGCAGAATAATTCTCATAATATAAATTAGAATAATTCTCATAACAAAAAATAGAATTTATCAAAATATTAACCTCTAAGAATTTCAGTGAATCAAAAATTTCTGGGTCAAATTTAAGAAGCAGTTATCCAGTGATACCTATTGTCCTTAAATCTCTTTCAAATATCAGCTATAATTACAACTGAACAAAAAACTAGTAAAATGAAATTTGAATTTGAGTAACAAGATGCAATCACAAGGGGTGGGAGGAGAGGGGAGGAGGAAAAGAATGACTGACAATATTTGTTGCCAACAGAAAAAGTAAAAAAATTAATACTTCGGAAAAATTCACACCCACCACTGATGAGACTAAAACTAATATTAATGAATGCGATTGCTTGATACATATAACATAACATGTCAATATTTGGAGGATCTAAATAACTCAGTAAATCAATATTTTTCATGACCAATGCATGATATTACAAAATCAAACATGGTTAAAAAATCCATTCACTTCCTTCCCCGCCGCTTGACCTTCCCGGCAGGCCCAGACCAGGCTGTCTCCAGAGGGAGGGCAGATCCAGCCGGGAGGAGCACAGAGGACCAGCCGCTCAACCTTCCCTGCTGCTCGACCTTCTCCACAGGCCCAGACCAGGCCTGCTCCAGGCGGGCAGACCCAGCAGGGAGGTCCCCAAAGGTCCAGCTGCTCGACCTTCTCAGTGGGTCCAAGACGAGGCCTGCTCCGGGCGGGCAGACCCAGTTAGGAGGAGCCCAGAGGTCCAGACCCTCCAGGCCTTCTCTGCAGGCCTAAGCACCACATTATCAAGCACCTCTCAGGCAACAGACTACTGAAAAATAGGAGGTTTGAACAGGACAGTATGATTTTATTGCTGAACTTTTTAAAAATAGTATTATGATTATTCCTATTATATCTACTATATTCCCACTTTTTTCCTTTTATTAATATTCTTACCACTCTATCGTCCTTTATTTTCTGTTTCCTTGGAGACTCTCTCTTGTCTCATGGTGACAACCTATTTCTTTTAATCTGGCTTTCACTATTCCTATGACACAGTACCTCTATAGACTCACTTCCTATCTCATTAACGTTATATTCTACACCCCTCCCCATCCTCTTTTTCCACCATTTGATATTGTGGTCCATATTGCAAACCTATTGGTTTTGCTGTAGATATAAGGTGAACCCATCTCTGTATATTATGACAACAGTTAATATCTAAATAGGGTATATATAGATTAAGGACACATATTGTTTATATGGTGTGTTGCTAATTTTAATCTTTTCAAGATGAGGTATTGAAAATCTGCAGGGACATGATAAGTCTTTAAAGGGAAACTGCAATACCTCTGATTCGCACTGCTAGAAAGGAAGATACATGAGCAACATGAGAAAACAAGGGAAGAAAGTGTCCCAAACAAATCTAGATGCTATATCAATAGAACCCAATGACAACACGGTAGAAGGAATGTCAGAAAGGGAGTTCAGCACGTACATAATTAAAATGATCCGAGAAGCGAACGAAGTGACGAGAGAGCAAATGTAGGCTATGAATAATCAGTTAATAGAGCAACTGCAGGAAACAAAAAATCATTTCAATAAAGAGATAGAAATTCTGAAAAAAAAAACAAGCAGAAATCCTTGAAATGAAGGAAACAATAAACCAAATTAAAAACTCAATGGAAAGCATAAACAACAGGCTAGATCACTTGGAAGACAGAACCTCAGACAATGAAGACAAAATACTTAATCTTGAAAACAAAGTCGACCAAACAGAGAAGATGGTAAGGAATCATGAACAGAACCTCCAAGAAATATGGGACATCATGAAAAGACCAAACTTAAGAATTACTGGAATTGAGAAAAGCACAGAGATACAAACCAAAGGAATGAATAATCTGCTCAATGAAATAATATCAGAAAATTTCCCAAATATGATGAATGAGATGGAAAATCAATTACAAGAGGCTTACAGGACACCAAACACACAAAATTACAACAGATCCACACCGAGGTACATTATAATGAAAACAGCTAACATACAAAATAAAAATAGAATTTTAAAGACTGCAAGACAAAAGCATCAGACTGCATACAGGGGGAAACCAATACAGACATCAGCAGATTTCTCAGTCCAGACCCTAAAAGCAAGAAGGGCCTGGAACAACATATTTCAAGCTCTGAAAGAAAATGGATGCCAACCAAGAATCTTATACCCAGCAAAACTTACCTTTAGATTTGATGATGAAATAAAATCCTTCCATGATAAACAAAAGCTAAAAGAATTCACAAATAGAAAGCCTGCACTACAGAACATTCTCAGCAAAGTATTCCAAGAGGAAGAAATAAAAAACAACAATGTAACCCAGCAAAGGGAGGAATTACCCTAAAGGAATAGCCAATTAATGGAGAAACCAAGTCAAGTTAAAAGTCAAAAATAAGTCAAAATGACTGGGAATGCAAGTCTTATCTCAATAATAACCCTGAATGTTAACGGCCTAAACTCATCAATCAAAAGACATAGACTATCAGATTGGATTAAAAAGAAAGACCCAACAATATGCTGCCTTCAAGAGACTCATCTCATAGAAAAGGACACCCACAGACTGAAAGTGAAAGAATGGGAAAAAACATACCACACACATGGACTCAGTAAAAAAGCAGGGGTTTCCATTCTCATTTCAGATAAAGCGGACTTCAAGCGAAAGTTAGTCAGAAGGGATAAAGAAGGTCATTTCATATTGCTAAGGGAAGCATAAATCAGCAAGACATAACAATCATAAATATACATGCCTCAAACAATAGCGCTTCCACGTATGATAAACAATTACTTCTCAATTCCAGGAACCTAATACACCACAACACAATAGTACTAGGTGACTTCAATATACCTCTCTCACTATTGGACAGATCTTCCAAACAAAAATTGAACAAAGAAATCATAGATCTCAATAACACAATCAATAATTTAGACTTAACAGACATACACAGAGTATTCCATCCAGCAACAAGTGAATACACTTTCTTCTCAGTAGCACATGGATCCTTCTCTAAAACAGACCATATGGTATGCCACAAAGCTACTCTTAGCAAATACAAAAAGATAGAGGTAATAACTTGTATTTTGTCAGATCATAATGGAATGAAATTAGAAATCAATAATAGAATAAAAAACAAACTATTCCAACACCTGGAGATTAAATAGTACACTATTGAATGATGTATGGATAACAGAAGACATCAGAGAGGAAATAAAAAAATTCATAGAGGTAAACAAGAACAACGATACAACATATCAAAATCTCTGGGACACTATGAAAGCAGTACTAAGAGGAAAATTCATTGCATGGAGCGCATTCAACAAAAGAATGAAAAGTAAACAAATAAATGACCTCACATTACCGCTCAAAGCCCTAGAAAAAGTAGAACAGATTAGCACCAGAAGTAGAAGATAGGAAATAATTAAAATCAGAGCTGAAATCAATGAAATTGAAACAAAAGAAACTATTCAAAAAATTGACAAAACAAAAAGTTGGTTCTTTGAAAAAATAAACAAAATTGATAAACCCTTAGCCACACTCACGAAGAGAAGGAGAGAGAAAACTCAAATTACTAAAATTCGAGATGAAAAAGGAACAATCATGACGGACACTATTGAAATAAAGATATAATTAGAAACTATTTTGAAAATCTATACTCCAACAAAATAATAATCTCAAAGATATCAATAAGTTTCTAGAGACATATGATCCACCCAAACTGAATCTGGAGGACATACACAATTTAAATAGACCAATTTCAAGCAATGAAATAGAAGAAGTCATCAAGAGCCTACCTACCAAGAAAAGTTCAGGTCCAGATGGATTCTCAGCTGAGTTCTATAAGACCTTCAAAGAAGAACTCATTCCAATACTCCTCAAAGTATTCCATGAGACAGAAGAGGAGGGAACACTCCCAGACTCATTCTGTGAAGCTGATACCACCATGATACCAAAACCAGACAAAGACACATCAAGGAAACAATATTTCAGACCAATATCCCTAATGAACAGAGATGCAAAAATTCCTAACAAAATTTTAACAAATCACATACAAAAACATATTAAAAAGATAGTGCACCATGATCAAGTGGGTTTCATCCCGGGGATGCAAGGTTGGTTCAACATCCGCAAATCAACGAATGTAATTCACCACATCAACAGACTTAAAGTCAAGAACCACATAATTATTTCAATAGATGCAGAAAAAGCATTTGATAAAATACAGCACCCTTTCATGCTCAAAACACTAGAAAAAATAGGGATAGTAGGAACCACATTCCTTAACATTGTAAAGGCTATCTATGCTAAGCCCACAGCTAACATCATTCTCAATGGAGAAAAATTGAAAGCATTCCCCCTGAGAACTGGAACAAGGCAGGGATGCCCTCTTTCGCCACTACTATTCAACATTGTCCTTGAAACTCTAGCCAGAGCAATTAGCCAGACCAAAGAAATTAGAGGAATACGAATAGGAAAAGAAGAGCTCAAACTTTCCCTACTTGCTGATGACATGATTCTCTATTTAGAAGACCCTAAGAATTCCACCAGAAAACTTCTAGAACTCATAAATGAATTCAGTAAAGTAGCAGGATATAAAATCAACACTCATAAATCTAATGCATTCTTATTCATAAGTGATGAATCCTCTGAAAGAGAAATTAGGAAAACTACCCAATTCACAATAGCCTCAAAAAAAAAAAAAAACCAACCTGGGAGTCATTTAACAAATGATGTGAAAGACCTCTACACTGAGAACTACAGAACACTAAAGAAAGAAATTAAAGAAAACCTTAAAAGATGGAAAGATCTCCCATGTTCTTGGATAGGCAGAATTAATATTATCAAAATGGACATACTACCAAAAGTGCTATACAAATTCAATGCAATTCCAATTAAAATCCCAATGATGGACCTCATAGAAATAGAGCAAGCAATCATGAAATTCATTTGGAGAAATAAAAGACCTAGAATAGCTAAAGCAGTCCTTAGGAAGAGCGAAGCAAAGGGTATCACAATACCAGACCTTCAACTATACTACAAAGCAATAGTAATAAAAAAAGCATGGTATTGGCACCAAAATAGGCAGGTAGACCAATGGTACAGAATAGAGGACACAGAGACAAACCCACATAAGTTATCTCATACTTAACAAAGGAGCCAAAAACATACAATGGAGAAAAGATAGCTTCTTCAACAAATGGTGCTGAGAAAACTGGAAATTCATATGCAGAAAAATGAAACTAAACCCCTATCTCTCACCTTGCACAAAACTCAACTCAAAATAGATCAAGGATCTAGGAATTAGACCAGAGACCCTGCACCTAATAGAAGAAAAAGTAGGTCCAAATCTTCATCATATCGTCCTAGGGCCAGACTTCCTTAACATGACTCCCAAAGAGCAAGAAATAAAAGCAGGAATCAATAATTGGGATAAATTCAAACCAAAAAGCTTTTTCTCAGCAAAGGAAACAATCAGCAATATGAAGAGAGAGCCTACAGAGTGGGAGAAAATCTTTGCCACACACACATCAGAGAGAGCACTAATCTCTAGAATAAATACAGAACTTAAAAAACTCTACACCAAGAATAAAAATGGGCTAAGGAAATGAGCAGACACTTTACAGAAGAGGATCTATAAGCAATCAACAGATATATGAAAAAATGTTCAACATCCCTAGTAATAAGAGAAATGCAAATCAAAACTACCTTAAGATATCATCTCACTCCAATTAGAATGTCTATTATCAAGAATATAAGCAACAATAGGTGTTGGCGAGGATGTGGGGAAAAAGGTACACTAATACATTGCTGGTGGGATTACAAATTAGCGCAGCCACTCTGGAAAGCAGTGTGGAGATTCCTCAAAAAACTTGGAATGGATTCACCATTTGACCCAGCTATACCACTCCTTGGCCTATACCCAAAGGACTTAAAATCAGCATACTACAGTGATGCAACCACATCAATGTTTATAGCAGCCCAATTCACTATAGCTAGATTATGGAACCAACCTAGTTGCCCTTCAATAGATGAATGGATAAAGAAACTGTGGTATGCATACACAATGGAATATTATTCAGCCATAAATAATAAAATTATGACATTTGCAGGTAAATGGATGGAGTTGGAGAATATCATGCTAAGTGAAATAAGCCAATTCCCAAAAAACAAAAGCCAAATGATTTCTCTTATAAGGGGTTGATAACACATAGGGGGGGTACAGGAAGACTGGAGAAGGGATGGATTGCATAGAGGTAAATGAGGGGTGGGGAGGGGGCAGGGAAGGAAGGATAATGAAATGAGACAAAGATCTTTACCCTATGTGTACGTATGAATAGGCAAATTATATGATTCTGCTTTATGTACTACCAGAAAAATGATAGTTGTACTCCATTTGTGTACAATGAACTAAAAAAAAAAAAAAAAATCCATTCAAAGTGTAAAACAAACCAATAGATTTTGATGTACAAAGTACAAAAAAATTCAATGATGCAGTCAAATTCCACAATGTAACAAACAAAATAAAATTTCACTTGTCTAGCATTGGTGTAATATCAAAGGAAAATAATCACAATTATCTGAAAAGATTTAAAGTACTGGGTGGAGCTGGATATTTTTCAGGTATTTCTACCAAAACAACATATCATATTATACCAAATTCAGAAATATAAGAATCTAGTTTTCTTCTACTAAGATAGACATTAAAAAGATATGAACAGGTATAAAACAATGCCATTCATCTCAATTTCTTTTTTTTGGGGAAAACAGTTATTTTTTAGAAATAAAAATGTTGTTTGTTAACATACACTGGGTTTACTGTTTTTATATTAAGTCAATCAATACCCATTTTATAAATTTCTAACATGGTAAATATAAATGATTTTTTATAGTACAAATGGGTATATGTAAATAGTACTGCCTGGAGTTCTGCAGTGCACACCAGCATGGCTATGCAAGGCAGCCCTGTCTCCATCTAAACACACAATGTTTTCAATGAACCTTTGAGCCTCGCTCTCTAATCATGTGTGGACAATCATCAACACACTAAAGACATCCTCTAACATGGGAAAGACCACACTAAAGAAAAAGGAACAAAGAAAGGGGTCTGAATACATAAGAGGCATTGCTGGGAACAAAAGAAAAAAAAATCTATATACTTACTATTCCCAGAGAGGTATGTTATTGTACCAATTAAATAATAAGATGACTTCCAAAAACAGAACAAACTAAGAATAAAAGAATAAAGAGCTCTTCAAAATTACAAATATGGCAACTAAAATAGGTAAGTAAGCAAGAAAGAAAACACCATACATTGAAAGGAGTTGATGCAGGTGATCCAATGTAGTAAAACAGAAGAGACAGAGAAAGAGAGCATGAGTGAATGAGTGAGCACATGAAAATGAAATAATAAGGAAAGAACACAAGAGAACTTTCTCAAAACATGAGACTTCAAAATGCAGGCTTGTCAAACACCATAATGAATGAAAAAGAGGGCAATGGGCAAACATACCATGAAATTTCAAAACGCCAGCTATAAAGAAAATCAATAAGGTTTGTAAAAAGAGCAGAGTAACCTAAACACCAAGAAAAAGAATGAAAAATGGCATCAGACCTATCAAAAACAATACTGAATGAAAGACTGCATAGAAAAGTAGTTTTCTTTGCACATCAGCCAAACTGATGGAAATATATTTCCATTCAAGGAAATATATTTTTAGACATGCAAAGACTGAAAAAAAGACGCACTACTTAATAGTAATAGATATGTAATGATATGTAATGTAATGTCAGTTTTATATTACATATCATTGATTGTGTGAGCTAATAGAACACACAATCAACAAAATGACAAAGATACCAAGAAAAGAGGAATTTATGCTTCAGGAAACAAAACATCCATTACCAAAGAGTGGCAAAGGAAAATGCATCAGGCTTAAAGAGCAACTAGCTTAAACTGAAGCAGGAATCAGAGAAGAGATATCCAGACCTTCCCAAAATTTGTCTGTGTGTGCACATGTAAACATTTTGGAAAAAAATATTTTCAAACATTAGATAAATTGTAATTTTAAAAAAGCATTAGATGAGAAAATTGAACAAATGAAAGATAAGATAATAAGAAGTGTAGGGAAGGAAAGGCAATCATAGTACACTTGCTGACCCAGTATATGCAACAGTCTGAAAAACTGTGCTGTAACTGTGCTGGGATCAGTGCTGTTGTCAAGTCACACATGGGTCTAAGGAAGAAAAAAAAAATGCATATCCCTATATACAAGCTTTTGTGTATTCTTTAATGTTTCTCAGAACATTAGTCAACACTGAAAAAATAGCTGAATTGAAATCCACAACATAAACTTAACTATTCTAACCAAATCAAAATTTATTATCATTTAACTTTCCTGGCTTTAATTCATATAAACACATCAATAATATATTTTCAAAATCTAAATTTCATCTTGTTGCAAATGAGTAAACTGCCATGTTTGACAATTTCTCTTGACCAATGGACAATCTTGAAAATGTTTAACCTGTTGTTAGTTTACTGAAACTTCTTTTGCAAGATGCAACTGTGGATACAACTGTTAAAAAGTTCTGAATATCATTTCAAAAATCTGTATGAGATTGCACAACATGTTCAGTTTCAGAAGACCCAAATGTAATGTCAGTTTTATATTACATATCATTGATATTGTATATTGTATATTGCTTTAAACTATTTCAGATCAAACTTGGATAGAAATTAAATTGTCAAGAAATTCAAGTGCCAAGTCAGTGGCCATTTTACATAAATCATATGTATTTATATAGCAAACAACTTTAATTTAAAAATCTGAAATCTGAAGAACACTTTACTTTTCATGTCTATTTCAAATGTGAAGTCAGAGATGTGAAAATGATTTGGTTGAGATATCTGTCACCCACTGATGACCAGGGTTGATTTGGCTGATGTGACTTAAGTTTTGGCCTTTTCCTCCCTCACCACTTCATGTGTGTCCACCAGAAGCTGAGGGTTTGGTCCGAGATCATGCTCTTTGGTCAAGGGTATCCAAATAGCTGTGCTAAAATCTTTCAAACAAGTTCCCAAAACATGTGTAATCTTAATTTCTATTTGATAAATACTTTCTTCATAATTACTGATATTTTCATGCAGTGATTTATGTATTTTCAACTTCTTAACTTTCATTTATTTTCAAAGTTGTGAAGAATATTCATCTCTTGCTAAAGTTTTATATTTATTGAATACACTTTAAAAAATGCTTTCTATCATTTGTTGCAAGCAAAGAGAGGCCTTTCATGAAGCATGCAGCTTTATGTACACTCATCATATTTTCATTGTAGAGCTTCAAATAATTACATTTGATTCAAATTTTATCCTGTACAGGTAGTCTGCATGATATTTGGTAATCAAGATGCTTTTTTTTTTTTTTTGGTACCAAGATGCTTTCAATTTCAGCATAATGTATTCTGCCATTTGATAGTATAACTTTTAATATTTGATAAATTTCTTTTAATTTGGGTGCAAGGTGTCTTGATTATATTCTACCTTAATGACCATCAGATATCACATGATTTATGTTCTTTTAAGATAGACAAGAACATTCAATTTGCTCACTGAATTCTTCTCCCCTGCCATACATATACTTTGTACAATACTAAAAAAGTTGGTCACATTTAAATTCACAGATGCAGCATTTTTCATGTTATATTATGAATATGAGTTATGAATGGCACAAATTTGGGCATAATTATTTTAGGGGGGCAATATTGGTTTGTACACCCCTGTATATATACACTTACTATATCTGCTCCATTATCATATCCCTGACCAGGAGAATTTTTTATGTAAACATTATTTTTTTGGAACCGGGGTTGAACTCAGGGGCACTCAATCACTGAGCCACATCTCCAGCCCTTTTTGTATTGTACTTAGAGTCAGGGTCTCACTCAGTTGCTTAGGGCCTTGCTAAGTTGCTGAGGCTGACTTTGAACTCAGGATCCTCCTGCCTCAGTCTCCCAAGCCACTGGGATTACAGGCATGCACCACTGCATCTAGCAAACATCATCTCTTTCTAACTAATAATTTAAGAAGCCACATAATTTCTAGTTTTTTTTTTAAGTTTTATTGGGAGAAAATTTTCTATGTATTTCTTTTGTCAATCAAATCAACAAAACTTTCTTTTGTCATGACATGATTCTTAATGTAAATATGCCTAATAAGATAGATTTATTCATGGTAGATTACATCTGGTTTATGACCAAAAGAGAACAGAAAGTATTATCTTTCTTTTATTCTCAATAGTATTTCAGATTAACAAGATTTGCTAATAGCATAATTAATGTTTTGAATTTTATAAGACAGGTTCCTTTTTATGATTATGTATATTATTACAATATATCCTATAAGTTCAAATAAATTAGAAATAGTCCTGCATCAAACTTTCAATAAATCCTTGTGATACTCTTAAGAGGTAAACTACTTTTGCATAAAAGACATATCTAAAATCACAATATTTTATCATATTCTATAAAGCATCATCTATCAACCAATTTTTAAAAAATCACAATGAAACTTGAAATTTCTATAATTATAGATTTTAAGTTCTTTCAATCTTGAAACCACTATTTGAGCTGCAAATATTTAACTGCTATATTATTGCTAAAAAGTATGAATGGGCCAGGCACAGTGTGGCGCATGACTGTAATCCCAGAGCTCAGGAGGCTGAGGCAGGAGGATTCTGAGTTTAAAGCCAGCCTCAGCAACTCAGCCCTATGCCACTCATCAAGACCCTGTCTCTAATAAAATACAAAAAGGGGCTGGGGATGTTGCTCAATGGTTAAGTGCCCCTGAGTTCAATCCCTGGTACCAAAAAAAAAAAAAAAAAAAAAAAAAGTATGAATGGAAAACAAAAGCAAGGAGTTTTAAGTATAAATGAGGAGATCATGATAAATGATAATAGAACATTTTTTTAAAAGATTAATCTTTTACAAATCTTTGCCTAGCTTAGAACAGATTTTCAAAACCTGAATCATGAGCTTAGATAGATCCAAACTTGATTAAAATCACTTTTATTTGATGAAATCAGTGGTCACAATGAAGGATTAAAATTTACTTCAAAAGTATCTTTTTTCTTTTCTTTTCTTCTTGGCACTGGGAATTGAACCCTCAGGTGTTTTACCACTGAGCTACATTCCCAGCCCTTTTTATTTTTCAGTTTGAGACAAAGTTTTACTAATTTGCTTGAG
This sequence comes from Glaucomys volans, assembly GCA_020662805.1. Taxonomy (NCBI): domain Eukaryota; kingdom Metazoa; phylum Chordata; class Mammalia; order Rodentia; family Sciuridae; genus Glaucomys; species Glaucomys volans. The sequence goes on from JAJEJO010000817.1 coordinate 280,069, forward strand.
AGTCTTGATAAGATGTTGAGACTGGCCTCAAATCTGTCATCCTCCTGCCTCAGTCTCTTGAGTTGCTGGGATTACAGGTGTGCACACACCAGTCAGTATCTTCTTTTTCTTGAGCAACTAGTATATTTTCTAGCTTTTGAAATTTCTAACATTTCATTTTCTTTTTCATAATTCTAAGAAAATTCTTAATTTTAACTTTGAATTTCATGGTAATTCTGTCTTAAGGGTTTCAATGTTAAGAGACTTCATTCTTAGTAGACGAATACTGTTTTTCTAGCCAAATTTGTTAGCCCCCCTAGTTTTGATCAATTTCTCCACACATTTTCTTGTGAACATTTGTATCACTTGGTTTTTTAGATGCTATATTTGCTAGAGAAAAAAAATTAGTATAAGTTGAAAATGTTTATTTTTAACTAACACATTTAGTTAAATATATTTAATTTATATAAATAAAAAAAAAAGAGAACATTACCCTACTCCCTGCCACCCAAGATAGGCTAGCAAACACCAAGTAATAAGTACCAGCAGTACTGCTGGAAGAAATGGGAGAGTGTACATAAAGATACTCCTGGAGGCTCAGTCTCCAGGAAAGTCAAAAGCTAAGTATGGAGAAAGGACACAGAAAAAGTTCCCCATCCCCAAAATAAGGAATTACCACAGGAATTGAATCTAGTAGTTGCCTTGAGGTAATCACAGCAATGAGAACACCAAAATCCAGGTGAATAACTTCTTAGACAAATGCAAACCCCACGCTGAAGGATTAACGTAAGAAACGGTATGCATATTTCCACATACACATACTCTTTACCCAGGTCCTACACATACTGTCTTGCTTTCTACCAAACATGATACAACAACCAGAAAAGCAAGGGGAAAAATATCTGTAAGAACACAAACAGGCAGACATGATTCAGATACTGGAATTATCAGACAGAAAATTAGAATAAGGGAACAATATGCATGATCAGAGTGGGATTTTGAATAAAGGGTCAGAACTCTAAGAAGAATCAAATCAAGTGCTAGAAATAAAAACAAACATATCCACCATTACAGAGGTTAAAAACACCTTTGATGGGCTCATCAGTATACCTGGCACAATTAAAAAATGAATCAGTAAAACTGAAGATCAAAAAGCACCCATACTGAAACACAAAGTAAAAAAAAGAGAGTGGGTGGAAGAGTGGCAATCAAAACTGGGCATTTAAGATCAGGGATAACATCAAATGGTTTACCATTTGTGAAACGGGAACTCCAGAAGTAGTAAATGAGGGACAGTTCAGAAAATACCAATTAGGATAAATGCCAAAAAATAGTTAAAGACACAAATAGATAAACATATAAAAAAGCAAATGAACAAAACAGACTTAAGACATTTCATGTTCAAACTGGTTGATAACCAATAAAAATGACATATTATATATACACAAAGTCAATAATTATAGAAAGACATTTTGTCAGAAAATATGCAAGCTAGAAGACAACATTCTTTAAACTGTTTGAAAGAAAAACAAAAACAAAAACAAAACTGGGAATTCTGTACCTACCAAAAACTATCTTTCCAAATGAAAAAGATCTTATTAAACAACAAGCCTCAGAAGAATTAATTGCCAGCAGGCCTGCAACATAAGACATGCCAAAGGAAGTTCTTCAAGTAAAAGGAACATGACAGAAATGGAAAGCTACATAAATGAAAAGCACTGGAAATGTCCCAGAATATAAATCATCTGAAACTATTAATTTTCCAGTGTGCTACGTGATTGAGGTTTTACTTATTTCAGGATCTTTACTTCATAAATTTATATTCTTTACCCAATAGTTACACTAAACAACAGGCAAGTGAAATACATGATGGATTTGTCAAAATGAATAAACCTTAACATTTTACGTAAAATGAAGTATTTTTATATTTGATAAAAATTTTAAATCTATTTTTTCCTTTGCATGTCAATAATTGTTACTGACATGCATTTTGAAATTGAAATTTTTAAAAAATCACACCAATAATATTTTCAAAAGTATAAACCATTAAGTTATAAAACAAAACAAACTATACCTTAGACACAGATTCTTGTTCCTTAATGGGAGCTTCATTTTTTAATCTTGAAAACAAAATAAACACTTGTTATTTTATACTTACAATGACAAAATATAAAACATTTTGCATGCTTATAGTAATTAAAATGTAAATTTAAACCAATGTACATTTATATCATAAAAGTAAATTGAACCTCTATAAATATTTCAAGGTAAAAGTAAAGTGCAAGCTAATAAACAAAAGCTTTACTAAATGGCTAAAAATGAATAAAGACATGTATTTCTATCTCAAAAAACAAGAGTAAGGAATGTTCTCTTTGCTAAGTATAATTTAAAAGATAAAAACATTAGCAAACCAATTTCAAAGAATTACTCCTTCAAAAGTAAAAGCAGGAGCTATACAGAAACACATACACAAAAAATATGCATCAATATTTATTATAACAGAACTTTAAAAGTAAGATCCTTTTTCTATAGTGAAATTCAATGATAATGTCACTTCAATATGTATTACAATTAAGTTACTTTAGAGGCAGTGAAATCTCAGAAATAATCTAGACTTTTGAAGGATATAATCTTAAAAATCTCCATAAACACTGCTCAAAAATTAACTACACATTATAAATTTCTTGACTCTTAAACAATATTTATTATAACTTATTAACAATATTAACAAATTATACAGTTACAAATCATATTTGTATATATGTCATATAGAAAAATCTCAAAATAACAATATAACAGCTAGCTAGCTTTTCTAAAGGATCTTTGTTTCAGAAACTGCTGATGACTAAAAAATATTATTTGGTGAACCAGGCATCAAAAATAAATTACTGATATTATATACTAAGTTCAATTTTAATACACGTAAGTAGGTTAGCCAACCTGACCTGAAATGCCATTAATCAAGAGTTAATTGATTCATAACTAATGAAGGCTCAGTAACTACGTAAAAGAAATAATATATTTAACACAAGCAAAAACTGCATTGGCTTTTAAACTTCCTGGACAAAAATGAAGATATCTTATAGGACAAAAATGTCAATCTATGTCAATCTCTTGAAACATTCTCTCATGACTAGTCAATGGCAAAGACTCTTTCTTTATGCAGTGCCTGTGCATTTTAAAAATTAGGACTATAAAGGGAAAGAGTGTAGTTCAGTGGTAGAAAATGTGCTTAGCATGCAAGAAGCACTGGGTTCAATACCTAGCACCAACAAAATGATGATGATGACAAAGCAATTATAAATGCTAATGCTTTACTAGATATTAGTAACAATTAATTATAAAATTACTTATCCATGTTTCAGTTATTGCAAGAAATTAGGGACAACTTAATATAGATCATGGCCTTTTTAGGCAGAACCATTATATTGGTAGTGTATTTTTACAATAAGTTGAACAAGTTAAAATGAATAAAACTTGAACAAAAGATGGATCAAATATACATATTTCAATAATGTTTGGGGTTAAAGACTAATTATCTCAATTATCTAAACAATATTCATAAAGATGAGATTGTATAAAGTATACATACAACTTCACTGTTTTAATGGGGTATATGGGGAAAGAATTGTTTTAAGAATAAAGTTTTTAATAAGAAAACATTAAGTTAGTGTAGGGCTAGGGCAGTGGCTCAGTGGTAGAGCACTTGCCTAGAATGTGTGAGGCACTGGGTTTGATCCTCAGCACCACATAAATAAAGGTATTGTGTTCATCTACAACTAAAAGAACACACACAAAAAAGAAACAAACTTAAAAAATGTTCGTCTAAACTAGATATTAATGAAGCACTGAAATAAATTTTATCTATTACAATTGATTTTTATTTCTAAGCATTCAATCATTCTAAATTCAATTTGAAAACAGAAATGAATTGGTCAAAAGACACCTAAAAATATTATATAAAACATTTTTGGGGCTAGACAGAGTGCTTGCCTAGCATGCATGAGAACTTTGGTTTGATCCTCAGCAACACACAGACACACACACACACACACACACATGCACACAGTTATTTTCTTTTCAGTTTACTGTTGAAATGTTATCAAAGACCTTATACTCTTAAAAAAACTACCATGCTAATCATTTGCACGTATACCTATTATAATGTTAGTTTTATGCAGCAATTAAAAATAAAAGCCATTAAGCATGTTTATTATTGCTGGCATTTCAACTGGGGAAACTGAGTTCTCTGAGTATCTCTGCAATAGAGGTTAGTGATGGAGATTTTTATAACTTCATTTTACTGGTTAAGAAACTGATAGGTGAGAGCACAGTAAGTTACTGAAATAATTAACATTAAGAGTCTGTGATCCCAAATCTTGTTGTGTGTCTTTTGCTATACTAGAATTCTCTTTAAGGGACAGACTTAAGATAAATAGTGAAAGCATTTAGAAAAACAACTCTAAGATCAATTAGAAAAGTACTCTATAAATTTTATCATTAATTTATACTTAAATTTTACAACCATAGATGCATACTTTAAGGTTAATAAGTTCTAATATAACTATGATATATTATTAACATTTGGGGAACAAAAAGTTTTCATACCTGTATTTTCTATTCATTAAAGATACTTGCTGAAATAATCATCATTTGAGATATTCAACTGCTTTGGAGAAGTCAGTCAGATTTGCTAAGCTCAAAAGTTCTGAGCGAATAACCTGCTTTCAGGTAAATACACTTTTTTCCTGTAAATGTTGCAATTTTTTAATAGAAAAACGTAGTATAGTATTTAGAACAAACATCTGAGTTCAATGCAGAGAACAGAAAGACTGATGATCAATTTCAAAATCATTAGCAAATAAACTTGCAAATAGGAAATTTTTCTTCTTTATAGAAAGCTGTTTAAATGTTTTTAAATGATAATCCCTTTTCTATAAAGCCTAAAATGAAATAAATGGCTCTGTATTTTCCTGCACGTCACATGACCAACACAATGCTACACTTAAAATGAATATTCTGGTTCAGTGACAGTAGTATGTTCTTTTGAGGCTTCATTCACATTATAAACATACCACAGGGTGGGGAGAGGAGCAATAAGGATGGAATTATTCAGATTTATTCATCCATAAACTCACCGCAATAATAGCGTTTATCTCAGAAATCTGTGTGAATTAAATGGTAATGAATATCAAATACTTGGAAGATTATTGGGTACATTGAATGAGATTAATAAATGTTATCTATGATTATTATTTCCATAGGTGAAATCTGGAATCAATCTTCCTGCTCAAGACTTGGTTGAGAGTGTATGACACAAGCTACCATCTAAATAATCTCCACTGTTTTGATTCTTCTGCCAAGCTTCCGCACCACCCTCAAACACAATCTATTAGATATTTATTTTGATTACTGGTCTACTCCTCTTAGGACCAGCCTTATTTGCTCTAGTATGAAATGATCTAACCATTTCTGAATACCTGGTTTTGAGCTGATCATCTAAAGTTAGAGAAGAAAGCAGAAAAATCATTCTAGATAGAGGACAGAACGAGGTAAAGACAGATAAGGAAACAAGGAAAACAAAATATCTGTTTGTGAAAATGTAAAAAAACCCCCCAAGACCACTGATGTAGGCAGAATTAATGCCAGAGTAGTGTTCTATTGTGTTCTGTCGTATTGTTGGCAATACTGAATCATATCCTAGACATTTCATTTATAATCTATAAACAACTACCCTCAAGACCAGAAGACTGAAAAAAAATTTTTTTTAAATGGTAGTAACTTCAGAATTACTGGCAGAAGCTGGTATGGTTTGTTCTAAATGATGCACTACATGACATTTATCTTCCCATCTCACTGTCTCTCCCATTCTTTCTTGCTTACCAGATATCAAAGGTGGAAGTCCAAACTGCCACTATCTTTTTTTTTTTTTTTTTTTTGGTACCAGAGAGTGAACCCAGGGGTGCTTAACCACTGAGCAACATCCCCAGCCCTTTTGTATTTTTTAAATTTAGAAAGGGTCTTGCTAAGTTGCTTAGGACCCTCATTAAGCTGCTGAGACTGACCCTGAAATCTTGATCTTCCTGTTTCAGCCTCCCCAGCCACTGGGATTACATGTGTGGGCCACTACGCCTGGCCAAGAAACCACCATACCTTGATGCACAGCTCCTATCTACTGACTAGCAACTTCATAAGAAGAGCTAATGTGTTACATTCATGTCGAAAAGAAAAAACTATCTTCCAGTTCCGAAAGATGATTTGAGATATTAATGACTGTGAGAGAATCTAGGGGAAAGATTCCCTCATACTTCCATCCCCAGTCACATTTCAAAAGAAAAGATGCCAGAAATGAACTCATAGATCAGAGTGGTTTGGTGTTCATTTTTTATTTCTTCCAATAACTTAAATATGAGACATTTTGACCATTTTGAACATTTAAGATTCTATAATTTGGATTATGAATAGTGACAATGATTCCTCAGAGTTTAGAAATTCACAGAAAAGCAATGGTACAAGCCCTTATTCTTAGATATTCAAGAGATATTTTTAACAGAAATTTTGCTATAGTTTCAAATGTAAGACTTAAAGAAGAAAGTTGCCATTTACCCGTAGAAGAGTTTACTTATTGCTTGCATATATGAAAAACAATGACTCAACAGTTTAGTTGTGAGTGGTATAATAAAGTGATATTTCACTTTAAGAACAGGTTCAGATTCCTTCTGGCAAAGAATTTCACAAAAATTACAGTTATGCAATATATACATTGTTAATAGTATAAATGATTATGAAATTAGCTGGCTATGTGACCCTGTGAAGATGTGAATTCAGTGTGGACTTTATGTCTCCATTTTGAGTCCCTTATTCTATAATTACCATAGTGGCATCAATCATGTCTTTTATTCATGCTTTTATTTCCAACACCTGACAGAGTCTTGTACATTGAAGGCAAGATATGAGTGTTCAGTGTCAATGACCTGTGAAAGCATTCACTACATTATACTATGAAAAGAGTGGTGTATTATACTAAGAAAAGAGTGATGCAGCACTATTGGTGCTAAGAATGAAACCCAATTTCTCTCGCTATTCTGAAAAACAAAAGAGGAATTCACAGCTTTAAGGAAAGTCAGAATTCCATTTCTATCTCTTCTTAGTACATTTTAAATTAGAGAGGACTTAACAAAATGTACACACAAATTTTAATCTTTAAAGCACATTGTGCATCTCATAAATCTTCATAGATTATTTTTAAACCCATTTCATAGATGAAGTAAGGTAACTCGACCACAAAGTTAGTGAGACCAAGTGCTAAATGCTGATATTTTACTTCTAGTCAAGGCACTCTATTTTGCTTAGACAAACTTGGAAGTCACTTGAAGAACTTAAATCAAATTTTAAAAGGACTTCAAATTGTACTTTTTAGGACATCTGATTCAATCAATCAGATAGATAACTCAGTAAGTAGCCTAGTTTTCTAAACTTGAGTTACTGTGCATTGACCATGGGCTCTCTAAAAATGTGCTAGAGGGGATTTACCCTTTTGTCCTCAACTTTTTGTCAAGAAAACTAAAACTTTACTTCTATGTTATAATTTAACTACACAGGTAAATACACTGGAAAAGAGAGGGAAAATGGAGATTAGGGGAAACAGAAAAGAAAAATTTCATGACTGAATTCAATAATATCTCTATTTGAGAGAGGCATTTTTTTAAAAAAATCATTTCAAAGTTCTACAAAAGAAACAGCTATTAACTATCTCTAACTAGAAGAACTATACACTATATAGTGTATAGCTGTTTCATAAAATTGAAAGAAACAGCTATATGACTTGTTAACTAGAAGAACTATATACTGTCATGAAATTATAGCCAAGATTTATGGAAATAAATACCTGGTAATAATTAATAAATTTTTTCTTTAAAAAGAGGATTCTGTAAGTTAAAAAAGAATGATTTCCTTCTAAACAGGATTCTGTACTAGTTTTCAAAAAGTGTTGTTTCATAGTGTTTAGACAGAAAAAGTCAGAATTACTCTCAATTCTGACATTAGAGAATTACGTAAGATTCAATTAAAGCACTGTAATGACATGTCAGCTACCAAGCAATCTGGAGGAATATACTGCATAACTGAACTGTAAATCAAAATTACATTAACCACAATGCCAACAGACTGCCACTAAAATTCTCAATGATGAGAAGATTCTAGATTCCAGGATTTCCAGCCATTAGGAAGTAGCAGTATTCACAGGATTAACAGGAGTAAGAGCAGGAAAACTGGAGCAGCAGCAGCGACAACAGTATGTCGACTTTCTTCCAGGACAGTACCAAAAAATTAAAAATAAATATTTAACTAAGTTATTTAAACTAATTAGGTAATTTAACTAATTAATTTCCATACACTATTTCCTAGAACTATGCTAAAAAGAATTATTACTTATCTTTCAGTGATGAAGAAACTGACTTGACAAGGTTAAATAATTTACTCAAGGTTATAGAGTTGGTTAGATATAAAACTAGGATTTAAACCTAAGTCTACCTTATTTCAAGGCTAAATTCCTTTCACAATACCGGACTTCACAGTGGAATGGATAAACAGTTTTGGTGTGGACAACTAAAAATAGTAAGGTCCCTTAGTTCAATAAAAAATACAGAAAATAGAGGTACCGGAGTCCCTCTATCCGTTGGCAGTTGATAGTAAGCTTCTCTGTGTGGTCAAATACCAAGCTGACAAGAGTGAGGCTGCAGAAAGATCTCAAAATCAGAAGTGGGTTATAAGTACAGGATGTCCATAACATAGTCAAGTTAAGGAAATATAATTTAGGGGAAAATATTGATACAATTTATTAAAGAGAGTTATGACTAAACTGAACCCAGGAGTGTTCAAAGAAATCCCTTAAAATGTAAGTCTAATGAGCTTTAGACACCAAAAATCTAATAGTATGAATAATATATGATGCAGCAATTACCTCTAAGAAAAGATATACTAGGTTAAGAAAAGAAATTTAACAGAAATAATTTGTGGAAGTGGTTTGGGAGGCCTAGAAAGAAAAATGGAAGGCTGAATATCAGGGTAAGTCCACCTGAATAAAATATAGGCAGAAACAAAATCATGGAGTGCAGTAATATAACGACAGAGTCACTGATAACTATACTTCTATAGTGCTTCCTATGTGCTAATTGCTAATCCTTTTTGTTTTTTTGTGTGTGCCAGGGGATTGAACCCAAGGGTGCTCGACCACTGAGCTATATCACCAACCCTTTTTATTTTTTATTTTTAGACAGGGTCTCCTTAAAAAATTGCTCAGGATGGCTTTGAACTTATGATCTTCCTGCCTCCGCCTCCAGAATTGGCTAATCACTTTCAGAGTACTTTACGTGTAAACTAACTTCTTTAATTCCCTCAAGACCTTCTGAGTAGGTACTTTTGTAATCTTTGTTTTATAAATGAGGAATTGAACTACAGAGATCAGGTAACCTTTGCATAAGTCACCTACATCAAGTAAACAAGGCAGGAACTCCTAATTGGGCAACTGATTACAGATTCTGAACTCTACCAATGGGCAATCAATTAGAGTCTGGACTCTACCACATCGCCCTGTCCCTTTAAAGGTCTGAGAGGGCTGAATGTGGAGCTGGGTATCAAATCACCTAATTTTACCATCAAGGAAGACCTCTTGATGCCACTGAGGAAGGCAAAAAACTTAACAGATTAGAAAAAAAATTTCAAGAATCTTCTTCATAGATAATACAAACACTGGAAATATTTACAGTCTAAAGAAAAGCTAGGTACAAGGAGCCAAAGAGCGAAACTTGAGGTAATTATGAGACACTCTTAAGCTTCTCAGTGAAGCCACATTAGGCAAACATAGTCTTCAACAAAAACATACCTTGCTGCTATAATCAGAAGAGGCAGCTCATAATTGCACTGCTACATATTTATTTATTTGACTTTATAAAAATAATAATGAAGAAACCATTTTTTCAAAATAAAATTTCTAAAAATATGAAAATATACTTACTGGCATCTAGTTATATACTTCACCTTATAAATGATTCAGGAACATGAATGAGATGTTTAGGAGTCTTTCTTATTCAATACTATACAACTACTTTACATTTTCTAATTAGAAAAATCAGAATGATAAATCTAGATCATTATTCTAAAGACCATTCTATGGAGATTAATGTCATGAAATTAGTAAGTATTGAAGGGAAAAATTTCAAGGTTGAATAAATATTCTCTTGTATATTCACAAGCCACATATAACATGGTAAATTGCACATTAAAGAATTTAATTTTAACCTGAATTTTGACCACAGAAACAGTTTTCCCCAACCATGTATAAATCATGGGCATTATTTCTACAATACAGAATAGGAAAAATAATGACCCAGTTACCTTCTTTTATAAAAATGCAAGAGGGTTATTTTTTATAAGAGTACACATACAGTGTAAGATAGACATTTAATTTTCTCAAGATCAACATTTCCTGTTTCTACTATTTACTGTTTCTACTATTTCTACTATTTACAAAATGCTGTCATTGGGAGAAACTGAGCAAAGTGTACTTGAGATTGTGCTATATTGTTTCTTACAACCATGTGTGAATCTACAGTTGTTCCAGAATGAAAAAGTTCAGTTTTAAAAAATTCATGGAGGTGTATGAGCTCATCAAGGAATAACAGTGCAGATAAAAGGCAAGGTCCATAGATTGAACTCTGAGGAATCTGACAATAAGAAGTTAGGGAGATGAGAAGGAGTATACAAAGGAAGCAAAGAAGATATGGACAGAGATGCGGGAAGAAAATCACAAGTGTGATGATGCCCTATTTGTAAATGTAGGTACTAACTTGTTTTAGAGTTCTACGGATATGTTTTTCAGAATTGGTTATGACTAAGTTTCATAGTTTATTCTTATGGATTCACATATCTCTATCCCCTCATTTATATTTTATAAACTATAGTTCAATATTGCAACTAGGATATTGACAATGATAACAATACACTGATCTTTTTGGAATCCCCCAGTCTCACTTGTGTCCATTCTTTTTTTTCTTTTTTTTGGAACCGGAGATTGAACTCAGGGACACTCGGCCACTGAGCCACATCCCCAGCCCTATTTTGTATTTTATTTAGAGACACACTGAGTTGCTTAGGGCCTCACTAAGTTGCTGAGGCTGGCTTTGAACTCGCAATCCTCCTGACTCAGCTTCCCAAGTCGCTTGGATTACAGGCGTGCGCCACCATGCCTGGCCACTTGTGTCCATTCTTATAACATTTAAAAATATTAAGTGACACTTATAGCCTAAAACTTTCCCTTAATTCATAAAGGATTATGACATTTCTGCTTAGCTATTAAATAGGTATCTCAAACCTAAAACATGTCTCAAACTAAAGTCCTCTTCTTCACTTCCAAACCTACTCCTCCTAAGTCTTCTCCATCTCAGTTGATACCAATGCCATCTTTCCAGCCACTCAGAATATTAACTGTGGAGTCATCCTCAACATTTTATCTCACACTTCATATCTAAATCATCAACAAATTTAAAACACATTCAAATATGAGTCACTTAGCACCTACACTGCTAGTATCCTAGCCTAAGTGACCTATTAAAATAGTTCCCTGGGCTGAGGTTGTGGCTCAGTGGCAGAACACTCACCTAGCATGTGAGGCCCTGGGTTCGATCCTCAACAACACATAAAAATAAATAAATAAATAAAGGTATTGTGTCTACCTACAACTAAAATTAAATATTAAAAAAAAAAAAAATAGTACCCTAACTCATCTCCCTAATTCTGCCCTTGGTCTCTTACAGCTATTCTCAACAAAGTTTACATATAAATGGGATAAAGTATTCTTACATTTAGATATTTGTTTATTTTGGTTTTTATTGAGGTATCCTCTATTCAAAATTCACTAATGAATTCTCATTTAAAAGTAAAGCCCAAATTTCTTACAATAGTCCCTCATGTTCATATACCACATGGCCCACATTATCTCACAGGCCTACCTCCTACTATTCTCCTTCTTGCTCCCTCCTCACAGTTCCTTAAATCAGAATGATCCCATTTCTTCCAGAAATGCTTTTCAATGTATATCCAAGTGGCTCATCTCCTCACCTCCTTCACACCTGTACTCAAAATGTCATATCTCAGCAAAGTCTTCCCTGATTACCAGATTTAAAATGACAGTCTTCCAACTCCCATCCCATATTTCTGTCTGTCTTCCCTACTCCATTCTTCTTCAAAGTATTGATCATCACCTAAAATACTATATATTTTATTTATTTTATTGTCTTTCACAACAAAAATGTAAGCTCCATGAGAATAAAGATTTAGTCTATTTTTCTAGCACCTAAAGCAGCACCAAAGTAGAAGCTCAATAAATATTTAAGGAAAAAATAAATCCGGTGATGAATAAGTAAGTCCAAAGAGGTGAGATGTTTTGCCAAAATGTGATAACAGGGCAAGGATCCAAGTTTCTATAGTTTAAGAGTAATTTTCTAAGAATGAGGACAGATTCAAACTAAACCCATCAGGCATATTCAACAATAACCAAAAAGCACACACATATGACATGGCTATTTCTGATGGGGCAAATAAACTAGAATAACTTGATGGTAAAGAAGAATCAGGCTTAAGCTAAAAATCTATTAGTATCAAACAAATTCAACTACCTATAATAATTAGCAAGCTTTGTCCTGTATTAGTTAAATCAATTTTTAAAAAATGAAGTTACAGGTAACAATATAGTTTATACTTCAAGAAAATGAACTTGATACTACAACAAATTGAGTCTCTGAAAGATTATAAAACAGTACTCATATACTGCTATATCAAGAATATGGTTTATCATATTTTTGAATTATGACCAAGGAAGAACAAATTTTCTATGTTATAAACATAAAAGGAATCAATGTTAAAAATGGAAAGAAGCTGTTGTTTCTGGGCAAAATTTTTAAAAATTGAGTAGAAAAAGGAAAAGATGATAAAATTTCAGAGACCCAAATAAGGAAATAAAGAAAAGTCTATTGCTAAATCCAATATTAAGAAACAAGCCACCTTTGGTTATTTTGGAAAATTTTTCATTTACATTATAAATTGTCCATAAACTTAAAACTAACAGATTCAATTTTTTTTATTAATAATCATAAGGTAAACATTACCTTAGCCAGTCATCTAAACTGGCTTTATCTCTGATTTTAGAATAAAAGAAACCATGCTTGAGTTATTATTTCAGAGCCTGCTGATCCTTATGGCTATTAGGATCATAAAAGGTACTTTGCTAGTCTTTAAAATTCAAAAAGTTAGTATGGTATAAATAATGAACTTTTAATTGTGCTAGAGGAAACAATTCAAGATGCACTAAGTAGATATAGCTCTCAGTTTGCATGCCATATAACAAGGCTTCCACATAACAAAGCAATGCTCCTATTTATAGGATAAAATAGCTTTTATAAGAAATTGTTTACTAGCAAATAATTTGAGACATTTAGACAAAACAATTTTTTATTAAATGAAAATGATAGTATCAAAATTATTTAGATCTATATTCAATATAAAATAAATAATGAAAAATATACATAGGAGAGAAATGTGTGTATTATTGGTTACCATGTGTATATATTTAATATGCTATCTTTACCCCAAGGAACTACATTAATGACTAAGTAAAAATTAGAGTAGATATACAAATATGTTACTTTAAAACTTGTCTTTAAGATCTGCAAGTTTTATCAATTCTTAACACCTTAAAAGTCAAAATTATTGAGATACTATAAATAATAATCCTGAAATAAGATAGAGAATATCATAATGGTCTGAGAACAGCCACATTAAAAAGCTATCCACAGACAGTTATGTGAAATCTGTACAGAATTCTGAAGAAATCTCTTGGTGTTCTTAAAAAAATAAGCACTGAACAAACTTTAAAGAACAGAAAAACAGACATCATAAAATAGAGATCACTAAATTTAGAGAACATAAAATCAAGCTATTAATTAAACTTAATTTTTTAAAAATAAAAAATCTGAGAATTGGTATTGTTGAAAAAATGTTATGGGTCATAAATTTTAAAGGACAGTAAAAATAACTATGATTTTTGGATCATAATTATAGAGACCTGTTGTTCCAAGGACATGAAAAGTAGACATGATTTCCAAACAACTAGATTTTTTATATTTCTTGGACTGCATTCAGGGTAAAGGAAGATTTATGGAGAGCAGTCAAAATGACTAAACTTCAATTTGGATGTTGAAGCACTGATTTGATAAGTTTCTCTTGGTTAAAATTGGCCCATGAGCTTAAGATCAAGAGCCAAAGCTGCCAGTGGGAAGTATGCTCAATTTGGTGGGCCCTGAGGCCATCTCTGGCCAAATCCACATCAGCCTAATGAGAGGCCAGTCAGGCATGAAGGGAGTTTCCCCCAGATATGATTTCTTGAGGCCACAACCTAGAGCAGGTCCCACAGTCAAATTATTCACATTCCTTGGAAAGAGAGAACAGGCATCAGTTGTGTCCATCGAAGGGGGACACTGTCCAGGTGTACCCTGGATATTTTTTGAAATCTCTGGGCTGCTTCTGCACCTGAAAAATAAAAAATAAATAAAAAAAATAGCACAATGACAGACAATGAGTGAGGAAAAAGACAATCATCGGATCTAAAAACTTAAGACATGAAATTAAGAAAGCAGACAAAACAGAAGAAAAGACAAACAGCCATATCACTTGGAGTGTATTATTCTGAAGGCAAGTGCAACAGAGAAAAACACAAATTATTTTAAGCAAAGTAAGAAAAGACCATAGCAACAAAAGTTATTTTTAGAGAAAACCAAGTGGAGAAGAGAAGAAACAAAAATGTATATTAAGATATGTGAACTTGACACAAAGATAAGGTGGAATAGGAATCTGGACCCATTTAAAGCTGAACAGAGCTGAATAATGAGAGCTAGTGTCATAAACTTGGCTGCTTCACTGCCTTTGTGTAAGAAAATATCTCAGAACTTTGAACTTAGGAAATTCCAACTTGTCTTGCACCAGGTCATGGGCTCCACAGAGTAGGAACCTATTTCAACAAGCAGGTTAAAAAAATTTTTTTTTAAATATTTTTCATTCCTACTAATGATACACTTAAAAATGCAATAAGGGCTAAAACCCATCAAAGTAAAATGCACTGAAGAAAATATACACTTACTCAGAAAGATGTTCAGAAGGTGGGATACAGACAGAAACTGAAATTAGAAGAAAAGTTTTACATTTACAATAGCATATGAACTATGATGAGTAAAAGTAATGATTTAGTAAAGAGTTCATATTATGGTGACGAAAACTAATGGAATATATATCAAAAATCCACAAGAGCACGGTTATATATACATACCTTTCTCCATTACAACTTGGCAAGTATGAGTTTCATGTTGACTTAAGTGTGCAGCCATATTATCTAAGCCAGAAACATCAGTTAGGAAATCACAATTAAGGCACACTAGAGTAATGCCCCTATTAAAAAAAAATAGCATAAAAGAAAAGGTTTTTATCTGTTGTGAAACCTATATACAAGTTCAATGATTATTTTTCCATGAATTATCTGTTTTTTGTGTAATAACTGTAACTTACTATTTGTTATATAAATTTGATGTAACTGAAATGATTCTCTAGAAAATGGTACAGCTATGTCCAAATTATGCTACTACTTATTTACATAAAGTATTTGTTTTATAAATATTTATATCTCATACCAGTCAAAAGACCTATAACCAGTCTAGGTTCCATTAACAATTTACATTAATGTACCATTCTATTTGTTGCTTTGCCCATCTGCAAAGTGAGGATATAGCATTCATTCACTCAATATATATTTACTGAGGTTGTCTTTATATAGTCATATTACTGTTTTTGTGAACATAATGGTGAACAAAAAAAATAGTACTCAAAATTTACAATCTGGTGTTTTATTTAGTTGAGGACAAAATTAGAAGAGAAATAAAAAGGATTTAAAAGTATAACATGATACATGCCATCAGTTGCACACTACATGCCAAGGTTCTCAGCATGATTATCCAAGGGTAGTATTATTAAACACAGAATTAACTGACATAGTTAATAAAGTGTTGGAGTCCACAAGTTTACAATCCTCATCATCTCAGCACTGTGAATGCTATAGCCTACTTGCTGGGGCCTAAACCACTCATTCCCTTTAACAAAACTTGGGAGTGTTGCAATTCTTAAATGATACATGTAATAACTAAGGATTTTCAAAAGAGGTTAGGAAAGAATTCCCATAATCATCAAAAAATTTTGTTGAGTCCAAAATAGTACTTTTATTCACTGGATTAAACTGGATAGTATTTGCTATTTGAAGTATTTGAACATAACTGGCATACTAAAGTATGTGTCAATGCCTTAAGATTCATGTTTAAAATGTGTTTGGTCTTGTAACTTTTAGTTGAAACATATTTTAAAATATTATTAAGGCCGAAAAAATTTTGAGATGCTTCAGAGGACTTAGAAAGCCACTACACAATTTAATTTATTAGATTTATAAAAGTTAAGCAATTGGGAGCTAGTTGGGTCAAGCATTTAAAGTGCCGTTTAAAAGAAAATCAAGAATATTCAATGGATAAGTGATACTAAATTGTTTAACATGAAATGTAAATGGCACTGTTGAAAGAATACAAGCAGCAATATCAAAATACAAAAATACAAGCAACAGTAAGTGTTGGCAAGGATGTGGGGGAAAAGGTAGACTCATACATTGCTGGTGGTGTTGCAAGTTGGTGCAGCCACTCTAGAAAGCAATATGAAGATTCCTTAGAATACTTGGAATTTAACCACCATTTGATCCAGCTTTCCCACACCTTGGCCTATACCCAAAGGACTTAAAATCAGCATACTACAGTACACAGCTACATCAATGTTTAAAGGAATATCTATTCACAATAGCTAGATTGTGGAACCAACCTAGATTCCCTTCAACAGATGAATGGATAAAGAAACTGTGGTCTATATACACAATGGAATATTATTCAGCGATAAAGAAGAAAATTATGACATTTGTAGATAAATGGATGGAGTGAGAGAATATCATGCTAAGTGAAATAAGCCATCCCAAAAAAACAAAGGCCGAATGATTTCTCTGATAAGGAGATGATGATACATAAGAGGGTTGGTGGGAGTAAGGGAAGAATGGAGGAAAAGATGGATTATGTAGAGGGAAATGAGGGGTGGGGAAGGGACAGGGGGAAGGAAAGATAATGGAATGAGACGAACATCATTACCCTACGTACATGTATAATTACACAAAAGGTGTGACTCTACTTCATGTACAACCAGAGAAATGAAAGTTGTACCCCATTTGTGTACAATGAATCAAAAAATTAAAAAAAATTTTAGAAGAATTTTAGTCTGTTGAATTTAAATGAACTTCATCTGATTTTTTTTATTTTAATTAAAGTTCCTCTAGAAAGCAATTACTTAAAAAGTGCTCCAATTCTAAATGGAGTATTTCTAAATTAACTTAAGAGCTTAAAGAAAGTTAAAATGTAAAATACTTAGCTTAAATAACTAACTACATAATCTTTTCTATGAACAAACTGCTGTCATAGACACTAAAACCAGTTTCATTGGTAAAGAACAGGCTGCTGCTTATTCCACTGGACATAGATAATTAAACAAGGGATGGCATGCCTAACTCAAGCTGTCTTTAAACAGAGATTTGAAACGAATTTATAATCAAATTTCTTGATTTGGGAAAATGGGTGAGGCTGGGAATGTTACGTTTGGGTCATTAGTAGAGAAAAATGGTCTGTATAGAGAAAGGCAAAAGAAACCCAAGTCCAGAGAAAATAAGGACAGCATCTTGCTTGCTTTAGCAGGTCAAAGCAGAGTGAACGCCAGTAAGTTCTTGATGATTTTATTTCCCTTATTTGTACTGGTTGTTGCTCTTCTACTCAGGGGTCTATAAGATTCTTTGGAATCTCTCTAATAAATTATTTTGTTTAGGTGAAAAAAACTGATCATTTAACTGATCACTGTTATTGTCAGTTTAATACAAAGCATATATGTTTGATGTTCACACATTTGATGCTCATCACATAATATAAATTTTTACCAGTACATGAATACAAACAAATAAGATACTTCAGACTGATTTCTCCCCTAAAATTCTATTCTAACAGCATGTTATGCATGTGCACTGAGAGGATGCACTGGCACATCAAATGTAAAAGTATCCACTTTTTTCCTAAATCATCTCCTCTTGACTACACTTTCTTATGGTTCCACTTCACTTGACACTAAAGCTCAAACCATAGTTACCTCTTGCGGGGAGCCACCTATGACCTGCAATAAAACCAAGCTTGGTTGAGCTATTAGACAGGGAAGTCTGGCTTCAGGAATTCACAATTATGGAAAATTACTAGAGATTGCCTGAAGTATGTGGTTGCCCTGCAGCTGGTTCACAGGTGGAGTTTGAATACAGCTCCTAGAAGTGGGAATGACCCACTAAAGCCAAATGGCTTGCTTAACTCCACCCCATCCTGTTTTACATGGAAGAAGATCCTACCTGTCTCTCTTTGATCTGTACCATTATAAATTTACCAAGGGTGGGCTCCTTCCTTTGTTAGAGACAGTCCCTTACGGTTGGCTCAATTGGTTACACCCCTGCTTCAAAAGATAATTCTGTCTTCTGTTGTTCTTTATGATACATAAATTTCTGAGCTATTATTCCTCACAGTCCATCCCTTATGCAGGAACCCTTTCCCTCACCCAAGCGGGATGTGGGGCAAGAACCTCTGATTTTTTTCTTTCTTAAAACGTTTAATATGTCAAGCATTTTATAATATCAGCAATTTGTTGAGTACTTATTCTGTGCCTGGCTGCTTCTAGACATATCATCTCATCTAAATCTTACATCAACCTAAAGAAGTAGATGCTATAATTATTACCCTTTTATACAGAACAGAGTAAGCTGAGTAATCTACCAAGGGCATAGAGTTGGAAAAGATCAAAATAAGGTTTAAATTTTGCACTTTGATTCCACAGCCCATATTACATCATAAACATAATGTAATACCAGCTCATCACCTTAACTCAGATCCTTTCAAAATCACTCATAATTATCATAATAGCCCTAATCTATATGATTTATGCATCTACAGCTCACCTTATATCCCTTAATTCAACCTTTATTCAGTATCACTTGATTCTGTACAAAACACTGGTTCTCTAGTACCCTCTGAATTAAGATCAAACTTCTTAGTCTAATATTCAATGCATTCAAATGTGACTCTAAGCTCAAACTGTTGCTACAGACTTTAATCCATTACTATCACACAAACATCATGTTCCATCCATTTACTACTAGCCATTCTTTTTGTATGCCTTCTCCTTTTCATTTCTGCACTTTTGGGCTATTCTCGCCAATTAGAAGATCCCTCTGCTTCTTCTGTCAGTAGAAAAAACATACTTATCCTTAAAAACAAAATAAACCTAATACCTAGCCAGATCATTCCAAGTAATCTCTCACCTACTGCACTTATTAAAATTCATAGTTTCTTTTGATCACACCTCATTTCCCTCCTAATGAACTACATTCCCTGAAGGCTAGTTCCAAGATTGCTTCATCCCTGCCATCTATACAGGACTTGCTACAGTATATACATGATAAATGCATAATAAACAGTTAAAAATGAACATTCCATTTCAATAAGTAATTATAAAAATTGGGGGATACAGAATTTTATAAATATGCTAAGTTTCACTCCCAGAAATCTGAGACCTAAAGGAAGATGAGAGAAAAGCACCACAGATCTTCAAAAATCACATAGTTTATTTTAAAAACATACAACTGAGCTAGGCAATAGTGACTCAAAAATCAAATTAAAATCTGATTTTTAAAATGCAATAAATCCTTTTCATTCTTATAAAGTCTTCAGTAAAGGCCATATCTCAATTAACAATCTATTTCCCTGGATACAGTAAACATTTGAATGGGACTAACAGAGTTTTAAAATCGAACCTTTTTTTTTTTCTTCCTATGAGCTACTGGCCCACTATCACAGATGGGACCTTTGGTCCACATTTTTAATTTTTACCATATATGTTAATTTATTCAACACAACATTTACTGAATATGCCTACTATATGATAGGTATAGACAAAACACAAACAAAAACAAATAAACAATAGCAAAAAACAAGCCACATAGAATACAGTGAAAGGATACAAACAAAAAGTAAAATATACAGTCAGATGCACTATGAAAAAAATATTAAAAGAAGGTAAAAGTGCTGGGATAAAGCATGGGGAAGTGGATACAATTTCAAATGCAGTAGTTGAGCAAAGGATCACTTGTCAGAGTGGAGATAAAGGAACTAACCATACAATATCTGGGAAGGAGTAAACTGAATATAGGTAAAATTCTGTATCCCCCAATTTTTGTAATTACTTATCCTAGACATACTGTTATCCCCTCTTCCTCCTTTTCTATGAACCCAAACAATCAAAACAAGTCCTGGCTAAACTTCTTGATAAATTAGGTTGGTGGAGTAAAGGTATTGGTATTTTAAGGAAAATGGCAACATAAGCAGAAAAAATGAAAAGAAACTAAGGAAATTTAGAATTTTTAAAAAATGGTGCTCAGTGGATTCTGAACTAAGTGTGTGGTATAATCAATGCTAACTATCAATATTCATCCGTAGTTCTTTATTTACAGTAGTCAGGTTGTACACATCTATTTGAAAAAGAAAAAAACAAAAACAAAAACCCAGATTACTGAGTTCAAGAATTTCAGTGGTTTCATATATTTGCTTTGAAAACTGACAGTGTTATTTCAATAGGTAACTTATTATTGGTACGGCTGATTTTTCCTCTCATTTTACAATGCAAATGCACGAGAATTTCATCTTGACACCATTTATCATCACTGAAATAAATTTACCAAGAGATCAATAGCATATCTCAGTACTTATAATGAACAATGTAATATCCAATAGCAATCACTCAGATTTCCAAACTGGCATCCCCAATACAGTTTAATTTAAAAGCATAAACTATAATAATATACCAATTCCTACCTACTAGGATGGCTATGAACCAAAAGATGTAATACCAAATGTTACAAAAGATTTGAAGAAATTAGAACCCTCATACATTGCTGATAAGAATGTAAATAGTGAGGCTACTTTGAAAAGCAGTTTAGCAGTTCCTTAAAAGGATCAATGTCCCATAAAATCCAGCAAATTCAATGCTAAATATACAATAAAGAGAAATAAAAAGACATTCCTTATAAGAACTTGTATGTAAATGTTCACAGGAGCATTATTTATAACAACATAAAATGAAAATGACCTGAATGAATAAACTATGACATATTATTCAGCAATATTATTCAGCAATTTGAAAACTGAAGCATTGATAGATGCATGCTACAACATAGACGAACCTTTCTTTATAGGCAGTTGGAAAAGAATATGCAGTCTATCATTCCATTTATAGAAAATATCCAGAAAGAACTAATCTACATAGACACAAAATAGATTCATGGTTGCTTAGTAATGAGGAGAGTTGAAAAGAAATGGGGATAACCACTAATGAATGGGTAAAGGGTTTCTCTTTGAAGTGATGAATATGTACTAAAATTAACTGTGGTCATTGAGGTATACCAGTAGTATAATATAACCTAATATAGGTTAGTATAGTAGGTTATAGTGTATACTACATTGAATAGTATAATAGGTTATAGCACAATACTACAACCTATTAGTTTTATGTGTTAAGTACATATTGTATATGAATTATATCTCAATAAAGTTGTTATGTAAGAAAAAATGTAAATTATAACCACTGCTTAGTAGAAAGAATTAAAAAACAATCAACTAGTTACCTGAGAGCTTCAGAATGCTTCTTAAATATACAAAACCTTTTACTTGGACGGTTACTGTGAAAGCTAAAGAGACAGAAGAGATTTTAATAATTTTAGTATAGAGTTGTTTTATTTCATAATAATAATTATATTAATTTAGAAACATATTTCAAGTTTATACTTAAGTTTCTAGTTTTTAAAAGGCTGCACACATACTGAAATGTGACCCTTGTATAATTCAACATTACATCTGACAATCGTTTTTAATTTCTAATGACACGTATTTCCCTAAGCATGTACTTAGACAATCAATACCTCACCATTAGGTAAAAAAGGAAATAACAACAGATAATATCTTAGAAATTCTTTATTGCTAGGTCCTTTTAGCTGAGGAGAAAAACTACTTTTTAATATGGATAACTTTGTTTTCAAAACAAAAATTTCCTGAACTATAATTTTAATTGTCAATTTACAGGTTTAACTCATCTTACCTCATCATATGATTTACATAGGCTTTACTACAGCTAGTGTTGTATCTGCAAAAACTACAGTGGACATATGTAGGAAAATGGTTTGCAAAATCTTTTACTTCAGAACAGCACTCAATGCACTTGTGAATGCCCCGACGATACCTTATGGAGACACAAAGAAAATGGTATAAATATATTTTAAAACAAAAGTAATAAGGAAAGAACCATATCACTATTCTGTTAACTAAAGCATAATGTTTTTATACTCAAATTTAAATTGATATTGTATATTAGGTATAAAACATTACCTTAAGTTCCTCAATGCAGTATTGACTTTACTTTTTTTATTGTTATTAGCCAGTGTGCTTTGTTTCTTTTGTGTATTAGAGATTTTTGATTTGTATTTAGATTTACTTCCACTAGGCTTATTTCCATTAGGTTTACTTGCATTGGATTTGGTTGTATTAGGTTTACTTGTATTCAACTTTGTGGGATTTTTAGCAGTTATATTTTTAGTCCTTGGAGGTGAGAGCTGAAGGGTAGAAGTGCTTGCATTAATGGAAGGTGTAGGTGAAGATCCTGACTGAAGAGGTCCAACTGAAGCTCGAATAGTAACCTACAAGAATGCAGAATATATTTACTTCAAAAAAAAATTACTGCATTAATATTAAAATATTACTGTACAAAAAACATTAAAGATCAGGTATTTTGAAAAGAGCACAGATAAAAACTATAATTGGATTTAGTCTTATTTACTCCAAATAAATTCAAACCAATTAAATAACATTTAATTTGATATTTATTCACTTAATGCTATTATATTTATAGTGAAATCAGTTATGTATAAACATAGTTATTAATGGATAATTAGGAGTTAATGCAAATTATATGACTATCAAAAGAGCACATTCCACAGCTATTTTCATGTTGTGACATAATTTTTAAAAATTCATATATAGGTCTAAATTTAAGTCACAAAGTTTCAAAGATAACTCTAGAAAGGCCTACACACCCTGTGATAACTATAAAACAAATAGATCTATAATAAATGTGACTTCTTCCTTCCAGGGGCTCAATACCCAGAATTTATGCTTACAAATGTTATAAGAAAGAGTAAATCAATTCATCACACTGTGTGGAGAATGTAATATTGAGATTTTTCTTAAAGGGAACTAACACAAAGTTTATCACTTAGTGTTCAAAAAGAGAAAATATTCAATTATATCTGTTAGTTGACAATGGAGAAGTCAATTGCCTACCAAGATTCTCATTAATCACTTGACTATATTCTCCCCATGCATGTGAGGAACAGACTATGATGAAGTCCTATGAAACATGTGCTCAGGTATTATACAAAAGCTCAGCACAGGAATCAAAAAACCCGAGGTTAAATCTCATACTATGCCTTCCAAGCCATGTGATCTTAAATAAATAACATAATCTCTTTAAACTTCTTCTTATCTAAAATATAGGGCACTATATGCCTTGTCTACTCACTGAATTATTGTATGGAATAAATACACAATGTATGAAAAAGTACACTGAAAGCCGCATTCTAAGGTGCCATAACAACATTTAGTATCGTTATTATTATTATTATTATTATTATTATTATTATTATTAAGGGGGGAAATGAGAGAGGACTGCACTGCTTACATTAGTGTTCTGCAAGTCTAGTTCCAGCATGAAATGAATGGTTTGCAGGGAAGGATGCTGGATAGCTTCTCTTGCTCTAGGTCTTCAGAGCATGGCTTTATATTATTTTAGTTAATTCAAGTACCAGACATACCCACATTCAAAGGTAAGTACCCAAAGCCAAATATAAATGTTTTGGGGTTATTTCACTTTGGATTATCCATGCCTCTGTTTCCCTCCACTGGAGCAAATATTCAAGAGCTGACTGTATGTAAAGAAGTCAAAGAAAACAGATGTATATAAGGCAAAAAGGGAAAAGCAAATTACAATCATCAGTATGCAGTCAGATATGTGTTTGCTCACTTAAAATACAATGCTGTCCAGCAGCAGAACTTGCTTCTCTGAGAGTAGACTCAATGATAACAACTTCAACAAACATCTGAGAACCTATGGCATTCAAGGCACTATGCCAGACGCTGGGGATACAAAGATAAATAAAATAAGATTCCTGATATCAAGCCTCTTAGAGGTTAGCTGCTAAAACTGACATATACATTGCCAACTGGAATAGTTCAAAAATAGCCTATATAGCATTGAAACAACCCCTGACCCAAGGAGCAGTTAAACTAGGTGCACTTTTAATGAAGGAATGCCACTCCAACATAGTACCCACCACTGAACTCAAAACAATGGTTTTCCTTTCTAAGCATAAGAACAATGAAATTTAAATTAGTCAATAAAAATCAGAAGTCATTTAAAAAATATATTTAATAAATAAAACCAGGTTAGAGTTAATTTTTATTATACAATTAAAATACAATATATTTGAACTCACTTTTGTTCCAGGAGGCAATCCTTCTAGTTGTTTAGGTTTTATAAATGTTCGATGATGCTGTGTCTTATGATCCATTTTCTCCTTGCATGTTAAAAACTGCAGTCTGCATTTTGTACAACGATGTATTCCTTTCTTCTGTTGAGAAAGAGTAAACAGGAAAAATCATTTTTATAACCACAAAATCCTGTGTCCTGCAACTACTCTAACTTAATTTCAATGAAAAGTTTACTATTTCTAATCATAAACAGTACCAAAATATCATTTAATTTTTTAAAACTTATATTACTATCAAAAGTGTTTCTTACTATACAAACATGAAAGTTCTATTAACACGTTCAAATGGAAGTTATACCAAGTGTGGTATGAAAGCTCTTTTACTTATAAACTTGAATTATTTAAAGATATGATACTGTGAAAATGAGCTACAACGTATTTTCATCTTAGAAAAGGTTAAAATTATTTTAAAATTTTTGATATTTTCAATCATTTGACAAGTTGGTAAAGTAAATTAAACCCTCTAAAACCAAGTAAATCTAAATAGACATTTCAAAGGTTATGTTACAAAAATGGTTATATATAAAGCAGTGCTATCCAAACTTTCTGCAATAATGAAATGCTCTAGAGCTTTGATGCTCAACCCAGTAGTCACTAGTCATATATGGTCACTGAGCACTTAAGGCAAATGAAAGTGCTAATTATTTTTATTTTACTTAATTTTAATTAAACAGATAATTTTGGCCAGTGGTTACTACATCAGACAATGTAGATATGGAGGCATAAAACCCAACTGATTACAATCTACATTCTAGTTGAAAACTTCCTGAGTTCCTCCTAATATCCTAGTCCTATCATGTTCTACAGATGGGAAATAGAACCCAAGAGAAATCTAAGTCCCTATCCCATAGCTAGAGAATAACAATACCAGACTCCTGATCCAGTGTTCTTACTATATAATATCAACTGAAATCTTAACACATATAGAACCCAAGAGAAATCTAAGTCGCTATCCCACAGCTAGAGAATAACAATACCAGACTCCTGATCCAGTGTTCTTACTATATAATATCAACTGAAATCTTAACACATATAGTCTCATTAATATAAAATGTATTTTATATATGCATGCTTCTGTATATACAAATTTAAAATAACATACAAAAGAATGTCTTCTTTAAAGCTTTATCTCTGCCAGATGCATCACTATTTCCATTTAAATACAACCATCTATTCATAAAATTCAACTAAGGTAATGTACAGAGAAGTACCTAGCAAAGTTACTAGCACACAGCAAGCATTTCATTAAAAAAAGCCAGACACAGAAATATAAATATCACATATTCAGCTGGGTGCAATGCTCACACCTGTAATCCCAGCAACTTGGAAGGTTGAGGCAGGAGGATTTCAAGTTTGAGACCAGCCTCAGCAATTTAGGGAGACCCTGTCTCAAGAAATAAAAAGGGTTGGGGTTGTAGCTCAGTGGTAAAGTATCCCTGGGTTCAGTTCCGAGAACCTGTCTGCACCGCCCCCCACCCCCGCCACCAAATCACATGTTCTGACTCATATGTGCAAGATAAAAGTTGATCTCATAGAAGTATAAAGTCTCATAGTGGTCACTAGAGGCTAGGAAGGGAGGTGGGGATAGTGATGGGGGAGGTCAGACACTGGGTAACAAAACAGTGTGATAGGAAGAATAAGTTCTAGTGTCCGACAGCATGGCAGAGTGACTACAGTTTATTATAAAGAGCTAGAAGAGAGGTATGTGAAGGTTCCCAACACAAATGATAAATGTTTAAGGAGAGGGCAATGCTAATTACCTTAATTTGAACATTATGCATTGTAAACATGTATTGAATTATAACACTGTTCCCCCTAAATATGTACAATTGTTATGTGTCAATTAAAAATTTTTAAAAACAGAAAATACCTCTTCACAATGTTCAAAGCAATATGTAAGAACAACATGTTATAATTCTAGATGTACCTTAAGACTAGCAGTGTGGTGCACTGTATTATATCATAGATAGAAGCAACTTAATACAAATTCACATAGAAGTACTCAAGGAAGAGGAGGAAAAAGAGAGAAAATTTGGCCAAGAAACAGATAACTAAAACAACAGGACAGAACAAAAGTTCACAAGAATTCATTTCCCAGAAATCTTTTCTCTATCTACAATCATTTATTGTTACCTCATCCAGTTTCATGATTTTTAAATACCACTTACCCAACTGCCCATTTGACATCATTACTTGATATCTAACATGCTTCTCAAATAAACATGGACAAAACTGAACTTTAGATTTCCTATATCCTGGCTCCCACCATCCTACATCTATTCCTTCTCCATAACTTAGAAAACGAAAACTCCATTCTTATAAATGTTCAAAAAACTCAGTGCTCCCTCCTGCCCTAACTCCCTCACAAACACACACACACACACACTCTATATTAAACACATTAATAAAACCTGCCAACTCCACATTCAAAACTATTCATAACATTTCTATTTGTCATAACCTCCAACCACAGCTACCATACTAAGTCACATAGACACTGGTAAAAGGAAAAACAAAAACAAAAACCTTCTATCATCTTACTTTCATGTCTTTTTCTCCCCTGTGATCTATTCTCTCCGTGGCTATTGGCAATTTTTGAAACATGCCAGGTCTTTCACTTAAAATCTTCCAGGGGCTTTCCATAGTCCTCACTCTGGCTCCACATGAACTGGCCTGCATTCTATTGCTACAACCTTATCTCCTACAATTCTTCCTTCTGTTAGTTTACTCTGCTCCAGCTTCAATAGCCTCCTTGCCAATCTTTTTAGTAACCCAGGTTTATACTCACTTCACTACCTACATAATGTTACTTATCCCACATGGCTTACTTCTTAATTTCCCTTGAAGAGGTTCTTTTATGCCTGTGCTATATATGAAAGAGCAACCACTCCTCCCCGGTGCTTGGCACTCCGTATTCTCCACCCACAATACTTATCACCAGCATATACAAACATACATTCACACAAATTTATTCTTTCTCCACTATAGCACCAATTCCAAAATCACAGCCCCTGACATATAGTAAGGCATCCTAAATAAATATTTGTTATATGAATAAATAGTGAGGCAGAAAGTAAGAGACTAACAGAGAAAATATATATATGAGTAGAAGGTACAGTTTAACGAGTTCAAAATGACTGCTACTTCATTCAAAACACATTTGCCCAAAATCCTGAGACAGAATACATCAATCTACTATTCCCTCAGGTGGACTCAGGTCTTACACATCTTTCTTATGTTATGTACATGTGCATTTTAATGTACTAAGGGTGATGAAGATATACTATCACAGTTTTTAATAACATTATGTTCAAAGAAATAGTGATCTAATCAGATTATAGAAAAATAACTGTACTGAATTGTTTGAGAGTCTAAGGAATTTAAGGGTAATTCTTACTAAATGTAATTTCTACCTTTAGACCAAATGCCAATGTAAAACCCAACTCTGTGATAGCAGTAAAAACTAGTGCTCTAAAGTCAAATTCTGACCTTGCCTTTTATTAGACAATGCAACATTAGGCAAATGACTTTCACTAAAACCCAGTTTCCTCATTTATAAAACAGAAATAAAATGTGTGTGTGTGTGTGAGTGTGTGTGTGTGTGTGTGTGTGTGTGGTGGTTGTAAGGATTAAATATCCTAATACCATAAGGTAAGTGACTACTATATATTAACTGCTTATTGTTTTATCTAATAAGCTTATTTAATATATCAGAAATTCTTAAATTACTTCATAAAAGTGATATAAACTGGATTGTTTGCTCTAAAATTACTCAAGACATAGTAATATAATCTTTTAAAGAAACAAGTTACAAATGAGGTCTTCAAACATAATAAAATGAGGCACAGAATCAACAATTTTTATCACCTGATGTTATACTGCCATCTAAGTTAAAAGTTTTTAATCCTGCTCAGTGAGGGTTTTCCAGTCTTTCATAAATAATTATATGAATTTTAAATACACTGGAGGATGCCTGATGACCCTTCTTACTAATAAGATTGCCCCATCTTTACTGCTGGCTATCTACTTCCCAGGCACTCCAAACAAATAAACAAAAATTGTAAAAGTTAGGCACCCATGGCAAGTCAAGATGACTCCAGGCATTGTTTGATTTTAAACAACATAGCCTAGGGCTGGTGACATAGCTCAATGGTAGAGCACATGATCAGCACGATCGAGGTCCTACATTCACTCTCCCACACCACAAAACATAAATTGAATACATTGTATATCCCACATACTGGCTCCACACATCTTGATCATAGTTATCATTATTTTCATGTCTATAACTTACTGTAGAGCTTAGTAAAGTATCTGGGGAAAATTACATTAAAAAGCCTCAAAATGAAAGAGTTTATACCTTATTCTCCCTTTTAAAATTAAAGGCCAAAGATGATATATAGAGTATCAAGGACAATGTTTCCCAAACTCTGTTTAACAAGAAATGTTAATAGGTATTGTTCAAATAAAGGGTTCAATGGTCAAATAAGTTTGGGAAATGATACATACTATATCTTTTGCTTGGAGATTTACAATGTCCATTAGCATATTAAAAGCTCTGAGAAGTCCTGTTTTAAAAAACAGACAAACAAAACTTTAATTTTGTAAATCCAGGCATTTACCAAATTTATTTACCAGTGACAATTTTGGGGAGAACCCCTATTAACACCTGTTGGAACACTGCTGGGGGGACCATCAAATAAAAGATCTTGCCAGAACTTCTCAAGGATGGGTAAAATCCCAGTCATAACACAGGTCATCCCAAATTCAATTGGAAATGCTACTTTTATGATCATTTCCAATTAAAAACTACAAGCTGATTTCATGATTATGTAACAATTGCAACTCACAGCAAGGTGAGTACCAATGATGAATAAACTGGTGTATCAGTTTAATCAATAATAAAGAAATGCTTAATGAGTTGAAAAAACCCGATCACATGATCAGATGCAGTAAATCCATTGTGGTTCTGATTTTGACAAAAACACTGTTGCTTTTACAAGCACTCAAGAATAGGATCAATGCTGCATCAACATTTTTAGCTGAAACAAGGGACAGTTTAATGGCTTGAGGAAAAGAAACAACAGGAATAACATCAGAATTCCAAGCACTAATGCTGCATTCCAAAAATGACATAGCAGAACTGGCAGAATTAATCCAGGAAACAAGTTAAGATCTAAACACAGTTCTCTGGCAGAATTCATACATCAACCCATCAACTGCTCTGTCTTGTAGCTGTGAAGGACTAACATAGGTCAAGGATGACAACACATTTTTCTCTTAATAATAAAGGTTTAGAAAGTAGAAATAAAGTTTGAAGAGGAATAGGAAAACAAGATTATGAGGCCTCAATCTTTTTTTTTTTTCCCTTAGTTCAAACTGATATTTCACCCCTCTTCTTGATAACTCTTTCAAAATCATTCCTAAATCTACTCTTAGGCCCAAACTATCTGCCCTTGCTTATTCTACTCACCTTCTCTTTTTTTTCTCTTAATCCTGGGCTGCCTATTTCTAGGTATCTTTCAGAATTTCATTATTTATGGACTACACCATTACTGGAAAGGAGGTAAGGAAAAGAAGTGAAGTTCACAAATAATTCAACATAATTTATAAATTAATTGTGTTATTTGGAACAACTCTGCTTCCTTTGCAGAGTAAAACTAATCAGTGTTCCAAGTCTTAATCTGTCTTTTTCACTAAGATAACATGGACAAACAGGAATTAGTAAATCTTACCTGATGCTTCATATAATGATGCATATAAGGTGTTGCAATTTTAATAACTTTGAGGCAAAAAGGACACAGCAAGTTCTTAGTGTTTTCATGGGATGTTCTAAAATGAGTTTCCACATCAGAAAATGATGATGATCTATAATTGCAAACCTAGAAATACAAAAAAGGTTTTGTTTGATTCAAAAATTTATAACTGCCAGGCACGGTGGCACACACCTGTAATCCCAGCACTTGGGAGGCTGAGGCAGGAGGATCTCGAGTTCAAAGCCAGCCTTAGCAAAAGTGAGGCGCTAAGCAACTCAGTAAGACCCTGTCTCTAAATAAAATACAAAATAGGGCTCAGGAGGTGGCTCAGTGGTTGAGTGCCCCTGAGTTCAATCCCCAGT
Source organism: Glaucomys volans (assembly GCA_020662805.1). Classification (NCBI taxonomy): domain Eukaryota; kingdom Metazoa; phylum Chordata; class Mammalia; order Rodentia; family Sciuridae; genus Glaucomys; species Glaucomys volans. The sequence continues at coordinate 311,019 of JAJEJO010000817.1, forward strand.
ACAAAAGAAAAAAGAAAAAATGCAAAAGTTTATAACTGATATGCAATTACAAAGAAATGATGGATCATTTGTTTGGAAACACTTTGTACTACTAATCCTGCTGATGCCTATACATCTAAGAATTCTACTAACAAAAACCCCCAGAAATTATCTTCCAAAATTAATGAGTACTTCCCAAAATATAACAAAGTTTCCTGCCTTTTATCAGCTCATTTATCTGTCACTATCTTGACTGGAATTTTCAAGCTTTGGTACCTCCTGTCTTATAAAATGCTTTTTCTGCTACAAAAACAGCATTCTTCTTCAGATTGTAAATGGCCTCCAAACTACAGTAGTGGCAATAAATCTTTTTCTTGCCTTCCTATTCCTTCAAATTCTGGAAAAATAATGGTCCCAAAACGTTTGTTAGGGTTCTTCTTAACTAACAGCATTTCAAATTTCCCTCGTATATACCTACATCCTTCCCTGTAATGGTAAGACATGTTCATATGTATGTCTATTGCTAGCTGGGGTCTTCTTTGACTACTACAGATGTAAGCAAGCAACAGTCTGTGGGCCAAATGCAGCTCGTTGCCTACCCCACATATAATGCATGAGTTATGCCATCCACTAAGTTATTTATAAGAGGGACTTTAATTTTAATAACCAATTTACCTAAATGATTAAAGAAAAAAACACTAGTATATTTCATGACACATGAAAGTTACATGAAATCAAATTTCAGTGTCCATATATGAAATTTTATTGGAACATGCCTTTATACTATAATGGCAGAGTTGCTTGGTTCCAGGAACAGTAAACCATCAAAAACCTGAAATATTTCCTGAAAAAAATTTATTGACCCCTAATCTAACAGGCTTAAATCTTATAGTCACAACAACAAACAAACCACTTAAGAACACAATAAAATGTGTACGTACCTGGCAGATATATGGCATTTCACCAGGTTTATGATTATCCTTCATATGTTGTAAAAGAACATGTTCTGTTTCAAATGATAATTCACAGATTTTACAAATGGCTAAAAGTGAGAGAGAAAAGGAGATTACATTTGAAGATATAAAAAATTAATTTATAAATGTATATAAATAGTAGTAGTAGCAGTTGTGTCACTAATATTAACTCAATTTTTATAACAGCACCACGAGGAAGGCATTTCTATTATCCCCATTTTTCAAGAGTTCATGTCTGAACCCTTGTAGCTATAACAAGAGGAGGATCTTGTATATGAACTCAAGCTGCTTAGCTTCAAAAATGTGATTTTAACTACAACTGTAGTTACTTAAAATTTAAATGAAGAACATTGATTTCACATTTGATAACTATGATCTAAGGCTTCTGAGTCCCCCACATATAATGCCCAGGTTGTGCCTAGGCAGTTACTATAATGAATTACTTGCAAGAGGGACTTCAATTTTAGTAACTAATTTTCTTAAAAATTTATAAAAATTAAAACTTTACTTTTCCATTTGCCCCCAAATTCCAGAGTCTCTTATTTTTCTAACAGAGTTATTAAGGTTTTCTCAGAGTTTCTATCATCAAATTCAATAATATTCAACACTTAAATGAAACTAACTTACTAGAAAATTCATGGGGCGTATGTGTACTTTCAATGTGGCACTGCAGCTGAAATGGTGTGGGAAACTGACGGTAGCAGTGCTGGCAGGTGGTGTGGTTTTCCCAGCTCTCGCTGCTCTGCTTCTCAAGTTCCAAATGATGTTTCATGTGGTTCATAAACCTATAAATGATTGTCAACAGGTGCAAAAATTCAGATTTAAAAATAAAAAGAAAATCTCACCAATAAGTATCTGAACCTTAATCTTAAAAAATAGTATTATTCAAAATCTAAAATGTCTTAAAATCCCTCTAGAAAAGAGTATATTTTAAATAATCACTTTTTCTATGTGGCTCAGTGAATTTTTTCCACCTTTGCTTCAAAATAATCGTTATTGTAATATCACTAATTTTCTAACTCAATCATTATTTCAGATTATTTTTTTAAATTTAAGGTAAAACAGCATGCTTATTTTCTATACCTGAAGTACTATTTTTATTTTAAAATAAAATACTGGGGCTGGGGATATAGTTCAGTTGGTAGAGTGCTTGCCTCGCAAGTACAGGTCCTGGGTTCAATCCCCAGCACCTAAAATAAAATAAAACAAAATAAAATAAAATATAGAATAGAATAGAATAGAATAAAATAAAATAAAATACTAAAAGGAAACCCTACCATCAAAAGCAGCTAGAGTCATGAAAGAAATCTTTTAAGACCCTGAAGACATATAATAGATTCCAGCTCCTTAAAAGATAAATTACTGGTATTTTCATTTGTGGTTTTTAAATGCATGTAATAGCAATTTTAATGCCTACAATTACAAGAACTTTTTTTTTAATGATACTGGTTTACTGTGAGTACAGACTGTTCATTTTAACTTGCAGACTGTGCCCTTTATAGGAAACGTCCATTTTTCAGTTTTACATTCTGCTATTTCAGCTTCCCTAAAAGGCTTCTTACAGGAGGAACTATGACCTTCAACAGCAGAAAGTGTAATATAAATGAGAATACTTATTTAGAAGAGCTTACTGAAGCTTTTTGCTGAATTTGGAAATAAAGGTTATTCAATCAAAACAACAATTTTTGGACTGGTCAACTATTAACAGTTACTCATTTTGAAGTCCTAAAAGAAATAATCATGCAACTATGTGATAATGTCATCAATCTGGGTAACAATCATCAGGAAGTTTACAACATACATCTCTTTTTTATACCTCTACCACAGCAGGTTATGATATACCTTAAAATATCTTTCTTCTTTGGTTTTAACACCAGCTCTACAAACGCCTACAAAAAAAAAAAATCCTAGTTTTGGCTAAGTATTTATGTATATAAAGCCAATAATCTTTTAACTCAAAATTTTAAGCACTTAAATATCTCTATATAAAAGAATCCTTCAACCAGTTAGTTGACTTTTCTCAATTATTATACGAACCCCAATCTGGAGCTCATATTTCTCAAACCAACAGATGAGAATGGGAGAAATAAAAAGGGCAAATTTCTTAGAATGATGTTCACAGAACGAAATATACCTGTTTTCATTGACAAGCAGGGGGTAAAATACTCATATCACAGTATGTTGACAGGACAAAATAGAAATCAATATATTTTAAATGCATATAGTTTAAATGCTTAAATACTGGATGTTATCAAAAGTAGAATGCTGAAAATTTCTAAATATTCTGATAATATAGACCTATGTCTTCTGAAATAATTCCTGAAAAAAAGGAATTTTTCACTTTCATGTTTGATATGAAATGGGCTAATCTTAAAAGCAAAAAACAATGTTGTTAAATAATTTGTAATATGATATGCATCATATTTAATTTTAACAAGGAGCTAAGTGGACCACACTTCTATGCATTTTATTATATTTATTAATATGATTTCTGATATACTTTACTATTAAAATGGTAAAAATATGTAAATTGGTGGTAGAGTTCTATTATAATACTGTTTCAATGTTTAATCTCAAAGTACAACTTCCCCTCTGTTAATGAACTGGGACCATTAGCTCTTATTGGCAGTTAACAATATCACAAAGGAAGTAAAATAAAGAGAGAATTCATAAGAAATAAGACATGGGAAAGAACTTTGAAAAACTACAAAATACTACTATAAAGAAACCATTAATTGTTATTGTAGGAGCACATCGTAGAAGATAGGAAAATAAATAAATACTGGGCCCAGTCGTGAAAGTTCATGCTTAAAAATGCTACAGATGATAGTTATAAAGAGGAAATGGCATACATACACATATATATGTATGTTTGTACACACAAAAACACATATATCTTGCCTAGTACACTGATACCTGTAAGTTACTTTGAAATTAATCAAAAAAGTCAGAGAGTCTGAAGGAAGAAGAAAAATATGATAAAGCAAGTATGGTAAAATATTAAGAATAAAATCAAGGTGGTAAGTGTACAAGTGTTCAATATAAGACTTAATTTTTTTTTTTTTTTTGCGGTGCTGTGGATTGAACCCAGGGCCTTGTGCTTGTAAGGAAGCACTCTACCAACTGAGCTACATCCCAGCCCATAAGACTTAAATTTTTGATGAGTGTTTGAAAATTTTTATAATAAAATGCTGGATAAGAACCTTATTTACTATAAATGTCATGCTATATAATCAATGAAAAATATCATTCAATATACTTGTTACTTTGTTCTTGCTACTCACGTACATAAGATATCTTCATAGTATGTCATGTAAAACAAAAATTCCAAAGTGTAAGTTTCTAAAATTTAAAATATTTGTGTATACACTCTTCAAAATTTCATTGTGAATAAAATCTCCAATTGTTAAAGGTGTCAAATTTTAAAATCAAAGTAGACATGTTTCCTAGAACTGATATATCTTAAAATATCACTTTTCCTGCAAGGTAAATGTTCCTAATATGAATTGAAAGTTTTGAGCATTAATTAAGAATAGCACAGAAAAGCTCAAAACTGGACACTTCTGAAGTGCTTCTTCCTCTAACTGAAGAAAAATAAAATGAAAACTCCCTAAAAATTCACTGCTATAATAAAAAAAAAGTTCATTTTGTTTTAAGTTAAAATAAACTTTGTACATCTTAAGCTATGTGAAAGAAATAAAAGACCCAGGTGTCAAATTCTAAAATACAAGAAACAACAAAAGCTTTTCAAAAAAAAGAGAAAAAAGAAAAAAAAAAAAGTCTTTGTCTACAGTAGAAAGTACTAAAAATGCTTATCTAGTATGGCACAGGAAAATTCAACCTAAAGATACAGCATTGATATTTGTAGCATTTCAATTTTTGAATAGAAATAAAAATAAGTATTTACATACCTAATATTATTTTTTAGAATTTTCAAGCAACTGAAGCATTTAAAGGTTGTGTGAGTCTTCTGTTCTTCCTGGGCATCTCCTTCATGTTTTCCATAATAAAAGTCATTAACTAACATGATCAATTTTCCTTTCTCTGAATCAATAGTCTTATTTGTATTTGCTGTATTTGAAAATTCTGTTTTAGCCAGTCCCAAAAAGTTATTTATCATGTCTGGACAACAATACTGAAAGAGAAAAAAATTAGAAGCCTTATTTAAAAAAAAAAAAAGAGCAAAAAATTATTCTGTGGATACAAGGCCAGACCATGTAAAACTCTTCTTGGTAATTTATCTGGAAAAATAGTCACCAAAAAATTGTGGTGCATACACATTCTAAAAAACTCAAATGACAAACACTTATTGTCTTAATAAACCAAAAAAATTTTTGAAAAAGAAATGAAAAACCTTAAACCAGGACTTGGCTGTAGATTTAATAATTATTCCCTTGCAATTTACCTGTTCAGATGTAAATACTTAATAATAATTTGTTTTCTTAATCCAAAATTATTAATTTCATATCCGTTTCAAGAGTACAGGACAAAATGTTTCATATGCCTTGATGTATATTTTTAATTATCAAGAGTAACACACAAAATTTTGTAAAACCTGAGAGAAACTAGACTTTGACACAACTAACCTGCCATTCCCAGACTCAAAGTACTAGAAAACTTATGGAACACAAAGACAAATACAAAAATAATTTTCCTCCAAAAAAAAAAAAGCCAATTTATATTTTAAGCACAAAAGAAAAGTGTTTTTACATCTTAAAATCTACAATGCTAAATATCTGAAGAGGAAACTTACATGCTCATGAGTAAAACCACAATGTCACACAAACTGGTTCTAATATGGAATATGTTCATATGTGAGCTTTTCTTTTTTCCAACAAAATACAACTAATTCATTTATGGCACATAATATTCAGTTATACAGTTTTATTTAGAGGGCAAGCCCAGGAAGACGTGCATTAGAATATTCGTTAAAATGCTAATTCCTGGGCCCCACTTCAGAACAACTAAACTACAATGTCCAGAGGTATATCTTTTATCTTTTTTTTTTTTTTTTTTTTCAAAAAGCATGTATATAAGCTGGTCAAGAGAATGGCAGAAGTAACCCAGACCTACTGTGATACAGGAAAAGTTGAAAAGGCTATGCTATAGAAAGAACCAAACACACAAACTGCCCAGCAAAGAGTTGTATAAACCAACTAGCAGGCTGTGAGACTATACTGGAAATCTAGGCTCTCATCTAAACAAAAATACTGTAAGATAAAAGGAGGCAAATAGCAGGAAGATATACAATTCTAGCAAAACATCAGAAAAAGGTTATCATGAAGCAGATGCAAGAAGAGACAGCAAGGACAGCTGCAAAAGCAGGGGAGGTGATGCCATGTGTCCCCATATGCGTTTCTTTTAAATCTCTCTAAAGATTTAGAGTCCCAGGCCCATTGAACCCACAAGAAACTATCCACTGTTCAAGGGTACCTTCTTCTCCATCCTACCCGCTGGAGTTATTGATGTAAGCGAACTCTAAACAGTCCCAGACAACCAAGAAGTCTTCTGCCATCCAGTGACAGACCAAAGCCTGATGATGGAACTTCTGGAGCTCCAGGCCCAGGTATGGGGTAAAGCAGCTGCACAATAACAAAGGATAAGACACTGTACCAGGTCTTTCTGTGGCTGCCCCAGTACCAGACTGATCTCTTGCTCACCTTCAATCAGCACCCCTCCCCAACAACAGGTCATATCTTGGACCTGAAAATCTGTCCCCTCCATCATGGAGCCTGGGTGACTTTAAACAGTTGGTGACCAGTCTGACACTTCACGATCCCAACATCTTTGGTCCCCAGTAAGAATGCTAAAGCACTGCATGATGTAGTTAAAAACTTAAGAGACTGGGTTCTGGGAGGAGGAAAAAGAGGCTGAATACCTGGGTTACCTCTTACTTCTTTCCTGTGCATGAACACAAAACATACCCTTTCTACAGAAAAATTTGCTTTATAACCCTTACCCAGAGAGAGAGAGAGAGAGAGAGAGAGAGAGAGCCAGCACAAGCACATGTGTGCTCAAGATTAAGAAGTGTGACATCAAGGGAGAGAGGAGAGGGGAAAAATAATAAGAGAGAGATAAATTAGAGACAATTTGTAAATAGATACTACAAAATAGAAAAAGGGAAAGAGGCCAATAATGAGAAAAGCAAGTTTTAAAAAAGAGAGAAAGTTTAGGATTAGAAAGAAAATGACAGATACAGCAGGCAAAGGAAATCAAATTCATTTTGGGTACACAGCTATATGGAATAAATATTTTAAAATATAATTCAGTAAAACTGTGCTAAAACAAAGACAGACACAAATAAAAAGGTGAAAGAACACACTCTACACCAGAGAGGACTGACCCAAAATTTCCATTAGTAAGTTATATTACTGTAAAATTATTAGTCTTAAAAAATATGTCTAAAAACATATATATATATTTATATGTAAAATAAGGACTGCTCAGAGGTAAAGCATTCCTAAATCCCCAATACCAAAAAAAGAAAAATAAACTAACTTATTACTTACTAGGCAATATCCTTTGCAACTAAGTGAGAACTTGATGCAAAATAAAAAATAAAAAGGACTGGGATGTAGTTCAGTGGTAAAGAGCTCCTGGGATCAAACCCCAGTACCCAATACACAAAATAATACACATGCACATGTGTGCACACACGCGTGCAGGTGCGCGCGCGCACACACACACACACACACACACACACCAACTAAATCTAGAACAAAAAAAGGATACTTTCGTTAACTTTTTAAAATGTTAAGGATGCATTCATGATACAGTTATAAAATCTAGATTCTTCTGTATCACAAATATGAGCAAAGTAATGAAAGATATGGATTGATATGACTATACATCTAGGACAAAAGAAGTAGACTAAAAATAAGTGAAGACAAGGAAATGTGGAAAGTTTGATCAATGGATAGAAAATAAGCTACAGTTAGGCAGGAGCACAAATTCTGAAGTGCTATTGTCACATAGTAGGGTGTCTATAGATAACAATAATGCACTGTACACTTTAAAAATCCAGAAAGATTTTTAAAGTTTTCACCATAAAGAACTGATGTTTGCAGAGATAGATGTGTTTAATCTGACTAAAACATCAAACAGTGTACTCATGTATCAAAACATGCCACAGTACTCCATTAATATGTAAAATCTTATGTTTTAGGTACCAGTCAAAATTCATGTAAATAAAAAATAAAATAATGCTGGTGAAACTCCATATCATATGCAACTGCAAGAATGGGATCCTAATTAGAATAAGTTATACTCCATATATGTATAATATGTCAAAATATGCTCTACTGTCATGTATATCTAAAAAGAACAAATTTTTAAAAAAGAAAGTAAAAAAAAAAAATAAAATAAAATAAAATAATGAATATTGTGGAAAAGTTTATGCAACAAACAATTTACATATTACTTTTAGTGTATCTTACTATCTATAGTATACCTTACTATCACACACCTATTTTCCAACTTCTACCTATTAGTAAAGAAAAGAGCCTACAGACATTTTGCAAAAGGAAGAAAAAAAAGTATTCAACAGCATTTGGGCTTTACCATAAGAGGTATAGTTAGAATACCAATTAACTGGCTATACAATGAGAAAAATGTCTACCTCTTAAAAATTCCTAAAAAATAAATGAAATAATATATTTATTTGAAGCTTAATTTTATGATTGATACCTAGTATCAAATAAATTACTACAGGATATTTTAATATTTTTCCATTGAAAGAAAACATTTACTGTGATATAGTGAACTTCAATTTATTTATAATAACAGAAAAAAATTCATTAATGATCTAAAAATTACATCTTTTAAATGGAAAATTATATTAACTTTTAACTGGAAAAATATACAAGCTATAAAGTAAAAAGTCACAAGTTTTCTATTTTTTAATTTTTATGATCCAACACATAATATTTAGACATTTTTATGAGCTGCAATGTGATGTTTTAATTCATATTTACATGAGGTAATGATCAAATAAGAGTAATTAGCGTATTCATCACCTTAACTTTTGATTGTGTGAACACAATCAAATCACCTTTTAATTTGAGATATATAATGCATTACTATTAATTATACTCACCCCACTATGCCATAGAACACACAAACCTACTGCTCCTATCTAACTGTAACACTGTACCTGGTGACCAGCCTATTTCTAGCCCCTTCCCCCACTACTCTTCCCAGTCTCTGATAACCTCTAGTCTATTCGGTTTCTATGAGATCAACTATTTTAGACTGCCCATTGAGTGAGATCATGTGGTATTTGTCTTTCTGTGCCTTAAAAATTCTCCAGTTTTAAACATTTCCTTCCTAGATTTGTGAATATGCTTTGAGACTTCTTTAATTATAAACACATACACTATTCAATTGCATTCGATTTAGCTGAACAGTGTGTCTTACACATTGCCCCATTATCTATCATAGAGATACCCTCCTTTCATAAAATGTTGCAGTGTTCCATTACATGAATTTTCTAATATTTTGGATATTTCTAATACAAGTAATCACAAAGAATGCTATAACATGTAAAAGTCACACTTGGAAAAAGATTGCCAATCTCTCCAGTCACAGGTGTATATATTGTGTTACCACCATCTGTATACAAAATGGGGATGGGAGGGAATAAGAACATTCATGTCCACCTGTATATGCGGAAAGAAAATCAGGGAGGCTATAAAACAAACTAATAATAAGACTCTTACTGGCAACGAGGTAAATAAGAGTCAGAGGCAAGATTCTTCACTTATACTTCACTCCTTCCTATGCTTTTAATGTTTAATAAAATGACTTTGTAACCTAAATAAATAAATAATAAAGGTAACTAGAGAAAACAGCACCAAGAGACATTCCAAAAATGGTGGATTACAGGCACCCTGCACTAGCCTGCATCTCCATGAGATAGAATTAAAACAACTGGAACACAGTTGCTCACTGAGATGAGTGATGATGGGAAAACACTAGTGTTCAACCATAGATATAAATTTGGAGAAACCCAGATATAATGGATAGTGCAATAGAGACTGAAATAGAATGCCCCAGGGCCAATCCCAGAGAAGTAGGGCAGGAGAGGGAGAGAAGAAGGAGATAAGAGTCCCAGTGAACATGACAGGCACAGGATCCAGCACCCTGCAGAAATACATGCTAAGCAAACAATGGTCCTAAGATTTGCATGTTGAACTGGCTCTGTAGAAGATCCCTGTACTTCTTAGCATATTCTCAGTTTTACAACTGGGAGCCACCTTGAAAAAGGTCCTATGTCCTTAATGCTTTGGCAATCAGTATGTGCAGAAACAGAAGATGCTTCCCATTAGAACCAGCAGTTTGCCAGACTTAGCTATCAGAGTCTGGGGAATAAGCAGTTACATGTGATAGCATAGTAGCCACAGCTGGAAACATAACCATGGGCTGTAGACTGGCAGAACTCACCACCATCTCTTCCACCACAGACCTTTCAGACTCCATATCCTTTCTCCAACCTTGGGGGCATACAGGGACACTCCACAGAGCTAGTGTTAGCCTCACCCTCCAAGTGCTAAGCTCTGAAGAGAAGCTTTAGGGAATTCGACATCCTGACATGCCATGGCATCAAGCATCTGCTCTGCTCTAGAAGTGCATAACTCAAATAGCTCCAGAGAGAATTTGTTTCTAGGAAACTCTGCATTCCACACAAGTTCACTCCAGCGTGCAAAGCAGCTGAGAGGTATTCCAGCTGAATTCAGCCACAAATTACTCCCACCAGTCACCTGATTAGTACCACAAAAGAAAGAAGAGGACTAGTAAGCCCCAGTCTTTTCTCTGTCCAAGCAGCAAACTGAGCTACATCCCCAGCCCCTTTCATTTTTTTCAGACAGGGTCTCACCAACACTGGCTTTGAAATTGTGATCCTTTTACCTCAACTTCCTGAATAACTGGGATTACAGGAATGTACCACCACAACTGGCTTAATAGTTGTGGATTTTTGGTTTGTTTTGTTTTTCTGATGTTGCTGTTTTGTGGTTATTTCTCTTTTCTCTTCTTTTTAATATGGAATATTTTTCTTCTCTTTCTTTCTCCCTTTTCTCACTATTTTACTTTTCTCTAACTACATTTTATATCTTTGATTAATTCTATTTTTATTATTTAACTTTTTATTTTATTTAATATTATTTTTCCCCTTTCTTTTCAGTTGTTGTTGGTGTCATCGTTTTTAGTTGGATTTTACTTTTTATTTTTATCTGGTTTTTTCTTTCATCTTTGTTTCTCTTTTTTCTTTGCAGTGATAGAAATTGAGTCTGGTATGTTGAACACATCAGGTGTGTGCTCTGCCACTGAACTACACTCTCAATGCAGCTGAGGGGAATTATACCTTGCTCCAGCAACACTCAAACCTTGGCAGATACTTCAACTTAGAGAATAGGGGGAATAAAAGCACCCAACCTACAACCTGTCCCCAAGCAAGGGGGTGGGTCTGAAGTCCCTCTGAGGAACACTCACTACCATAGCAAGAGCAAAAGAAATAGCGTAACTGTTGTGAGCATACTCGTGAAGCGCATCAATATCAGTCGCTCCCATACTCTATCAAGGCATACTGCTGATAAAACTGGAGGTGAGTGTGACAGAGGAGGGACCTATAACCAGCCATTGCTTCTCCCCATGAAACAACCAGAGATGCACTGAGTATCCAAACAAAGGATAAAAGCTCTAGGATATCACCACAATTGGAACAGCCAGCAGCAGAATTGCTTCCAAGTAACAGCCAAGATCAATAGAGCCCAGGGAAACCTCCAACACCTGAAAGGGGCTTCGATTCCCTCTGTAGGAGAAACCACAGAGGGTTCACCCTGTATCTATTGCTGTCTACAGCAAAATTGCCAAAACTACCAGACGGACTACCCTCTTATAAGACCTATAAAGAAAATTATTGCCTACCAACAAAGAAAAGTCCAGGACCAGATGGATTCACAGCCGAGTTCTACAGGACCTTCAAAGAAGAGCTCATTCCAATACTCCTCAAAGTATTTCATGAAATAGAGGAGGAGGGAACCCTTTCAAACTCATTCTATGAAGCTAATATCACCCTGATACCAAAACCAGAGAAGGACACATCGAGGAAAGAAAATTTCAGACCCATATCTCTAATGAACATAGATGCAAAAATTCTTAACAAAATTTTAGCGAATCGCATACAAAAGCATATTAAAAAGATACTGCACCATGATCAAGTGGGTTTCATCCCGGGGATGCAAGGTTGGTTCAACATCCGCAAATCAATAAACGTAATTCACCACATCAACAGACTTGAAGTCAAGAACCACATGATTATTTCAATAGATGCAGAGAAAGCATTTGATAAAATACAGCACCCATTCATGCTCAAAACACTAGAAAAAATAGGGATAGTGGGGACATTCCTTAACATTGTAAAGGCTATCTATGCTAAGCCCACAGCTAACATCATTCCAAATGGAGAAAAATTGAAAGCATTCCCCCTGAGAACTGGAACAAGGCAGGGATGCCCTCTTTCGCCACTACTATTCAACATTGTTCTTGAAACTCTAGCCAGAGCAATTAGACAGACCAAAGAAACTAGAGGAATATGAATAGGAAAAGAAGAGATCAAACTATCCCTATTTGCTGATGACATGATTCTTTATTTAGAAGACCCTAAGAACTCCACCAGAAAACTTCTGGAACTCATAAATGAATTCAGTAAAGTAGCAGGATATAAAATTAATGCTCATAAATCTAATGCATTTTTATTCATAAGTGATGCATCCTCTGAGAGAGAAATTAGGAAAACCACCCCATTCACATTAACCTCAAAAAATATAAAATACTTGGGAATCAATCTAACAAAAGAAGTGAAAGACCTCTACAATGAGAACTACAGAACTAAAGAAGTTAAAGAGAATCTGAGAAGATGGAAAGATCTCCCATGTTCTTGGATAGGCAGAATTAATATTGTCAAAATGGCCATACTTCCAAAAGTGCTATACAAATTCAATGCAATTCCAATTAAAATCCCAATGACGGACCTCATAGAAGTAGAGCAAGCAATCATGAAATTCATTTGGAGGAATAAGAGACCCAGAATTGCTAAAGCAATCCTTAGCAAGAAGAGCGAAGCAGGGGGTTTCACAATACCAGACCTTCAACTATACTACAGAGCAATAGTAACAAAAACAGCATGGTATTGGTACCAAAATAGACAGGTAGATCAATGGTACAGAATAGAGGACACAGAGACAAACCCACATAAATACAGGTAATCTCATACTTGACAAAGGAGGCAAAAACATGCAATGGAGAAAAGACAGCTTCTTCAACAAATGGTGCTGGGAAAACTGGAAATCCATATGCAGCAAAATGAAAATAAACCCATATCTCTCACCCTGTACAAAATTCAACTCAAAGTGGATCAAGGACCTAGAAATTAGACCAGAGACTCTGCACCTAATAGAAGAGAAAATAGGTCCAAATCTTCATCATGTTGGCCTAGGACCAGATTTCCTTAACATGACTCCCAAAGCGCAAGAAATAAAAGCTGGAATCAATGATTGGGATAGAGTCAAACAAAAAAGCTTTTTCTCAGCAAAGGAAACAATCAGCAATGTGAAGAGAGAGCCTTCAGAGTGGGAGAAAATCTTTGCCACACACACTTCAGATAGAGCACTAATCTCCAGAATCTACAAAGTACTAAAAAATCTTTACACCAAGAACACTAATAACCCAATCAATAAATGGGCCAAGGAAATGAACAGACACTTTACAGAGGAAGATCTACAAGCAATCAACAGATTTATGAAAAAATGTTCAACATCACTCGTTATAAGAGAAATGCAAATCAAAACCACCTTAAGATTTCATCTTACCCCAATTAGAATGTCTTTTATTAAGAACACAGGCAACAACAGGTGTTGGCGAGGATGTGGGGAAAAGGGTACACTCATTCGTTGCTGGTGGGAGTGAAAGTTGGTGCAGCCACTCTGGAAAGCAGTGTGGAGATTCCTTAGAAAACTTGGAATGGATCCACCATTTGACCCTGCTATCCCACTCCTTGGCCTATACCCAAAGGACTTAAAATCAGATTGCTACAGTGATGCAGCCACATCAATGTTCATAGCTGCTCAATTCACAATAGCTAGATTATGGAATCAACCTAGATGCCCTTCAATAGATGAATGGATAAAGAAACTGTGGTATATATACACAATGGAATATTACTCAGCCATAAAGAAGAATAAAATTTTGGCATTTGTAGGTAAATGGATGATGCTGCAGACTGTTATGCTAAGTGAGATCAGGCAATCCCAAAAATCCAAAGGTCGATGGTCTCACTGATAAATGAATGATGATACATAATGCGGGGGGGAAGGGTGGCAAGAAGGGAGGAAGGATAGATAGCATGGAGGGAAGGGAGGGGTGGTGTCGGGGTTGGGGGTAAAAATAATAACAGAAATTGTGACAGATACCATTGCCCTGTGTACATGCTTGAACGCACAGATGGTGTGACTCCACTTTGTGTACAACCAGTGAAACAAGAGCTGTACTCCATTTGTGTTCAGTGAATCAATAAGTAAATAAAAAAAAAAGAAAAAAGAAAAAAGAAAAAAAAAAAGCATAAAAAAAAAAAGAAAATTATTCCCTCAGGCTCTGACACATTATATATTGTGTAAAAACTTCTAACCACAGCCAAAGAAACACAGGGAAAGTACACAAGGAAGTCCAACTGGAATTAAATTCAATTCTAAATAACAACCCAGTATCCCAGGGCTCACCAAGAAATAGTAGAAAAGTGGAAAAGGTATCTATCCCAACAGATAAGCAAATCTCAATGTAGAAACACAAGAAATCTGAAAGCACAAGGCAATATAACAGCTACTGAGATTCATAAATCTCTAATAACTGATTCCAAAGATATAGAAATAGATAAACTACTAGACAGAGAATGCAAAGAATGATTTTTTTAAAAAGTTCAATGAATTCCAAGAGGATAAAATAGCTGAATGAATTAAGGAAGTCAATGCAGGATATTGAGAAATCTTATAGAGAGGGATTCTGAAACAGATTCAAACAGAATTCCTGGAAATGAAAAGCTCAGTAAGTCAGATTTTTAAAACTCAATTGAGTTTTAAAATTTGTTGGACAAAATATTTGTTGGACAAAAAGAAGGACTATCAAGACTTAAAGAAAAGGTGAGGAGTTACTTATCAGATTCAGAAAGTAATAAAAAAAATCAGTAATAATGAACATAATATATAAGATCTCTGGGACACCATTAAGGACCAAATATAGGCATGATCAGAAAAGATGAGGGAGAAGAGCTATGGGCCGAAAGCACAGAAAGTCTATTCAGCAAAGTGTCTGAAAATAGTTTCCCAAATCTTGGAAAAGAAATGGACATCCAGGTAAAAGAGGCATAAAGAATCCAAGCAGACATAATCAAAAAAACAAACTAAAACAAAAACAAAAAACTTTAAAAAACAAGGCTTACCCACAACATACTATATTTAAACTGCCAAAAGTACCCAACAAAGAAGAACTATTTAAAAAGCTGCAAAAAAGAAGTCACATTTTAAGACAAACCTTCAGAGTAACAGTGGATTTCTCAGAAGAAACTCAAAAAGCCAGAGGGGAAGGAATGATGTATTTCAAGTCCTTAAAAAAAATAAATGCCAAACTCAGTTACCATACCCAGCAAAGCTTCCTTCCAAATCAAAGGAAAACATAAAGAACTTTCATGATAAACATACAAGCATACATTAAAGGAATTCCTGACCACTAAACCAGCATTACAGAAGATATGTAAGGGAATCCTATACACAGATAAGAAAAACACAAACATGACAGCACAGGAAAGAATAAATTTCATTAGAACAGTTGATTTAAAAAAAAAGGAAAGAATCAAATAGTAGTAATAAAACCATCAAATCTCTAAGATGAATAAAAGAGGAAGATACAACACAGAACATTCAAAATAACTGGAAAAAAACTATAGAATAAACACTACTGAACACAAAGGGAGAGACAGGCCCTAATATATAATGGGCAACTGCAGTATCCTACTCTCACCATACAGGCCAATAAAATCAACCAAAAAAATATCAGGGGTGAATTATATATCATAGATCAAATAACTTAAGAGACATATACTAAGGACTGCAAAATGTACATTCTTTTCATTAGCGCATGGAACTTTTTATACAATAGATCGAATTTTAGGCCATAAAGCAAAAGTTAACAAATTCAGAAAAATTGAAATGATTTCCTGCATCTTATTGGCTCATAATGGAATGAAACAAGAAATTCACAGAAAGAAAAACTGCAGGTAATTATATCAAAACATGGAGACTGAAAATACACTGGTGAACAAACAGTGGATCACTGAAGAAATCGGGAAGGAAACATAAAAATTCATAAAATCAAATGAAAATGAAAACATAACATAGTAGAACCTGTGGGATATAATGAAAAAAGTACTTTGGGATAAGTGCCTACACTAAGTGTGGGGGGGGGGCAGATCCCAAATAAATAACCTAAGATGTATCTCAAGGTCTTAGAAAAATAAGAATAAACTAAATCCAAAATCAGTGAGATAAGGGTAGAAATAAATGCTATACAGGCAAAAAAAAAAAAAAAAAAAAAAAATCAATGAAACAAAGAACTGCTTCTTTGAAAATATAAATGAAATTGATAAACTTTTACCTAAATTAACCAAAAGAAAAAGAAGACCCAAATTAATAGAGATGAAAAAGGGATATTACAAAAGACACCACTGACATTCATAAGATCATTAGGGAATATCTGGGAAAACTACATACCAAAAAACTGGAATATCTAGAAGAAATGGGGGAGATTCTGGACACATGACCTACCAAATTGAACCAAGGAGATATTTTTTAAAATCCAAATAGATCAGTAATAAGCAATGTGACTGAAGCAGGAGGAAACTCTCCAGAGAAAAGCCCAAGCCTAGACAGGTTCAATGCTGAACTTTACCAGACTTTTAAAGAAAAACTAATACCAATGCTTCTCAAACTACTGCATTAAAAAACAAAAAACAAAAAACAGAAAAGTTTCCAAACTCAATTTACCAAGCCAAAATTATCCTGAAACCAAGACCCGACAATGACACAAAAAGAGAAAATTAAAGACTAATGCCCTTGATAAACATAAATGAAAATCATCAACAAAATACTCACAAATCAAATTCAACAGCACATTAAAAAACTTGTGCACCACAAGGGATGAAAGGATGCAAGGATGGTTTAACACACACAAATCAATAAATGCAATACAGTACATTAATAGAAAAAAGGATAAAAAAAAATCTCATACAGAAAAAATTTTTGATAAAGTTCAGCAACCCTTCATGATAAAACACTCTGAATAAACTAGATATAGCAGGATCATACTTTAACGTAATTAAGTTTATATATGACACCCATAGCCAACATCATACTGAATAAGGGAAAAACTGAAAGTGCCCTCTCTAAAATCAGCAACAAGACAAGTATATCCAAGTACACCCATCTTATTCAATATAGTACTTGAAACCCTAGCCAGACCAATCAGGCAAGAGAAAGAAATAAAAGAGATATAAATAGGAAAGGAAGAAGTCAATGTATCCCTGTTTATAGATATAATTTTACACTCAGAAAATCCTAGACTCCACCAAAAGAATTTTAGAACTGACAAATTCAGCAGTTGTGGGATTTTACAAAACACACACACAAAAATCAGTAGCTTTTCTGTACACCAACAATGAACTCACAGAGAAAAAAATCAGGAAAGCAATCCCATTCACATTAGTCTCAAAAAAAACACTAAAGTACCTAAGAATAAATATAACCAGGATTATGAAAGACTTGTATAAAATAAAAATGACCCCAAAAAGGTCATTTTTCTATAAACAGAAAGAACTTGAGGGAAAAAAAAACTAGAAGATGGGAAGACCTCCCATGTTCATGGATTAGGAGAAGAATATCATTTAAATGGCCACACTACCAAAAGATATGATGCAATCCCTATCAAAATATTATTCACAGAATTTTTTTTTAATCCTGAAATCAGTATGGAAGCATGAAAGACCTAGAATAGTCAAAGTAATCCTCAGTAGAATGTACAATGCAGGAGCCATCACAATACCTGATTTCAAAATATACTACACAGCCATATTAACAAAGATATCATGTACTGCATAAAAACAAACATGAGGGTCAAGAATAGAATAGAGAAACCAGAAGTAGAGCCACATATAAAGAGCACAACAGATTCTTGACAAAGTTGCCAAAAAACATGTTAGAGAAAACAACCTTTTCAGGCTGGGTAGAAAACTGAAAATACCAGACCCTATCTCACACCCTGAACAAAAATAAGGTCAAGATGGATGGATCAAAGACCTTAATGTAAGACCTGAAACTCTGAAATTACTAGAAGAAAACATAGAGGAAACACTTCAAGATACTTATATAGGCAATGATTGGTTGCCTGAATAGTATTTCAATAGCTCAGGAAACAAAACCAAGAATTGACAAATGGGATAACATCAAACAAAAATGCTTTAGCACAGGAAGGGAAACAATCAACAGAGTGAAGAGACAGCCTACAGAATGTGAGAAAACTTTGCCAACTATTTATCTAACAAATTATTAATATCCAGGATACATAAAGAACACAAAAAACTTAACAAAAGAACAAGTAATCTAAATTTAAAAATGGGCAAATTATCTAAACAGACATTTCTCTAAAGAAGTACAAATGGCCATAAATACATGAAAACATGTTAAAGATCTTCAGTCATCAGGGAACTGCAAATCAAAATACATTGAGATTCCATCTACCTTAGTCAGAATGTTATTATCAAAAAAACCCAAAATGCTTGCAAAGACATGGGGAAAAAAAGGAAGCCTTTACACACTGTTGAAGGGAATGTAAATTAGTATATACACTATGGAAAAGGGCATGAAGGTTCCTCAAAAAAATAAAAAATAGAACTACCATAAGATTCAGGTTTATCAATTCGAGGTATTTATCCAAAGTAAATGAAGTTAGCATACAAAAGATACCTGCATACCCATTTTTACTACAGTACCATTCACAATAGCCAAGCTATGGAATGAGTCTAGATGCCCATCAACAGATGAATGAGATAAAGAAAATATGGTATATATTATTCAGCCGTAAAAAAGAATGAAATTATGTCATGTAGAAAAGTAGGATGGAACTAGAGGACAACACATTAAGCAAAATAATTCAGAGACAGAACAAGTATTACATTTTTTTTCTCTCATGTGGAAACTAAAAAAATAGCGGATGTAGTACAGTGACAGAGCACTTGCCTAACATGCACAAAACCCTGGGTCCAGTCAGTCCCCAGTACCGCCCAAAACAAATAAAGATGACTTGGAAATAGAAGCAGCACTACTGGGGAAGGGGAAAGGGATAAAGGGTAGGGGTCAGAAAGGGAGGCCCGAGAGGGTAGGAGGGTGGGTGAACATGATCAAAACACAATACACATACACATATTAAAACGTCACAGTGGAACTCATTAATTTGTACAATAAGGGTGCATTAATAAATACAAATTTAAAAATAAAAATTTTTTAAAGAATAACCACAAGATTATAGTCTGATCAATTGGGAGGAGGACAGAATGTAGCCTTTTTTTCTCTCCATCTATAATGTAAAACACAAAAAACATCAGGTATCACTAAAACATTACAAAGAACAAGAAATCGAAAATACAGAGGATTATTTTCATGTAGGACCTAAGCACTAAAATGAAGTTATTAGAGGCTATACTCTGGAAGCTGGAAGTAGTAATAGATCAAATATATAGTCTGTACATGAATAAAGAGCCTGTATTTGAAGATTTAAAAAGCTCCCCTTACTTTTTCTTTTCTTTCTTTTTTCTGTAAAATGCTGCAAAAAAGTTGTCCATCTTTGAAATAGTGAGCAAGAACTTTTCCTAAGTTATCTCTTTGCCACAGAACCCTTCTTTTTCTTATATAATCTACATTAACTTTTTTCCTGCCTCCTTCCTCCCTTGCCTGCCTTTAAATAAGGATTCAAAAAGAATGCAGACTAACTTTATGTAGGCACAGAAGAATACTGCAATGTCTACTAAAACATTTTAAACAAAGTGCTACCTGAACTTCATACTTCATTAGTACTTTAAAAATTCCTTAAAATCTGAATTTAAGAGCCTCCTACAACAATAAAAAGATCAAACTAGTTTGAGAGAATTAAATGAACTATACTCTGAACTGTGTTACACAATTATTTCATATTTAAAACTTCACCATTGGAAGTTTATGTCTGAGTATTGAAAAATAAAATGTACTCAGATTTTCATATGTAATATGCCATATATGTATTAGCATGTATGCAAATATTATAACAGAATATCTAAGTTATAAAAAAATTAAATGTTTTCTAAATTTGAAAAACAATGTGACCAATAAAATGTTTTTCATAAAATCAGAATAAGCATCCATTATAGATATATTAACTTAATTTCTTAAATTTGATGATTAAGGAATTTATCATCCTTACATAATTATTATGAAAGCAAATTTTTATTAAGCTAAATGGAAATTCCAAAATGAGAAGATTCCTTATCTAAATAGTGGGACAGACTATTATTGACTATGAATCAATCATTAATATTTTTAGACATTTGCAAACTCTTTTCTGAGATGGGGGTCTTACTATGTTGCCCAACTGGCCTTGAACTTGTTATCCTCCATCCTCATCCTCCAAAGTAGTTGGAATTATAATTGTGTGCCACCATGCCTGGCTTCAACCTATTTAAAAATTAAATTTTGAAAGTTTTACCTTCATGTGATTTTTCAAAGGATCCAAAAGATTGAAATGAATATTGCACTTTGGACAAGCTCTTGGAAAAGGTGTTCCATTTTTAGACTGATTTGATGAGGTGTTTGCACCTAAAATAAATTCAGAACATTTATGATTCAAAACTCATCATTAACATTAAATAACCACTAATAATAGTTTAAATTTTCAAATTTATAATAATTTCTAAAATCTATGTATAAATACTATACTAATTTCTTATTTATATGCCAGATTTCATATTTACCTTTTGATAGTATAGCCTGGGCAGATGTCAGTGAAGGAGATTTAACTGAAGGGAATTCAGCTGAACAATTTGTTCCAGAAACACCCTCACTGGGCTTAGGCTTTTTGGGATTAACACTGTTTACTTCAGAAGCAGAAGGACGTTTTGATAAAAATGAACTTTCATTTACACCTACAATGATTTAAATAGTGGGAAAAATATTTTAGAACACTTTAGAATACTGCTTATGACTAAGTACAAATAAATACTTGGAAGCTAATTTACGGATAGTATAATTAAATTATCATATCACACAAATAACAATAAAAATTGATCCAAACTCAGGGCATATACAGAAATAGTATAAACATTTATTATAAACTCCACATATTAAAATAATTTGTAAAATAATCTTTCTATGCAAGAAATTCTAAACGTGGCCTCAAATACAAAAATATATAAACTGCTATTATAAAAGCCAAACCAAAAATTTAAAGCAGAAAACACTGAACTAAGTTCCCAGAAATAAATTACCTCTGTATGCTTAAGTGCATTGGAATTTATAAAAAAAAAAAAATGAAAATAATAATTTTTATTTGTTCCATATATTTAGATACCCTCCCTCAAATGTTTTTTTATTTAACAACTTAAACTCTCTACTGCAATGTTAGCCCTTTTCCCATCTAACAAACTGAAGAGCGGTCTACTCACAGCTTTACGTGATTTTATCCATTTATTACTATGTACAAAGTAGAAACAACTAACATTGAATATTTTACTCATTCATATGAAAGAGCACATAATGGAGGGAGTCAATATAAGGATTTTCATACTATGTTCCCCAGAGCTTAAAGGGGTTCATTTTAGGGAATATACTGGGCCAGGTTTGACCAAAAAAAAAGAACCCACTTTTCCATTTTATTTATTAGACTGTCACATAAAATTTTGTTTGTACAGGGATTTCATTCCTAAAAATATTCTTCCATTTAAAAACCATTACCTTAAGGCTAAAGGATTTCAGACTTATTTAGAGCATTACCAAGAGAAATGAGGATATTTAGGCTATAACCAAGCCAGGCAAAGTCCTTTTTGAAAATAACACATAATGGACTTTGTGAAAAGGATTGTAAAACCACACATAACATTTTAATAATCTCAACTATACACTAAAAGTAGAAGCAGTGAATAAACTAGAAACATTCCAGGCTTTTTAGTCAGATAAGATAAGTTCAAATCCAGACTACGTCACTCTCTAGCTATGCATTCTTAAGCTCATTTAATTAATTTCTGAGCCTCAGTTTCCTCTTTTGTAAAATAAGTTATAATACCTTATTTTACAGAGCTGTTTTAAGAAAAAGATAAGATGCTTTAAAAACCCCAACAAACTGGGGCTGGGGTTGTGGTTCAGTGGTAGAGCTCTTGCCTCACATGTGTGAGGCACTGGGTTTGATTCTCAGCACCACGTACTAATAAATAAATAAAGGTTGATCAACAACTAATAAAAATATTTTTAAAAAAAACCACAAAATATTTGGTGCATAGAAAACACTCAATAATAAATGACAGCTATTATCATTACTAACAAAATATTCTTCATCTTTATTTTAGAGGGAAAAAAATTATTCCAACAGATACACCTATCAGTTTTTTTATAGGGGTAAATACGCCACAAAAATAAGAGGATTATACTAGTTAGCTTCCATCCCTTGATATAACATAAAAATGATCTCCCACTCTTGAAGCACTTTATTACAAACTGCAGGCCCATAGGAAAGATTCCATGTGATTATATTAGCATTCTTTTTTTATTACATTTTTTAGTTGTAGATGGATACAATACCTCTATTTTATTTACTTATTTTTATATGGTGCAGAGATCAAACCCAGTGCCTCACACGAGAGTGAGGAGAGGGCTCTACCACTGAGCCACAACCCCAGTCCCACATTAGCATTCTTGTGAGATGTTTAGGTTACCTGAAAAAACCATTCAGTGCTGACATTTTGAATGAATCAACTGATTTTTCAAAGGCTGAATAGTAGAAATAGACTGCTTAATGGATGAATTTAACAGAAGAAATCTCAATGTTAAAAAAAAAAAAAGCCACTAGCATTTGTTTTAACTTCTGATTCTTTAACTTACTTTTGTTCTATTAGGCTGTGCTATTTCCTACCTTCAAGCAGTTCTATTTCTGCCAGTATAAATCCTAAACTCATTCAAGATCAAATTCAAATCCAATCTTCTCTAAACCTCCATAATCTCTCAGTGTGCTACTGAACACAATAGTACATATAATCATTCACATTTATCACACATAACTATTATCAAGTCCTTTAAACCTTATAAATGCATTTTTACATTTACTTATCTTATTCAGCCATCATAAAAGTGCTGAGTAAAGTATAGTAAGAATTAAAATGACATCTATAAATGGCCAGTTCCAGTTTGGAGAATGAACGCATAATAAGAAAAATGAGAATCTCAACTTTGAACAGTATCAGAAAACTAAAGTATAAAGAGGTTTGCTGACTTTATAAAGACTAAGAATTCTTAAGAGTAGAGGTTCAAAGTTGATTCTTTCAAATTACCCTATTTTCTGCTCAGGCTGAAGTTTTATTCTCTGTATCAAAAAACCTAGATGGAGAATAGGAGTTGTCCTTACTTTCAAGAAGTTTCAAGAATTCAAATCTTTTCTATGAATAAAAGTCCATGTGTGGGCTGGGGCTGTAGCTCAGTGGTAGAGCACTTGCCTCACAGGAGTGAGGCACCAGGTTCAATTCCCAACACCACATAAAAATAAATAAAGGTATTATGTCCATCTACCATGAAAAAATACTTTTAAAAAAATCCATGTGTTTTGTAAAGCCACATTTAACACAAATATTTTCCCCCTGTTTCTCTTTGGTTCTTACCTATTTTATTCACTAGAAGTTTACTAAGTGTGTAAGTGAAACCAAGAGAAGTGAGCATCAAATGAAGTATTACTGAAAAGAAAAACAGTGAGCGGGACACAGTGGTGTACATCTATAATCCCAGTGACTCATGAGGCTGAGATAGGAGGATAGAAAGTTTGAGGGCAACTCAGCAAAAGCCAGTCTCAAATAAAAATTAAAACTATTTCGATAAAGCTCTGAGGATGTAACTCATTGGTAGAATGTTTGCCTAGTATGTGTAAGGCCCTAGATTCAAATCTTCTATGCCACATGCAAAAAAAGGAAAAACAGTTTAAGCATTATTACTACGGAAAAAACTGCATAAAAGTTGAATTTGGTAGATTCTCCACACTCATCTCTTTAGTAAACAATCTAAAAATTTCAAAAAATCATGTACATCTCTACTTAGTCAAATATTTGAAATACATATAAATTTCTAGAACATAAAGATTAACTACTTTGATAACAGAGAATTTTCAATAAGACCAAATTTATACTATACAAATATATTTTAGATTAATGAAGACCTTTGTTATACCACTGATGAACTTTAAATCTTCAACAGACAAATTTCATTACTTCTTCAAATAGCATTCACTGAGAACTTAATATGTATAAATCACCTTTATTATATTTTTTAAAAAATTATTTTATTCATTTAGTTATATGTGGTGCTAAAAATTGAACCCCGTGCCTCACACATTCTAGCCAAGTGCTCTACCACTGAGCCACAAATCATTATTTCTTTAATGTGATCACTTTACACTAACACTTTAAAATCATGTTTAACTATCATATTGAAGTCATTTATTGGACTAGAAAGACCTAATTAACGAATCAATAACAAATTCTTTTTTCCATTAATGGTGATAGAAACTAGTTTTTAAAATAGAATATTTAGGGCATATGACGACTTCTCTAGCTCACAGAAATTATATTAAGGTTTTAAGTTTGGCTCCACATGAGAATGAGTTCAAAGAAGTTTAGCCAAGATTTTATATAAAGTCACCCAAAAGGCATTCAAAAACTATTAGCACCACCCCATATTACAATATATGAAAGAATTCATAAGAGGATATGAACTTAAAAACAGAATATCAATTCCATAAGCAAATTCATTTAGTTTCTTTTATATCTTTTTGGAAAAAAGTACCAATACCAACCTGTTATAGAAAGTGTTGGTCCCCCTTGGTAATGTGATAATCCTGTCTCCTGGGTCAAGTCAAACAGTAACTCTGAAGAATTATTAGACATAACTCGTGATGAGCTCATTATGTAACCCTGTTAAAATATTTCAAAGAAAGAATATTACATTTATTCAGTATAGTTATAATTATTTTGTTTTATAAACTTTATAAATGCAAATTAATTATATGCCAATATTCTAAGTATAACCTTTGATGCTGTAATTATTAATAAGTTAAAAAGCACAAAGGTGATTTCTAATTTGCCAAAATTATTGTTCACTAAAACTCTGAAAGCAAGCTAATAGAGCTGGTTTATTCCTGACTAATCAATTAATTTGGGGGACAAATTCCAGTCCAACATTTTCAAGATAAAAGTAAATCCATTAATAAGACTGACACACTCTTAGAGGGATTCTAACAATGCAGAATCACCATCAAAAAGCAAATAATAGAACTGGGCAAAATCTTTGGGCTAAACAAGAAGACAAGTATAAAACATATTAACATAATTATAAAAAAATCCTTCATCCAAAATATCAAGGCAAACAAACTGGGAATCAATCTGTGGTACTGTGCAGAAACTTTAAGGATGAATGTGAACTCATATGAATATGAATTTTAGAACCATCTATCTTGGAGAATGTTATGGGTAAGAAAAGAAAGAATGGTCCCCTTACTCTTCCTATCATCCCACAGAAAGCTGTGGTAGGCCAATCTCCCATTTTATAAGGCAAATATAAAAGCAACCTGGCCAGAAGGCTAAAGAAATAAGAATGCCAGGCAGACAGGGTTTAGAATAGAAGCTGTTTACAGAAGTGATCTGGGTCAGCAGCCCTGCTCCTGGAGACTTGAGACTCAAAGGGATTTTCAGCCCTTCCATCAGGAGAAAGGGTGGTTCAAACCAGCAGGAAGATCTCAAGAAAACAGGAGTAAAAAGTAGGAGATGAACTATACTGTGGTCAAATATATAGTAATATACATTTGTATGAAAACATACACATATTTAGCATAAATAATTATGAAAAGTGTGGTCAATAAATTTGGAGATATAATATTGAAATATATTAAGTATATTGACATACACACAAAACGCATATACAATATTATGCTCTAATGCCATTTTCATAAAAGACAATCATTGTGGAGAGTAAGTTCTCTGAATGCCTTCTGGATCACTCTATGTATTATAATACATAGTAAGCAAGTTTTAAGATGCTTAAAAATCAAACTGGAAAAAAGGTACTTTTAGGGAAACAAATGGGCAAAGGTCATAAACTGAGATAATTCAAACCAAAATGCAAATGGCCAATATATCTAAAATACCTTTTTTCCAACATACTACTCAAAAAAATGCAAATAAAATAATGTTTACTGAATTGGCATTAAAATATATATTTTAACTAATAGCTACTCTGAAGTTATATAACAGCTACTCTTAAGAGTGTCAAGATCAAAAAAGAATTAATAACCATTGAAAACATAAGACTCAGAAGAAACTGCAAGGTGGGATCATGAATAGGATCCTGGGAAAGAAAAGCAACATTAATGGAAAATCTGGTGAAATTTGAGTAAGGTGTGCCATTTAGTTCATTTTAATTGCCTATTTATGATAAAAAGTTAACATTGGGGAAAATGGGTAAGAAAATTGTAGAAACTTTTAATTAATTTTTTTCTATGAGAATAATAATATTTTGAATAAAGTTAAAATTTAAATGACAAAACATTCACTACTGGCAAAACAGAATTTATATTTTGGTAAAATTTGC
Source organism: Glaucomys volans (assembly GCA_020662805.1). Taxonomy (NCBI): domain Eukaryota; kingdom Metazoa; phylum Chordata; class Mammalia; order Rodentia; family Sciuridae; genus Glaucomys; species Glaucomys volans. Next base: position 337,933 of record JAJEJO010000817.1, read on the forward strand.
ATAAAAATGTTTGCATTAGCTACCAAAGCCTTTAAAAGGTACACTTGATTCAACTATTCTACATTCAAGAATTCATAGTAAGGAAATGAAAGTGTGATGGAAAATTATTTATAATAGCAAAAACATTAAAACCTTTATGTCCAACAATAGAGAAGTGGTAAAATAAATTGACAAATAATCATCCAACTATTAGTGCCAAGTTTTTGAGAAACAATCAATGACATGTTCCAAGTAGAATGTTTAGAAAAAAGAGAAATATGTATTGACATATGCAACATGGTCCTGATAGATGTACTCCTCTTTCTTTTCTAAACTTTCCTTACGAAATACATATTATTTTAAAACAGAATCAAGAAATGTTTTATTTTATACTTATAAATTGAGGGTTGACCAAGTTTTAAGAATTTTGCTTTGTTAATAACTTTCCAATTGACACAGGATTGTTAAGAAATTACAGAAACAAGTCATTGTTGTAATGCAAATCTTGTCTAGAATTCAGGGCCTTAAAAAAAGGCAGATATGGACATTTGAGTCTTAACATGTAGTATAAAAAAAAAAGCTATACTCTAACTATAACTAAGCACAATTTTATTTCAATGTAAATATTTTCTCCAAATATCTGCACTTTAAAAATTGAAAATTTCATTTTCTAAAATAGTTCTTTAACAGAAGTATAATAAAGTTAATGCTATTAAACACTTTCCTAGAAGAAAACTCTGATTAATTACCACAATTTCAGAGAGCAGGCAACCCACTACTCAACAAATAAGTAATTAAAATAATTCTCCAATTGAGAATTTTTAATGTATTATAAAAACAGTCCAGAAAGATGTTATATATAATAATAAAATTAGAACAGGTACTTTCCTGGGATTCAGAAGATTTGCATTTTTATTTAACTATGTAACCTTGGGCAAGTCACTTCTGAACTTCAAGTTATTCACCTTTCAAACAAATAATGGCCACAATTATGTTTTATATGTAATTGTTCTTCATAGTAAATATATCAAGTAGTCATCACAACAGTACTAATAAAGCCCTGATATTATGTCCCATCTTATAAACAGGGAAACTATGGTTAGGTGTGGTTGAGGAAGGTTCCCAATACAGCACCATTTATTCTGAATGGAGCTGAAATTAGAATCCAGGTCTGACCCTTAAGCTATATCACAGTAACTTTCAAGTAATAATATATTCCACCTCTGCCTACCTGGAAGAGATGATGAGATTCAAAGATAGTTCATGGAAAAAGTGAACACACACACACAAAACATGACATAAAATGGGAAAGTATAAATCATAATTTACTAACACCAATGGCTTCCAAAATACAGGGAGAAAGTTCCTGAAATAGGAATCTCAATTCATTCTAGAATATACCTCTATCATTCTTTAGGAACATCTATTATATTTTTTAAAACATAAATAATAGCATGTGGAACCTGAAAGGATCCAAGATAGAGACTCAGAGGTCTACCTTATTATTCTAATTGCTTAAAGAACATTTTACAGAAAATTCACTATTTCTCTAAGGCACTGGTACCCTAATTCTGTGACTTTTTACACATTTTTAAATTCCTGAACTAAAAAAATTTTTTTGTTCATGTTGGTTAAATCTGTTGATATTTACCATACTAGAAATTAAAACACAGAATATTTTTTAAAACTTTATTATTTCATTTTTAAATAATAATAATAAATCCATAATAGATAATATAAATAACTTTTATGAAAAATGGTTTGAAAACACACAAAAAAATAGCGAAGATGGGTATTTTCACATGTTTGTAAATTAATGTCTAGCTTAATCAAAAACTGGTATAACCTCTTAACTGCTTCTGCTTTCAATTTGCTAGGATAGGAATTTTTGGTTGAAGATATTAGGAAAGTATGGCTTCATGGCAATATGTAGTTGAAAAGGGGAGTATTTTAATAGTATTTTAAGATAACTATATATATACTACCTTGATACTATACTCAACAGTTGGGTATACTAAACTCAACAGTTGATACTTCGTTAAAGGCATGTTACATTGTGAAATCTGAAATTCTATTGCAAACTATTTCATTAAAATCATTGGTCTTTCTTACACTTCAAATTAATCTTCTACCCACATACAGTTGTTATTTGGAAAATGTTGGTTTCACTGAATTATGCAGATCATCTACATGTTGACACAGTTCATTATACAATTTCAAAAAACTGTATCTACTAAATACCATTACCCATCAAAAAAACCTGAAATACTGGAAAGCCATCAAGATCAGAGTGGCAGGTGTAAGTTTTCAAAAATTCTTATTTTTGCTTAAAAGCTCAAATTTTACCATAGGAGAGAAATACTACTATCAGTCATTTTTCTTGAGGTGGCAGGTGCACTCTGTTAAATTCTGAGGAAGTGATTGCAAAACACCCAAAACTGAATAACTGTGTGTGGCAGACAGATACTAAAGTGCCCTCCACATTTCCCACCTCTTGTTAATCATACCCTGTATGATTCCCTCCCTTTGATTGAATAGAACCTCTGACTTGCTTCTAACCAATACAATACAGCAAAAGTGACAGGATATACATGATTTTGTGTACATGATTATGTTACCTCAGACTCTAATGACATTTTGCTAAGGACTCTCGCTACCCTTGAGAAAGCAAGCAGCCAGCCTGGGAAGACCCATCTGGCAAGGAGTGAACCAAAAACTAGTCACATACTGTAAATTTACACAACTTGTAGGAACTGAATGCCACCAACAACCATGTGAACTTGGAAGCAGATAATTCCCCAGTAGAGTTTCAGATGAGACTACGACTTCAGGAACCACATACTGAAAGCAGCCTTGTGAGACCCTAAAGCAGAGGAGCCAGCTAAGCCATGATCTGATCCACAGCAACTATGTAAGATTGTGAGATAATGTGTGTGTTGTTTTAAGTCACACATGTGTGATAATGTTGATGAAAATAAAGAAATAATACATCATGGTTTGTCAGTCATTTTTTCAAGTAAAAATGGTGTTCTAATTTTTTTTATAATTAAACTCAGGATTTTATTTCTTTATAATTACCAAAAATAAAAACCAAAGAGCACAATAAGGAAGTCATGTTATATGATGTACACAAATGCAAATGCATTTTTCAAATTAAGTCCATTACTATATTTCTTGTAAAGAATTATTTGTTAGTTCTTAGTGATTACCTGACAAATGTAGTCATGGACACATAGGGAAAGAAAAGATCAGATGGGGAGAATTTCTGAAGTGTGAAAGATACAATATACTTGGTTGTGCTGTTAATAGAGGACTGTAAACTTGTGAAAAGGGTCTATGGTTTCCTCTACCAAAAGTTATCCTTTACCAGTAAAATCATCAATAGCTGCTTGAGGATAGGAGAGGAAGCGTTCAAACTTGATAACACAAGTTATAGGAAAAATTTGGGCCTAGGTTTCTATAGCTATACACAGAATGGGTCTGATTATCTATGCCTGGTGTAATGATTCCCTTTCTGGTATAATGATTCCCTTACCTATATATAGGACACTGTATCTCCAAATCACTTGAAATAGAGGACTTTGGTAAAGATATGGTAAGGGATCAGCAAGATCAACAGATATGTAGGAGGGCAATACCACCTATTATGTATAAAACTGGATACACAGGGAATAGAGTGAAATGTCAAAGAAACTTCCTAGTGCACAGGGAAGACAACCAAAACCCAAAAAACCAGCCTTACACTATCAATGTGCTGTCCAATAAAACCAGATGCCTGGCAGCCATTAAATTACATTCGTAAGAAAAATATAACTCCTTAAATTCTGGGCTTAAGGAATGAGAATTTCCTAATGACACAAGTAAAACAAATTCAGATTTTCAAAATTTCATACCCCAATTCCATTTATAGTCTAGGTAAACCCAATATTGAAAGGTAATCAAAATGAGGCAGAAAAATAATTGTCAGTTTCAAATCCCCAAAGGTGATGATCTGAAAACTCACCTGGATCCCTACCCCTTACACCATCTGGTGCCATCTACTAACTGCATGAAATCTTCAATGATGTGCTCTAAAAAGGACTTAGCACACCAAGTCCAAGTCCTAGGCTTAGAAAAGAACTAACTCTTGTGTGAGAATCTAATAAAAGGGGAGTATATAATTTGGGATAGTACTATCTAGGGAAAAAGAATTCCAATATGATGCATTAAGCAAATGTCTTACACATGCTCTGAAGTCTCCGCCTTATGGGAAAAATGGGAGGCTACTAATAGTCACCTTTTTCACATTTAATGAGACAAGGAAAAAACCTATATGCCCTACTTAGGGGTCACTTCCATTATAAAACTATCATTAGATATTTAGTTCAAGAGTAAATCTGTGAAATCTCTATTTAGATATGGTATTCTATTTTTAAAAAGCAGATAGTTTAGATCACAATTCAATCACAAAAGTACCATCATACTTCATACACAGAAGGACTTTATGTATACTATTTCATCACAAAATATTTTAAGTGACACATCTTCAGGGATAGAGTTAACAAAATTAATAACATTAATGTTTCATTAATGTTAAACTGATATTTAATATACCTTAATAGTTTCATCAAGGAATTGAGTATAACTGGAATTTTTTTTATTGTGAATATATGGTAGAGACTAACATGAAAACTACTGGTACAGTTTGGTGCCACTGCTCTGATTCCCACTAAGACACCAGTAGCTTACTCACCATTGCTTCCACATCATCAATGCAAATGTCAACATAGTGGAAAACGCAAATTAGTTTCTTCAACTATGATGACAACATCATTGACTTCCAAACCCAGAAAGAGTTTTAGGGAACCCCAGGGGACTTCAGACCATCCAGTGAGAATTGCTGGAACTAAGGCAATGCTTCTAATTTTTAGAAAGCATACATTCATACACAATGTATAATTATGTGTGTGTTTATGTACATATAAGAATGCTTTAGAGGGCTGGGAAGGGAAGGGAAGGGAAGGGAAGGGAAGGGAAGGGAAGGGAAGGGGATATAGCTCAGTTGGTAGAGTGCTTGCCTTGCAAGCACAAAGCCCTGGGTTCAATTCCCAGCATCACAAAAAAAAAAAAAAAAAAAAGTAAGTTGAAGAATGGTTTAGCCTAGATTGAAATTCCAGATCCTCACCAGTTGTGTGGTCTTGAGTGAATCATTTAACCTCTATAAGCCTAAGTTTCCTCAGCTATAAAATGGGGATAATAACAGCACACACTTCCTGAGGAAGTTTAAGAATTAAATAAGATTAATTTATGCATAGCACTTAGCACAAATCCTCATGTATATTAATAGCTTAATAAATGATAACTATAACCATTACCTATTACTTTTTATTAAGGTTTTTAAACTAAACTATGAAGGTATAGTTTTAGAATAAAAAGCTATGATGGTCTCTCAATAATTTTCCCAATTAAGAACACCTGGCCCAGTTTGTAATCTTAAATATTTTTCCATTATGCAATATTCATTACTAATAATATTTTAAATCAGATTTTGACAGCATAGTTTTCAATATTGTACCTATTCAACTTAAGCATAGTACCTGATTTATTAATATGTTGGGTACTTAGTGCCTGCAATTATTACTTTGGGTACTAGTTAAGCTATTAAAGAGATGGTGACATTTTCTGATGATTATGCTTCTACTGGATAACTACCTGTGACAGTCCAGAATTTTAACTGAGTACTGTTGATATTGATAAATAATATCAAATGTATCCCTGAACTGACTGTGTAGTTTCAAAAACACTTACAGGTTTAGAAAAAGGCTGAACAATAACAGAGCTATCTGAAGATCTAGATTCAGGATGAAAATTTACTGGCGAGGCAGCCACTGGATTTGATGTTGGGTTCGTATAGTGTTGACTTGTAGACTTGAATGCAGCAGTAATACCTGTATTTTAAAATTACACAATATATTGAATATGTTTCTATTAATTTTGTCAAAATACTTTATTTTAAAATTAAAATAGTACAATAATACTGTACCTCGACTGAGTGCGCCATTCTTTATTCCTCTTGAATATGAGCTGGGGTTAACTCTGTTCAAAATATCTATAAAAAAATATATTTATTTTAAAATATGTACTAAGAAAATAGAAATCGCAAATTGAAAACAAACAGGTTCCTAGAAAGAATATATAAATTATCACTAATTTAAGGACAGTTAATTTTAAACACATACATCTTTATCTGCCAAGGAAACAAAAGAAACAAGATTTATTAGCCTTAACTGTTTCAAAGAATAAACACAACCTTTCTCATTAAAACTCAAGAGCCAAAATCCAGAAGTAAAAGAATGACAAATCTGATCATATACAAAACATTCTGCAAGACAAAGAAATAGTGCACACATTCAAGCCCAGTACCAACACACAAAGAAAGTCCACACATTTGAAGTGTTCCAAAAATGTATTTATATACAACCTATAACTGAAGTCTATATATCTTTCTTTGAATGGTGACAAGGTTGTACATAAACTTGGGTTCCTATGACTCAAAACCAAACCCTTAGTCAACCTCCATACTCCACTCACACCTGTAAAAGCCTTGAAGTTTCACATGGAGAATCTCAATGGATTATCTGTCATTACTTTTGAGTTCCGAAAGAGAAACCATCAAATTGTAAACTAAATTGAATCTAAAGTTTACTGCAGTATCTTATAAGTCAGGAAGCTTCAAATCTACCATTATATCAGAAGTTAGATTAAGTCTAACACGATTTTGAAGATCAGTTTAAAGATTTTACTCTTATACTTTTGAATTCTGTAACTTCTAGCTTATTTAGGAATTAAACTACAATTTGGATGACTGAGGATATGCTTTAAAATTGCTGGTTAGAAAACAGGTAAGAAGTATCAAAAAGAAAAATTTTTAAATTTAAAAAAAAAAAGAACCACTTCATAAAAATTTCCTTTTTTATGTTCATAGTAAAGAACTAGATCTCAGTAAATAAGTCTATAAAAATAAAGATTCACAAAAAAGTACAGTTGTTTTCTGATAGTGTCAATGCAGTGCTCTATAATTATTACAGAAGTCTTACGAAACAAAAATCTGCTCCAACAACTTATCAGCTTTCACTCAGAAATTCAAGATTAGATATTTACTCAAACCATCAAAAAATTATTGCTGTAGTATTTTTGTGGCTGTAATTTACAAAACACAAGTTTTTACTTTCCTTTTTGTCAGTTTCATATTACATTTAACTCATTCCTATGTTAAAATATTTCTGGTTTCCAGATAAAACAATAAAAATCATTTCAATTCTTCGCCTTACTAGTTGAAAAGAAATTCTACTGTTGTCAATCCCTTTCTAACAGAATTATCTTAAAACTAATACACATTGTTCTAGCTGAATACTGTTGTCATTTATAATCAGTATAAATTCAATCTTAATAAATACAAACCGAATTGTTGTCTTTTCTCTCCCTCTCTCTCCCTCCCTCCCTCCCTCCCTCTTTCTTTCTTCCTCTCCTCCCCTCCCCCTCCCTCTCTCTCCCCTCCCTCCCTCCCTCCTTTTTCTTTTCTTTTCTTTTCTTTTTTCTCTTCTCTTCTCTTCTTTTCTTTCTTTCTTTTTTTCTTTTCTTTCTTTCTTTCTTTCTTTCTTCCTCCCTCCCTCCCTCCTTCCTTCCTTCCTTCCTTCCTTCCTTTCTTTCTTTCTTTCTTCCCAGACCACTTTACCACTGAGCTGTTATCTCCAGCCCTTATTTGTTACTTTGACACAGGAGTTTCGCTACATTGCTCAGAGACTCCCTAAATTGTTGAGACAGACCTCAGTCTCCCAAATTGCTGAGATTACCGGTATGAGTCAACTGCACACCGCTTAACTATTATATTTTCATTAAGAGTTTTTTTAGTAACAACTTTGCAATATAAACCAGTATAAGAAAATCAGTGACTAGAAAATTAAGAGAACAGAATTTTATGTTCTATCACCAACATGCATGACATCATTCCAAATTCATTTTATAATCTAAGTGGCACTCTACCTAGCACTCTGAGAGATGAACAATCTGCCACAGGGAATGGCATTTAAAATTCAATGGTTTAATTATTGTCCCTGTGATATAACTGAATAAATATGTCATTCCAAGTTTATAAGCAACAGAAGCAAGAACTAGGATTTCAGAAAATTTTCAAGTAGTCTCAGTCACACTTTTAAGCATTGCCATGGTAAGTTAAGAAAACAGTACATTACATTCTTTGATAAATTTTCCTGGCTTAAAATGAATGTATAAATAAAATCAGAACGGATTTATTTTCTTCTTCTACTTGAAATTTATCCATTATTTCTCCATACGTTAGACATTTGTGAGTGGACATTTTAACAACTATCAGTATCTTTGCTTTAACACTATAACAATGTCCAGTCCAATTACTGTACCTGAAAGCTTGTAATCCACTGAGAGTGTTCTGCCAGCAAGCTAAAAAGATTTAAGTGTACAAACTGCTACATCATCAAATCAGTGGCTACAGGTAATGTTCCTCTTTTTCATGAATATAAATACAAATTGCTGAAAGATGGATATGGTCAGAAGCTATAACACATTAGGACTTAAGTCAGATACTCTGAAATCATTCAGTGCCTATACAGCTTTAGCCACGTATGGATGACAATACGACAAGGCCTGGATGTGAGAACTTCCAACTGAGACTAATATACAGTTACTTAGTATATTACAAAATTTTAAACTAAGCATTCCAAATCCTTCCTTTCTTAACTTTTAAATGAGAAAAGAGAGAAATAAAAGGTAAACAGGTCACTCAGATAAATAGTTTCACTTAAAAATTATTTCCAACCTCAGAAGACCTCCAATGCCACAAGCCAATCTAAGTATACTTCTCTCTCACACATCTGATATTTAAACTTTGACCTCCTTCCTCAAGTCCCCAATCACATCCCCATTTTCATTTTCATGTTCTTACTCTCCTCCCCCTAATCTCTCATCCCTAACTCAATAAGTACATTGCATACTTATAAGACATTCGTAAGTTATTCCATTAAAAATAAGACCTTATAAAACTTGGCTTTAGTAAAAGTAAATGCTTACTTGAAATTGCTGGTTTTGAACTTGATATCTCTCCAACAAAGATGGGCTCATCATCATCATCATCCTCAACTTCTTTCACTTTCTTCTGCCATGGTTCCAGTTCTTCTTCTTCACATTCCATAAATAGTTCTGCCATTTTTGAATTATCTAATTTTCAAAAGGAGAAAAGTAACCTTATTTTCAAAAAGAAAAATATTTCTGTAATACATGCTACTGAAGATCTACTTTAAAAATTCTAATAGCAATTTCTGAATTGATATTTGAAGTCAGTACATTGTAGCAACAGTAAGAAACTCAGACCTCACTAGGATATAAACTAGTATAATTTAGATAGTTTAAGAGGTAGATAGATAGGCAATGAATGACAGTAGTTATTTACCATGCACAGAAAACTTAGGAAACCCAGATCAAATCCAAAGTGAGTTCAGTCATACACCTAGATTATGTTTATCTCTATAAAAAGTATTGTATCTAATCATTATCTTTTTAAAAAGATATCAACGATAGGTAAACTAAGATTAAGAAACAACAAGTAGGAAACAAACTAGAGTTACTGCCAAATTCAGGAAAGCTAGGTACAGAGCAAAGCAAGGATAAGGTACTAAATTAAAACACAGGAAATGAGGGAGGCTTATACCAACTAAGGCTAAATTACAATTTCTTACCTGAAGAAACCAACCAAAGCAGTATATATAGTAAAATACCACTTCTGAGAAATTATGGCCAAGAACACAGAGCTCCTAAGAAGCATTTTAGTGCCTCAAACTTAAATATAGATGGAAAACCAATAGGTACCAGGATTGTAGGAAAACCTCCTATCTACAAAAGAAATAAAAATCTCCAGGGTTCTGGCAATATCTTTTATATATCATTTCTAAAAGGTAATTTTTTATTTTACTAAAGTAACACCATTTCTACTTTTAACTCAAAATTGAGGCAATATACTACCGTGACATTAAAAGATACCAATTGAAACCATGCTCTGGGGATGGCATATAAAACAAATACTGCAGCAAATTAGATGCCACTGTTTTATAAATTTAAGAAAAATTTATAGAAAAGTATGTCACAAACCATTTCCTGATCTAATATTTAAATGTTTAGTTATCTACCTACCAAAGGTCTTCCTATTTTTCACAAATATCATCAACATCACAAACTGACCCATTTCTTTTATAATTGTACTACTTTACTAATTAGATAAGAGTTCTTAAAGTTCCTCAAGTCAGATCATTATAAATACTAAAATCTATATCACTTCTTCTGCCCAGAATACCCTTCTTGCTTACCTTTACAGTCTACATCATTCCAATTCATAACATAAAAAGGACATGGACTTGAGATCAAATTGAATGACTCAAATCTTCACTGCCATCTAATTGTGTGATTGAAGAAATTACTTGAAGCTATCTATGATATCTACCTAATACAAGTTTTATATACCTTCAAGAAAACGGAAAACACCAAGTAAAACATCCAATTTCAACCTGATACTCAACAAATTAATTGTGTTTGCCCTAATCCCTGGTTCACTTATAAATTCCTCCATAAACCATTGTATTTTTATTTTCTTTTGAATTCTGAACGGCATGTGACAGTCAATATCATTCAATTCAAATGTTAACATGCAAGATCTCAAACTACTCACTTTCTTCATGTGTCTTAATTTTACATAGTCACAGCCAAATTTAACTCACTGGGAGTACAGTTCCCCTAGAACGTTAAATAAGCATCAGGCCCACAGCATATGATAACCTATGGACAAAGTAAAGTAAGATACCCAATTTTGAAAAATTAGGGAGACCCACTTTGTACTGATAATTAAAGTATTATTTATTTCCAGTTAATATATATAATGGGTTAAATTGTGTTTTCTCAAAATTCATATGCTAAACCCTAACCCTTATTACCTCAGACTATGACAATATTTATAGATAGGGTCTTTAGTAATAATTATATTAAAATGAGGTCACTAGGGTGGGCAATAAAATCCATATAACTGGTGTCTTTAACAGAAGTGAAGATTGGGATGTAGACATATGCACAGAAAGAAGACCATGTGAAAACCTAATAAGAACATGGCCATCGATAAGCCCACAAAAGAGGCCTGGCCCTCCCCTTGTGGATCTCAGAAGAAACCAATCCTACCAACAAGTTAATTTCAGCCTTGTAGCCTCAAGCATTGTAAAAAAACAAATTTCCATCCTGTAAACCACCTAGTCTGTGGTACTTTGTTATGGCAGCCCTAGAAAACTGATAGAGTATACAAAGATCTTCCTTGTTCTTCCTCACAGGACTCTACCATTTTTAAAATATCCAGAATACACTGCTGAGAGAAAAAATGATAAGGACACATAGCACCTTTTCAATATTTTTTAGAAATATTTTTTGTGGGGCTGGAGTTGTGGCTCAATGGTAGAGCACTTGCCTGGTGTGCGTGAGGTCCTGGGTTAGATTCTTAGCACCACATATGAATAAATAAAATAAAAGAACCATTGACAACTAAAATAAATATTTAAATATATATATATTTTTTGTCTATGCACAAAAGAAACACATGATTAAGTATATCAAATTGATAGTTATCTCTGTTAACAAGAAGAAAAAAGTTCACTTCTACTTTATTTTTTATATGAGCATTTGCTACTTCAACAATTTTAAGTTTTTAAGAAAACGTCCCCCACCTCTCATCCTTTCTCTTGAAGCAGTTAAACAAAAGCCATACACTAGTATCTCTTATAGCCACAACAAACACTTACCTTTTGGTTGAAAAGGGTTATCGCCCATCAAGTTGCAGAGTTGATTTTCTGTAAATTGTCACCTAAGTACTGACACATGAGATCAGTCAATTTTATGAAACACTTTAAGGAAGACTAAATATTAAAATACGGAACTTGGGATTAAGAAATTATTGGGGGAAATTTTGATCTTTAAACTCACCATGTGACTCCAAACAAGGCAGCAAGTTATATCTGTTTTCCTTCCTGTAAAATAAAGATATCTTATCATTAGGATGGAGTAAATAAACTATAATAGACTCTTTTTTCATATAAAAAGCTCAATTTTAAATTGGATATGTTTGATGAATAAGTATAACTCATATAAATGACTCATTCCTAAATAAACCCAAATTAAATAAATAAAATGGTGGTTGTAGTAAACACTTAATAATTGAACAAATACAATGAATTACTAAATAAAAATAATTTTAAAAAAATATTCTCTTAGGGCTGGGATTGTAGCTCAGTGGCAGAGCACTTGACTTGCATGTGTGAGGAACTGGGTTCAATTCTCAGCACCACATATAAAGGAATGAATAAAAAATAAAGGTCCATCAACAACTAAAAAAGTATATTAAAAAGTAGTTTAAAAAATATTCTCTCATAAAAATGAGTAATCAATCACTCATCAGTAAATCTGACTTCTCAAATGCTAACTGGCAATTCATCTTTATTACTTATTTTTCACATTTCAGAAATGTAATTATTTCTGTTAGAAAACCCAAGTTAAAATAAAGTCTAGTTTATTATTTTATTTTTCATCAACTGAAAAGGAACAAAAAGTTGGTTGCATACACTTCAACACAGATTGATTCATTCAAAATATGGCCTTCTGTAAATAAGGTATTGTGCTAAGTTCAAAGAGGAAACAGATGAATAAGTCACAACCATGGTCTTCAGAAGTTTATCATCGAATACGTCTGTTATTCATTGGACTTAAAAAATGCTGCTACAAAAAAATATTATCATAAAAGTCACAATTAAACTGGTTTATTTGAACCAAGAATTTGTTATCTGAGGGGGCTGGGAATATAGTTCAGTGGCAGTGTTTGCCAAGGATGTACAAGGCCCTGAGTTAAAAATCCCAACACATAAAAAAGAATTTGTTATCTGTATTCTCAAGTACATGGAACAACATAAACTTTATATAATAAGCTCTTTAAGAAACCATTTTAGTTATAAAGCAAAAAAAGTAAAACGTTAAGACACTGGAAACCTAAAATATTGGAATAGACAACTAATTCAATCTTCATATTCCTCTTTACCCCTAGGCTGAGAAAAACAAGTTTTCCCATTTTTCCATTTCTAAACTATTTGGACTGAATTAGTCTAAAAGAAAAAAATTATTTAAAAGTGCTTCAGAAGTTGTTACTATAAATTACTACAAATATTTCAATTACTACTACAGAAGGCACTTCATGAATTTTGTCTTTAACTAAATTCCCCTAGTTCTGATATATGGTTATTTAAATCGCTTTAACTCAATTATTTACATAGTGGTGAGATAGAACAGGAGAGGCCTGATCTTACTCCAAAGATGTTGTTTGTTTTTGTTTTCTGTATTTTGTGTGTCTTTGTTAAATACAGGTTGCCTTTGCAGCTGGCCAGAACCTACCAGGGTTGGCAGGAACAAGGTGCAGGGGGGCAACAGCACCCAGCCTGGGTAGAAGTGATGTGGAGATAAAAATAAGTGCTGAACTGCCACCAGGATGGTTTAGGAGGTGGCAGCAGATACCACTGTTTCCCTGCCACTATACAACAACCATCACCACCACCACTACTGCCAGGACCTGGTGGACAATGGCCCCTGAGGCCTTGCCAAGGGATTTTCTGCAACTTTCTAGGGTTATTTGAGTGAGCACCTTCACCATCTCAGCAAGAGCCAAGTGCAAATGAACCCAACAAGCCTGTGTGGTATGCCATGTCACACACAAATCCCAGTGCAGAGCACAAAGAACCAGCATGATAGTGCAGTTTTGTCAATAGTTCACTCTGCAGGAGTCTGTTCCTTGCCTAAAAAACCTTCACTCCTCACAGTTCTCAGAGAACCAGACTGGGAATTCTGTCCTCTGTACTGACTCCTTTGTGCTCAAATATAAGCCCCAATAAAGCCTTGTGCAGACTGTATTGTTTTGCCTTTTCATGATTCTATCTCGAACTGAGCAAAAGAACCCAAGGCTGAGCTGGTAACACAAAAAGCTAGTAGGTGGCAACACCAAAAGAACTGTACTTTTCCTCTCAATGATTTCTATCCATATTGAGCAAAAGAACCATCAGCTGATTGGTAATAGTTGTAGCTTGTCTCGAAACTATAATCAGTGTAATTCTAGTGTTAAGTATTATAAGTACATAATTCTGGTTCAGTATTAAGGACCTCTCAGTACCAAGATAAAAGCAAAAATTTTAAGAATCACAATTACACAGCCTATGAGACTCCTGTACATTTCTATTAAGTGATCATACGATTATCTATGGCAAATGCTTTAGAATTTTAGTGGTAAGGCATGCAGTTCTATGAATGATATCAACTGCTAGAGAAGTGGAATATCCATCAAGGGCATGCAGTGGGGATATCACAGCTCTAAAAGGTCACTTGCTTCTGCAACTAGAGTTGGCTCTAAAACAGAAAAAAAAACTCTGCTTCAGCTACTGAGATAGGTAACAGATTCCATGCCCATGTTTAATAAATGGGGGAGGGAATTAATTCAAAGTAACTGATTTATTAAAGACCCTTCAGAACATAACCCATTCTTTTTTGAAGACTGCCCATGTAAATAATTTTAATTCTTATTTTATTCATTTTTCTTTCAGCTTTTACATATATAAAAATAAACCATAACTTAAAGGATGTTTTCCACAAAATTTTTAGGAATCAATGGAAATGCTAGTCCAAATTTTTTTATATGCAATTTCTTATTAACATTTAGAAGTTTCACTACTTCTTAGTATCATTTATAGTGTAGTAAAGTTTGGTTTGGTTTGGTTTGGTACTGGAGAGAACCCAGGGGCATTTAACCACTGAGTCACACCCCCAGCTCATTTTTGTATTTTATTTAGAGACAGAGTCTCACTGAGTTGCTTAAGCCCTCACTAAGTTGCTGAGACTGGCTTCTGAACTCTTGATCCTCCTGCCTCAGCCTCCAGAGCCTGGGATTGTAGGCAACCTGCTGGGATTACAGGTGAGTCATTGGAATTACAGGAATGCACCACTGTGCCTAGAGTTTCCTATGTCATAGGAAAATGCTTCCCAACATTATAATTTTTTGTAGCCATTTTCTGGGACTTTAATAACCTTAAGGCCTGTAACATGGCATTACAATTGTTAGTTTTTCTATGTCAGCCAAATCACCTTACATTTTAGTCTTAACAATTGAAGGATCCTGATAATTCACTTCTAAAAGTCTATGTAAATTTTAAACTGTTCTTAACCATGAATAATAAAATGTAAAGAATAAATGCCAGATTCAAATCCTAGGTCAACCACTTATTAGCCCTATGACAGCTGGACAAGTTAACTAACTTCTCATGCCTTGCTTTAGCTAGCTAAATAGAGAAATAGACAGGACACAGACATAGTTATACATAGAGTTTATTGCACAGGATTTGAATGACAAATGAGATAATATATATAAACCACAGTCTGGCACACAGAAACCACTCAATAAATCTTAAAACACTTTTAACTTGGGTCAAAATCTCATTTTAAAGAACTCTAACAAATGATCCCAATTCTATTTTGATATTGGGATTTACAAGCTATCAGCTGAGTATTTAGAAGTCATTTTGTTGTATAAGATCTTCATTAAATAATTTCTCATCATGAAATTTTAGCTTCATAAATACACCTCTAGAATGTAGATGTCAAATTCATCCCGCCACATTTTCATCTTTTTAAAAAGCATTTCTAAACTAGCCAAAATACATATACACGAGAATGTAATTTAAGGCTTTATGTAAACATAACACCCAACCCTACAAAGTACCGATACTGTTGACAGCATATTGTATTAGTAGTATAAGTATACTGTATACTACTAATCTAATACAATAAAACAAGTATCTAATTCAAAAGTACCAACATATCAAAGTTAACATTTAAAGTACCTTATATTGTTTCAATTGAGAAAAAACATGATTTTATTTTGCAAGCATCTCAATATTCTAATTTTGGGGGGAAAAAAACTTTTTAAAATAAATGAGTAGCTGGATGTGCTTGGTACATGCCTATAATCCCAGCAACTCAGGAAGTTAAATCAGGAAGATCGCAAGTTCAAAACCAGCCTCAGCAATTTAGCAAGGCCTTAAGCAACTTGCTGAGACACTGTTTCAAAAGAAAAATTAAAAAGGGTTGGGGATTAGCTCAGTGGTTAAGCACCCTGGGTTCAATCCCCCATACCAAAGAATCAAATAAAACAAATAAAATGAGTAGCTAGTAAGTACAATACAAAAGTGAATATGATGAATGGTTAAGTTTTCCATCTTCCAGATCCCATAAATTCAAGGTATTCAATGAAATACTCTAAGAAATCACATTGTGAAGTTAACAGAGGGATGGGGGATCCCTCAATCATAAAAACAAGGTTTTCAATGGAGGTTGCATTCCTAACCAAGAAATTGGCAACACCAGAACCAGACATGATTAACATACAGAAGAAAATACAAAATAAGAAATTGATGGAATCAATTTGAATAGTATTAACTTATACTAAAAATAAGTATTCTATATAAAAAACAAAATTCAACTAACTCATAAAAACCTCCCTATTAAAGACAATAAACATTTAAGCATTTTGCTTATATACTTAAAACTTATGACCGTTTTTCTGGGGAACGATTTGTATGACACAAGATTACTGGGTCAGTAAAATCTGACTTGTCATTTTTTTCCCTCTCACAAATTTCCCAAGAAATTAGATATTTAAATCATTCCATTAACTTTAAAGCTTTGGTATAAGTTCTATTTCACTTTATAAACAACTTTTTAGTTTTTCTGTCATTAATGGCACATTGAGAAAAGGCTATTAATTTCAGAATTCTAATTTCAAAAGAATAGTTTAAAGGATTCAAACAGGACTCTTAACTGTAACAATCTAACATTTCCAACTCTGATTTTGTGATTCCCTCAAGAATTTTCAACTATCTCAAAGAGGTATTAGAAAACTAATTTTAATGTTTATTATCTTAAAATCATACAAAATCTTTTGAAAAAAGAAACAATTTTCAAAACTTGTGTTTTACCTCACGTTAGCATCTATCACCCACTGGTTCCATTATAAAAAGTAATTAACGGGATTAGAAAAGCTGCTTTTCTATATTTTTTCTATACCTACTCTGGCACTGAGGGGTGAGGATACAGCTCAGTGATAAAAGCACCCCAGGTTCAATCCCCAGTACCACATAAATTAACTAATTAATTTTATTAAATGAAAGATAAATCTCATCCAATTTCTATAAAATTCTCATTTTTGCTCTGAGAATACTGCATCCTGCTGCATGCCTGTAAAATAAACAACTTAGAAGGCAGAGGCATGGCAAGTTCTAGGAGAGCCTCAGCAACTTAACAAGGCCTTAATCAACTTAGCTGATATTCTGTCTCAAAAAAATAAAAAGAGCCAGTTTCAAGATGGCAGAAGAGAAGGTCACTTTCCTGGTTATTCCATGGTGTGAAACCAAAAAAGCAGATAAGGAGCTTCTCAGCAAGGTAGGTGAAAAAAAAAAATGGGGGAGAGAGGTCTGTACTGGAATTTAATACTGGACAAAGCAGATCAGGGACTCAGGAGGTTGGATGTAATAAAATAAGGAAGAAATTCCCAGCACCACAGCCACTGCCACTGCTGGAGGCACTGTCCAGAGAAGTCCCTCTGCAAACAAAGAGGAGGGATAAGGGAATTAAAGGAACCTGCATTTCTAGGAGTCCTGAGGCAAGTCTGGATACACAGAGTTTAGAGATGAAAGACACTGCCCAACCGAACTGAAAGGCATACTGCACAATATCCTTCTGCAGGAAAGAAGATCCACCTTCTTTCCAGGTGCATGCAGAGGACAGAAGGAACCATGTTGCAACCTCAGGGTGGGGGACAGCAGCTGGGGGAACTGATTCCTGGAAAACCCAAGTTCGACCTGAAATACCTGGCAAACCCACACTGCATGACACAGAGTATGCCTAGTGACCAGGAGAAAATCAAATGTGGAGAGAGGTTTACACAGGGGAATACTACACAGAGGAAACCAACCCTGATCTCCCACTCCCCCTCCAATCCAGCTGCTTGCAGGACAAGCTGGGAGGGACACACCTGGAAAGGGTGGGGCAGAGAAGATTGAATCTGGAGACTGAACTTGAGACCAGGAAACGATCCACAAGTGAGAAGGTGGACTAAGAATTCACTTCTCTACCACACCAGCGGAACCCAGGGAGGATCCTTGGGGTGCAGTCTTCCAGCTTGAACCAGCAACCGTTGAGTCCTGGAGGTGCACTGATTTAAAATCTCCAGACCAACTGGCATTCAGCAAAGAACCTGGGGCCTACCCAAGCCTAAAGTCCTCTGCCAGAAGATCCACCTATGGGATTCTCTCTCTCATTCCAGCAACCCCACCCTGAGGGTGAAGCAAGCATCATACTCCAGATGACCCCACCTAACACTGCTGAGAAGGGAAGCTGAGAATCTTCTGAGTTTAAATGGAAACAGTTCTTTAACATTTCATCAAGATCTTTTTCTTTTTCTCTGTTTGTGACCTTAATGTTCACCAATATTAATACATATTCATATTTCATTTTCTTCTCTTCTAGGATTTCTGAAGACAGTTATTTTTCATGGATCAACAGTTTGAGGACCAAGATGTTTTATTAGTACATTTCAGTTGAGTTTCATATTCTTTAATTTTAATTTTTAATTTTTAAAATTTCTACTTTATATATTTTTCTCTCATCTGTTTCCCTTGATTCTTTTTCTTTTCTTGTGGTAACAGCCAATCTCTATTATTCTTTCACTCTTCCTTTAATTTTTAACTTCCAGCTTCTCTCCCTCATAATCATCTGACATTACTTCTGTTCTCTCTCTGTCCACCTTTGAAACTATAACCCTCTTGCAAACATACTGTTTTTATTGTAGGCAATAACTGATCACATCATTTCGGCTTATTGTGAGAATTAACAGGAATAATAGAGAATTAATAGCAGGAATTATTTGGTTTAATGCTGTATATTGTTTGCATTGGGTGTTGTTATTATTTATCTCCCCCTAAACAGTGAGGTACTGGAAACCTGCAAGGACATTCTAAGTCCCCAGGGTAGAAACTCTCCTGCCTCATCCATACTATTAGATGGGTAGACACACAAACAACATGAAAAAACAAGTGAACAAATTACCCCAAACGAAGATACTTCAAAAACAATCCGAAGACACCACAGTGGAAGAAATGTCAGAGGAGTTTAGAATGTACATAGTTAAAATGATTTGGAAGGTAAAAGACAATGTGAGGAATGAAATCAGAGAGAAGCAGAGGAAGTAAAGATCACTTCAATAAAGGGATAGCAATTCTGAAAAGAATCAAGTAGAAGTCCTCAAAATGAAGGAATCAATAAAACAAATTAAAAAGTCAATGGAAAGTACTACCAATAGACTAGACCACTTGGAAGATAGAGTTTCAGGCAATGAAGACAAAATATATTATCTTGAAAAAAAGTTGATTATGGAGAAAACATGTTAAGAGACCATGAACAGAACTTTCAAGAAATATGGGATGAAAAGTCCAAATTTAAAATTTATCAGGATACATACAGGCTTGGAGATACAAATCAAAGGAATGTACAATCTTTTCAATGAAATATCAGAAAATTTCCCAAACCTAAAGAAAGAAATGAAAATCAAATACAGAAGGCTCACAGGATCCCAAATAAAAATTTTAAAACATCAAGGCATATTATTAAGAAAATTCCTAACATACAAAATAAGGACAGAATTAAAGGCTGCCAGAGAAAAACAACAGGTCACATTCAGAGGGAAACCAATTCAATCTCACCTGATTTCTCAACCCAGAACCTCAAAGCTGGGAGGTCTTGGAATAACATACCAAGCTCTGAAAGAAAATGGATGCCAGCAAAGAATACTACACTCTGTAAAATTATGCTTCAGAATTGAAGATGAAATAAAAACCTTCCATGATAAACAAACGTTAAAAGAATTCATGACTAGAAAGCCTGCACTACAAGACACTCAATAACATATTTCATGAAGAAATGAAAAATAAAAGTGAAAAAGCAGCACAGAGGAGCTATACTAAGAGAATAGTCAATCAAAGGAAAAACTAATTGAAATTAAAAACCAGAAACAACTCAAAATGACAGAGAATAAAAATAATTTCCCAATAATAAAACTCAATGTAAATGGCTTAAACTCATCAATCAAAAGATAAAGACTAGCAGACCGAATTAAAAAACAAGACCCAACAATATGCTGTCTCCAAGAGACTTACCTAATAGGCAAAGACATCCACAGACTGAAGGTAAAAGGATGAGAAAAAAACATATCATTCACATGGATCTCATAAACAAGCAGGGATTTCTATTCTCATATCAAATAAAGTGGATGTCAAGCCACAAAGTTATTCAGAAGGGACAGCAAAGGTCATTTCACAACTGCTAAAGGGAATTATACATCAGCAAGACATAACAATTGTAAATATTTATGCCCCAAACAATGGAACATATACATACATCAAACAAACCCTTCTCAAATTCAACAATCAAATAGACCACAACACAGTAATACTGGGTGACTTTTAACACACCTCTCTCACCAGTGGATAGATTCCTCCAAACAAAAATTAAATAAAGAAGCTATAGTACTAAAAAATACATTTAATAATTTAGACTTAACAGATATATATAGAATATTTCATCCATCAACAAGAAAATACACTTTTTCTCAGCAGCACATGGATCCTTTTCTAATAGACCATATCTTAGACCACAAAGCAACTCTTACCAAATACAATAAATAGAGATAATACCTTGCATTCTATCAGATCATAATGGAATGAAATTAGAAATCAATGAAAAACTAAAAAATAGAAACTAACACCTGGGAAAAAAGACACACTATTGAATGACCAATGGATAGAAGAAATCAGGGATGAAAAAAAAAAACAGAGGTAAATGAGAAGAGTGATACAACATACCAATATCTCTGGAACTGTAGGCAGTTCTAAGAGGAAAGAACACTGCATTGAGCTCATTCATGAAAAGGATAGAAAGTCACCAAATTGATAACCTAACACTACATCTCAAAGCCCTAGACAAAAAAGAACAAATCAATATCAAAAGCAGCATAAGAAGGGAAATAATTATATTCAGAGCTGAAATTAATGAAATTGAAACAAAGAAAATCTAAAAAATCGACAAAACAAAAAGTTGGTTCTTTGAAAAACTAAATAAAATTGATAAACCCAGCCAAGCTAATGAAGAGAAAGAGAGAGAAAATCCAAATTATAACAATCTGTGATGAAAAGGAAATATCACGACCAACACTACTGAAATAGACAATAATCAGAAACTATTTTGAAAACTTGTACTCTTTCAAAATAGAAAATCATAAAGACATCAACAAATTTCTAGAGACATGTACCTAGCCAAATTGAATCAGAAGGACATAGAAAATTTAAACAGATCAACTTCAAGCAATGAAAATGAAGATGCCATCACAAGCCTACCAACAAAGAAAAGACCAGAACCAGACAGATTCTCAGCTGAGTTCTACCAGACCATCAAAGAAGAACTAACACCAATCTTCTTTAAATTATTGCATTAATGGGAATCGAGACAATAGATGTGAATGATAACTGTTGTTTAAAATAAAATATTCAATAAAATCACAATGATCACACACACAAAAAAATTATTCCATGAAATAGAAAAGGAGGGAACCCTTCCAAACTCATTCTATGAAGCTAGTCTCACCCTGATACCAAAACCAGACAAAGACACATATAGGAAAGAATACTTCAGACCAATATACCTGATGAACATAGATGCAAAAATTCCTAATAAATCTCTGGCAAACTGCATACAAAAGCATATTAAAAAGATAAGTGTACCACAGTCAAGTGGAGTTCATCTCAGGGATGCACGGCTGGTTCAACATATGGAAATCAATGAATGTAACTCATCACATCAATAGACTCAAAGACAGGAATAACATGATTATCTCAATAAATGTAGAAAAAAGCATTTGACAAAATATAGCATCAATTCCTGCTCAAAACACTAGAAAAACTAGGGATAGAAGGAACATACTTCAACATTGTAAAAGCTGTATTTGCTAAACCCAAGGTCAACATCATTCTAAACGGAGAAAGCATTCCCTCTAAAAACTGGAATAAGACAGGGATGCTCTCTTTCACCACTTCTATTCAACATAGTCCTGGAAACTCTAGCCAGAGCAATTACAGACAGAAGAAAGAAATTCAAGGGATACGAGTGGGAAAAGAACTCAAACTATCCCTATTTGCCAAAAGACCCAAAAAACTCCACCAGAAAAATTCCAGAACTCATAAATGAATTCAGCAAAGTAGCAGAGTATAACATTAACACCCCTAAATCAATTGCATTCCTATATATCAGTGATGAACCAACTGAAAGAGAAATTAGGAAAACCATCCCATTCACAAGGGCCTCAAAAAAAAAACTTGGAAATCAACCTAACAGAAGAGGTGAAAGCACTCTACAATGAAAACTATAGAACTCTAAAAACAGAAATATAAGACCTCAGAAGATGGAAAGATCTCCCACATTCTTACATAGAAAGAATTAATATTGTCAAAATGGCCATAATACCAAAAGCACTATACAAATTTAATGCAATTCCTATTAAAATACCAATGACATTCTTCATAGAAACAGAAAAAGCAATTATGAAATTCATTTGTAAAAAGAAGAGACCCGGAGTAGCCAAAGCAATCCTTGGCAAGAAAAGTGAAGCAGGAAGCATCACAATACCAGAACTTAAATTATACTACAGAGCTACAGTAACAAAAACAGCATGGTATTGGCTTCTAAACAGACAAGACCAACAATACAGAACAGAATAAACAGAGACAAACCCACATAAATACACTTATCTCATACTAGACAAAGGCACCATAAATATACATTGGAGAAAAGACAGCCTCTTCAACATGGTGCTGGGGAAACTGGAATCCATATGTAGCAAAATGAAATTAAACCCCTATCTTTCAATCTGCACAAAATTCAACTCAAAGTGCATCAAGAACCTCAGCACTAGACCAGAGACACTGTTCCTAATAGAAGAAAAGTAGGCCCAAATCTCCATCATGTTGGCTTAGGACCTGACTTCCTTAACAAAACTCCTAAAGCACAACCGTAAAATCAAGAATCAATAAATGGGATGTTAACAAACTATAAAACTTCTTCACAGCAAAGGAAACAATTAAGAATGTGAAAAGAGAGCTTAGAGACGAAAGAAAATCTTTGCTACCTGCACATGAGATAGAGCATTAATCTCCAGGAAATATAAAGAACTCAAAACACTTAACACCAAAAAAACAAATAACCCAATCAATAAATGGGCTAATGAACTGAACATACACTTCAAAAAGAAGAAATACAATCAATAAATATATGAAAAAATGTTCAGCATCTCTAAAAATGAGAGAAATGCAAATCTAAACTACACTGAGATTCCATCTAACTCCAGTCAGAATGGCAATTATCAAAAATACAAGTAACAATAAATGTTGGCAAGGATGCAGGGGAAAAGGTTCACTTATACATTGTTGGTGAGACTTCAAACTGGTGCAACCACTCTGGGAAGCAATATGGAGAGCTGCCAGAAAACTTGGAATGGAACCACCATTTGACCCAGCTATCCCACTCCTTGGTTTATAACCGAAGGACTTAAAATCAGCATACTACAGTGACACCACCACATCAGTGTTTACAGCAGCTCAATTCACAACTGCCAAGCTATGGAACCAATCTAGGTGCCCTTCACCAATGAATAGATAAAGAAAATGTGGTATATATACACAAAGGAATATTAGCCTTAAGGAAGAATGAAATTATGTCATTTGTTGGTAAATGGATGGAATTGAAGACTAATCATGCTAAGTAAAATAAGCCAATACAAAAAAACTAAAGGCCAAATGTTCTCTCTGATATGCAATGCTAATACACAGTAAGGGTGGTAGGGGAGAGAAGTTCACTGGATTAGACAAGAGGAATGAAGGGAAGGGGATGAGAAAAGAGAATAGAATGAATCAGATACATGTTCATATATGAATACGTGACCAGTGCAACTCCACATCATGTACAACCACAAGAATAGGAAGGAGGTTACACTCCATGTACGTATAATATGTCAAAACACAATCTATTGTCGTGTGTATCTAAAAAGAACAAATAAAAATAAATAAAAAGAACCGGGAATGTGGCTCAGAGGTAAAGTGCCTCCAGGTTCATTCCCCAGTACCAAAAATACACAAAAAACTGCCTCAAGGTTATAGGCACATCAAGGAAAGAATAAACAACTCTTCATATGGGAAAACAGGAACATAAATTGTTTTTATTTTTAAATAAATCAAAAATATTAAACATCATTTTAAAATGGTTATATATTTAAGAATCTTAATGGCAAATAGAGGAAAGGTTGGGATTAGTCCTTAAATAATATAATACACTCACAATTACATACATTACATAATACTTGATAATAATAATAAACAACCATGTTACTTGTTTACATATTCATAATACCATAATTTTTTTATCCTTATTTCAAAGTATACTCCTTCTACTTATTAAAAAAACAAACTTTACCACAAAACTGTGTACTATGTTGTGCCTCATGCATCTTGCATTTTGAGTCTCTGGACTGCATCAAGAGGCCCACATCAAGTAAGTGATCCCCAATGACAAAACTGCCTAATGATGCATTTCTCAGAACATGTGCCCCCATATTTAAGAGACTCATAACTACATTTTAAAGTCTGTCATAAAAAAGAAGGAACGAGAGTACTTACTCTTTAAAGCTCAAGTGATAATCATCTTTTACTTGTTTTGAATAAACTACATTTCATTCCTAACATGGGGCTTCACCACAACTAATTCATTCACTACTGTGCTATCAATGTATAGTTATAAAACAATCATAATTATAATATAACATTGAAAAGTTCACCTGGGAGAACACAAATCCCAAGCCTGAGCAATTTTTTTTAAATATGTATTAATGTACTTTAAAATGACAATAATCATGCCAGGCGTGGTGGTGCTCTCTAGTAATCCCAGTGGAAGACAGCAAGTTCAAATCCAGTCTCAGCAACTTAGCAAGACCCTGTCTACAAATAAAAAAAATAAAAAAGGGTTGAGGATGTGGCTCATTGGTTGATATCCACTGGATTCAATCCCTGGTACCAAAAATAATAATAATAACAATAAGACAATAATAAAAGTATTATGTTAATATGTTCTTAAGGAAAATAACTTTCACAGCAAAGTATTCAGAGAAAAATGGTATTGATTTTACATTGTTGTAAATCTCATTAATACAGATTTTTAAGGACAACTAGATTCTCTTATCAGCCTTCTGCAATCTGTTGCACCACATTGTTCTGCTAAAGTGCAGAAAATCCAGTCTCACAAGATAGATCTAGTAAAGGGAAGATATAGAACTTCCAAAATGTCTCAAGTCCCAAAAACACTTGGAGAATTGCTGCACTAAATAAACATAAGTCAAAGTCTTTGTTTAAATCAGATAATTAAACTACTATATTGATAGTCAAAAATTCAAGAAGTAAAGCACCAATTTTAAACTGTTAAAAGATTAATTAAGCAAACTCAAGTGATTCTCAAACATGGAATACTCTAGTGTTAAGCACAACACAAAGACTTTACTAAGCATTAACCATGTGTACAGCACAAAGGAGCAAACATATCATCCCCCAAATCATCCTAGCATACTAAACCAGAAAAACAGGAACATTTATAATAAAAGCAACTGAAATGAAAAATATTTTGGTTAAATCCAGTTAACCAAAAAGCCTAAATAACAATACATAAATCCTCCAGGTTTAGGTTTCCATTTAATCCTTTTTTTATATAGGATCTCTGAAGATAAAGCTCAGAAGGGAAAACTGTTAACAAGAATATTTTAGAACAGACACCTCAGTGTACAACTTTCTATTTACTGCCTACATTCATTAGAGATGTAGTAGGATAGGTTAAAAAAAATCATTGCAGGATAAGGAGAGGAAGGTAGGTTTAATATGTGTATTTGAGAGGGGTAGGGCTCAAACTGTCCAAATTAACTATTAACCTTGGTAAGTTATCAGTCCAAAGAAAACCATCTTAGTTTTCGGCTTTTTTTTTTTTTCCATTTCTTTCTTGAATAGTTCTAATTGTTTTTGTTTTTATTTATTTTCTTCCAACTGAGTTAGTCTCTTTTCATTCCTTTGGCAATCTCTTCCAGGGTTAATTACTTCCATTGTAGCTGATGAAATGTATAAGGCTCCACACTTCAAAGGTTGACACTGCTATGAGCATGGTCTTTCCCTTTATTACAAATCAGAATTAAAAATTTTTTTATAAACCTTTATTTTATTTATTTATTTTATGTGGTGCTGATGATCAAACCCACTGCCTCATATGTGCTAGGCAGGCATTCTAACACTGAGCAACAACTCCAGCCCCACAGAATTAA
This sequence comes from Glaucomys volans, assembly GCA_020662805.1. Taxonomy (NCBI): domain Eukaryota; kingdom Metazoa; phylum Chordata; class Mammalia; order Rodentia; family Sciuridae; genus Glaucomys; species Glaucomys volans. The sequence continues at coordinate 364,490 of JAJEJO010000817.1, forward strand.
AACTTTGATTCTTGGTGTTTATATTCCAGTTGCAGAAGTAGTTTTCACTGCAGGAGTTATCTGAAGACAGTCAGCTTTCTAATGTGAAGAGGCTCTAGCTTCTCCAGGAACACTACAAGTTGGATTTTAAACCTGTTTTAAACTAAGAGAACTTCTCTCAAGTGAGTTTAAATGCACTTTATTTTTATATAATGTACATGACATGTTTTCTTCTTCTTCTTCTTCTTCTTCTTTTTTAAGTTGTAGATGGACACAATACCTTTATTTTATTTATTTTGTATGTGGTGCTGAGGATCAAACCCAGTGCCTCACACATGCTAGTCAAGTGCTCTACCACTGAGCTACCACCCCAGCCCTGACATGTTTTCTTAAAAACAACGCCTCCACTACAAATAAATCACAGTCAAAATAAGTGTGCTTGAGACGACATTGGTTCCATTTGTCTTAAGTCCTGGTGTTGTGTAGATGACAAGCAGAAGTCAGCTATGATGACAGACATTAGATCCAAAGTAACTGCCAAACTTGTTAACACTTTTCCATTTCTAAACCATCCTTAAAGAAAATCATATATGATTTTCATATATGAAAAATGCTCACAGTAGTCAAGGAGGACAACCATGCCATCTGGATTTATGTTTTCACCAATAAAGAACTGGTAGTTTTTGAAATTAGCAAAGATGTATTTGATTTGTTCTGCAGCCCGTCATAAAAGGTTTTACTCCCCCTGGTCTCTGTTCTTCAAGTTTGCCTTTAATTTTATATGATCTTCGATGTGCTTCTTGTATGTTTCTTTTGTGAAGCTAGTTTCCTGCAAGTAGTGGTTCACGAAAATATTAATACCAGTGATTACTGTGCTTTTGGTACCTTCACCCTTTGGTCCTTCAGCAGAGGCACTTCCATCAACAAGCGTGTCATCAATGTTACCCTCTGTCCTAGGGACCATCTTGCCCTCTACCTCCAAGCACAGCCCATCCACAATCTTCCAGATGTTGAAGATCTCATCATGGTTGATGAGGTCCTGGTAGGCAATCATGATGGCGACTATAGGGAGAGGGTGGCTGCACTCGCTTGGGGCGGGTGAGCAGTTCTATTTTTTGATATTGATTCTTATATTGATTCTTAGAGATCTTCAAATAAGAAAAGAAAAGGTACTTATCACTTTTAAATAGAAAATCTCATTCTATTTTATAATCACTAAGTGTCCTTTTATACATCTAAGGTACAGTATGGGATCTTATTGATTTTATTTTTTTCTACATTTTGAAGTATTTTTCTAGTTCTATTATCCTAATTCACCACTGCTCAACAATTAATCCAAACAATGCTAAAAAAAAAAAAAAGAAGAAGAAGAAAATGGAAAAATGACTCAGTGGCCTAGAAAGATGATACAATATTGAAACCCATGTGACAAACACATTATCCTTCATCATTTTTTTCAGTTTTCACATTGGTTTGCACAAAATTGCATCAACTTTCAAAAAAGATACAGAAGACTGAACACATAATTTTTATAATCTGTGTCAGACAGGAAAACCTTGTTCTCTACCCACCTATGTTCAGTACCTAGAGATCTGTAAATTAAACCAAGAAGAAAGGATGGCAGGAGAAAAGTGATAGAACTTCATTAACATTTATATGCAGCACAGTTCACAAAAAAAGTAGTAAAATCCAAAGAAATGGTTAGAAGTAGAGGCTTATATCCCATTTTAACAAAGAAAGAGAGGTTAGGTTTGAGTAATAATACATCATGGGGAAAGGACTCGGAAATGTAAGGAATAACTAATGGAAGCATAGGGTTATTTTAGAAGATAAAATTTATTCATCATCTCTGTGTTGACTCTCCATCTCAAAGAAAAAGAGGTATTCTTCCCTTCCTGACACATAGGGGGAAAACTTCTCTTATGGTTTGGATGTGAGGTATCACCAAAAAGGTCACAAGTGAGACAATGCAAGAAGGTTCAGAGAAGAAATAATTAGGATGTAAGTCTTAACCCAATCAATGAATTAATCCCGATAGGGATTAACTGAGTGGTAACTGAAGTGGTAGGGTATGGCTGGAGGAGGAGGGAACTGGGGTGTGGCTTTGGGGTATGTATTTGTATCTGGCAAGTGGAGACCTCTTTCTCCTCTTTCTGATCACGATGTGAGCTGCTTCCCTCTGCCATACTCTTCAGCTATGATGTTCTGCTTCACCTCAAGCCCTGAGGAATAGAGTCAGCCTTCTAGGGACTAAGACTTCTGACACTGTGAGCCCTCAAATAAACTTTTCCTCCCTAAAATTGTTCTGGTCAGATTTTTTTAGTCACAGCAGCAAAAAGAGCTTACTAAAACAGAAATTGTACCAGGAGTGGGGCGATTGCTGTGACTAACCTGACCATGTGGTTCATAAGTCTTTAGAGCATTTTGGAATTGGTGAGAGGAATTCTGAGATGCTTAGCAGTGCAAGCTGGCAATGCTTTAGATTTTTGTAAGCAGAACTTAATGGCCAATTCTGTTGGGAGGTCAGAACACCAGAATGCCAACAGGACCAAGGACAGTGAAGGACAGTGAAGACAGGGACAGTGAAGACAGGGTTCGAGAGTGTTCAGACAAGGAGACCTCTATTGGAATTTGGAGTAGAGGCCATTCATATTATTTTGCCCACATCCTGAGACTTTCTGAGGCTGTATTTAAAAGTGATAGACTTAATCTGGAGGAAATGTCTAGGCTGCATAGCATTTAGGAAGTGGCATGAGTATTGCTGGCAGTTTTTAGCCAAGTTTATTGTGATATTCAGGAGCAAAAAGCAGAGCAGAAAGATTTGAAAAACTTGGACTTGAAAAGCCGGAGTAAAATAGGACTAATGTCCTAGGACTAATGTAATTACAGTTGTTAAAGACATTACCAATGCTAAAGAAATGCTAAAGACTTTGCTCAGAGACAATAAGAAAGATGGCTTGAGGGCATGTCAGGATGGGCAAGATCTCAGCCACCTCAGACTCAAGGAAGTAAAAGTGGAAATTCTCTTGAGGAGAGACCGGCAGAAATCCTTGCACAAGGGGGCCGAGGAAGTTTTTTCCACGTGCTTAGTCACCCAAGCACTCAGTCAAGATCCCCTGGAGGCTTGGCTACTGCTCAAGATGGCAGCAGACCCTGGTGTCAACCACATGGTGCTGGTTCTGCCAAATGCAGGATGCTGGAGTTATGGAGTCATGGAGGCTTCCACCAAGATTGCAAAGGAAGGCCCTAGAGGCCAGACAAAGGGAAGCCGAGTCCAAGACCCTTTGGGCACTCCAAGAAGGCAAGGTGTGGAGATTTGAGGAGGAAGCCGAAGCTGCAGAGGAGCCCCCCCAATATTAAGAAATGCAGTAATGGAACACCCTTCTAGGAAAGCTGCAGGAACTGAACAGAGACAAGTCAACAGAGAGGCCACTTGGGCTGCAAACAAGCAGAGGCAGAGCAACACAAGCCCTTTGGAGAGGACATCATGCCATGTGCTCCAGATGCCAGATGCAGAACTACAGGACCTGTATGCCCAGCTGAATTTCAGTCTTGTTTTGGTCCCATCCCTTCTTTCTATGCCCCTATTTTTGTAAATGGAAATGGTTACTCAGTACCTTTACATGTAGGATATTTGGAAATTGCTTTTAATTTTACAAAAGCTCACAATATGAGATTGCCTTAAGACTCAGAAGACTTTGGACTTGAACTTTGAGTAATCTTGAACAGTTGAGACTATGGGGACTCTTGGGAAAGGACTAAATGTATTTTGCACTGTCAGATGAGTATGAGCTTTTGGGGACAAGGGGGCAGAATGTTATGGTTTGAATGTGAGGTGTCCCCCAAAAGCTCACATGTAAGACAATGCAAGAAGGTTCAAAGGAGAAACAATTGGGTTGTAAGAATCTTAACCCAATCAGTGAATTAATCCCCTGACAGGGATTTACTGAGTGGTAACTGAAGTGGTAGGGTGTGACTCTAGGAGGTAGGAATTGGAGCATGGCTTTGGGGTGTGTATTTGGGTTTTGTTTGGTTGGTTGGTTGGTTTTGGGTACCAGGGATTGAACTCTGTGGCACTCGATCACTGAGCCACATCCTCAGCCATATTTTGTATTTTATTTAGAGATAGGGTCTCACTGAGTTGCTTAGTGCCTCGCTTTTGCTGAGGCTGGCTTTGAAATCATGATACTCCTACCTTAGCCTCCCGAGCCACTGGGTTTACAGGCATGTACCACTGCATTTAGCAGGGTATATATTTGTATGTGGCAAGTGAATCTCTCTCTCTGATTCCTGATGACCATGTGAGCTGCTTCCCTCTGCCACACTCTCCCCCATGATGTTCTACCTCACTTCAAACCCTGAGGAATGGAGTCAGACTTCAATGGACTAAGACCTCTGAACTATAAGCCTCAATAAACTTTTCCTCCCTGAAATTGTTCTGGTTAGATCTTTTAGTCACAGCAGTGAAAAAGCTGACCAAAACAAACTCAGACAAGAAAATTTATTTGCCTGCTTTTAGGCAAATAATGGGAGGACAGAAAATTCTTCCAGTATCTGTTGATTCTCAATTTCCTTCAGTTCACAATATCCTTACACCACTGGACACTGTTACACACACCTGTAATCCCACCCAGTGGGGAGGCTGAGGCAGGAGTATCACAAGTTCAAGACCACCCTCAGCAACTTAGCAAGACCCTGTCTTGAAATAAGAAATAAAAAAGGCTAGGGATGTAGCTCAGTGGTAGAGTGCCCCTGGGTTTAATTTCCTAATACCACAAAAAAAATTAAAGTAAAAATGATAATAATCATAATCCTTATGCCAAAGTGGGACATTTTGATAGCATATCCTGATCTCCATCAGTTTTTAGTTCTCACTGAGTAAAGAATTCAGAATTTTTTATTTTTTGCACATAATGGAAGAGAATTGACAAAGACTTTCACAATTATAAAAAGAAAAAAAAGATAAAAGATGAATACAGATAGCAGCACATCAAGCTCTAATGAGACAGTAAAATTTACCATATAAGGGAAATCTAACAAGACTCAAGATTGAGGCTTCAGATGAAATATCCTTAATTTTCTCAAACTCAATAATCAATGAGTAAACAATATATTTCTAAAAACAAAAGGCAAATACGGTACTCTCATTCAACAGGAACAACTTCGTCCCGCAACATTTTGTGATAAAGAATGTGGACAATTGATGTTTTGCTAAAAGGACACATGTCAGTATTCTTTCATCCCTTACATCTGAGTGCTGAATTCTTACTTGATAAAATTCATGAGTGCACAAGTGTTGAGTGTGACTGAAAGGAAACAGAAGATATAGAAATTTTTAAAATTCATTGGATTGATCATTCTAATTGGCTGTCTATAAATCTGAAATAAAAAATATCTTACAACTGTAGAGCACAAAAAGATAACAAAACCATGAATCATCAAAAGTTTCAAAAATTCTTCAAGTATTGAATTTTGTTGATGCACACACAAAAAGACTCAAAATGAGTGACAAGCCAGAACCTATTGTAGAAGCATTTGAAACCTCAAATCAGTATTAACAAGATGAACGATTCCAGGGTTATGTACGACATCTGATGAGAAGTCAGTTGCATTCAGGCAATATTGCCCACTTTCAAAATCTGGAAGATAGGTAATAAAAATCTGAGGAACATGTGACATCATAAGCTTGATAGATACAGATCTATACAGAAATTCAGAAAAGGGATAGAAGCAGAACCAAGTACAAGTATTATAAGAATCAAAAGAAAAATTTCAAAATTCAAGCTGGGTACAATGGGGAACATCCATAATTCCAACTACTTGGGAGGCTGAGGCAGGAAGGTCACAAATTTTGGGCCACCCTGGGCAACTTGGCAAGATCCTGTCTCAAAATAAAATCAAAAAAGGCTGGCAGGGTAACTCAGTGGTAAATCACTTGTCTAGCTTGTACAAGGCCCAGATTTCAATCCCCAACACTGTGAAACCGTAAAAGGAAAAAAAAAAAAAAAAAAAAAAAATCAAAATTCTGTCAGAAATATAATGACAAATTTTTACAAAAATTTTGTAATAACATTGGAGAAGGACTACTATTGTAAGGCATAACTGGAGAGAATGGGTTGAGGTACAGATGCTGAGATTTACAGTTCTCCAACATCAAACTACCTCAGAACTTTTCTATTTATCACAGCTCACTACTGCTACAATGGCCCTCAGTTGACTGAGTATTTCTAGCAAAAAACTTTTCTTAGATGGCTCTTGGGCAAAGGAGGGTTGAACTTCTGTGATTCTTACAAATGGAAAAGTAAGGGAAGTTAATCACATATAATTTGTTCCAAACAAGCCCAACATACTCAACATCCAAGAAAACTGGAGTTTTCTTAGCTCAATGCATTCTCAAACATCAATAAATTAAAAAAGAAAAAAGAAAAAAAACCTACAAAAAATTAACCTTAACTGGTTGTATTATAAAAACGTCACAGAGCCCAATGTTATGGCACAGGCCTATAATCCCAGCTATTAGGGAGGATGAGGCAGAAGAATTCCAAGTCAGAGGATAGCCTCAGCAACTTAAGGAGACCCTGTTTCAAAATGAAAAGAAAAAACAGGCAGGGGATATAGCTTAATGCTAGAGTACCCCAGGATTACAAAGAAAAAAATTACAGGATGAATAGATATACTCAAAAAGAGGGTCAGAGCTAGGCCTAGCCTGTAATCCCAGCAACTCACAAGGCGGAAGCATGAGGATTACAAAACAAGGCCAACCTTGGCAACTTAAGGAGACCTTGTTTCAAAATTAAAAATAGAAAAGGACTGGGGGGCCAGGTGTGGTGGCACATGCCTATAATTCCAGCAGCTCATGTGTAATTCCAGTGGCTTGGGAGGCTAAGGCAGGAGAATTTAAAGTTCAAAGTCAGCCTCAGCCTCAGCAGCTTCATAGTGAGGCCCTAAGCAACTTAGTGAGATCCTATCTCTAAATATGTTTTTAAAAAACGGGGAGCGGGGGGGCCTGTGGCTCAGTGGTTAAGCACCAATCCCTGGTACCAAAATACAAATAAATATATATATAACTTAGTTGTAGTGCACCCCTAGGTTCAAGCTCTAGTACCAAAAAGTAAACAAATTTTACCAAGAAATTCCTTATATAATAAGGAGAAAACATGCAGGAACCAGAAAGATAATTTCATCTTACCCTATAACCACAGTGTTCTTTCACAGAGATGTAGGAAGAAGAAAGGAAGATATTCTTTGTATAGATACAAAAACTGAAAGAAAAAAAAAAAGTGTGCTACAATTTTAATAAGAATGCTTGCTCAAAGTACTCAAATGTCATGCATATTCACTGTAGGAGTGGCATATAATTAAACACATGAAACAAATTTTTGTTTGTCATTGTTCCCAGCATATATAAATGTTTGCTGAGTTTAAATTCTTGCCAAAAGTTCCAATAAGTTTTTTACATTATATCTTAATTCTTATATTTTACATGATGCTTTTAGTCTCCTATTAATTATATTAAGTAACTTAAAATGCTTTTAAAAAATCCTTTTCGATATAGATGGTAAAGAGTGATAATTATTTTTCCTGGTATACTGAGGGCTAACAGATCCTCTAAAGAAAACTGCTTTGCAGAAATGAACCAAAATTCTAAACATATAATGTTTTGATACAAATTACTGTGTAATTTAAATTAGGGTTTAAGCTATCATTTAAAACAATTTGATGGAAAAAAAATATAATTTTTTCAGTCCTCAAAAAAAAAAAAAAAAGAAAGAAAGAAAAGCTATTTGGGATTATACATTATATATTTAATTAGAAAATATTTCAAGTATTTCTCACTTTTAAAATGTTACTTCTGAAATAATAATAAATGTCAATATAAACTTCCAATCTCCTGTCACCTAAAATTATTATTTAATTTTTGTTTACAAAAACTGCTATTCCAATTTGTACAGAAATAAATTATATAGAAAAAAAAATTCTGGGTATGGCTCTATCTCTTCAATAAAGAAAAATTTATAAGCAAATACAAAATTATTTAATTCTTTCCTTTGCCCTCTTCTCCCCTACTAAAGAAAGCTCATGTTGAGTAGTAAAACAGCAGACTGAAGAAGGATTGGAATACTAGGCCTAAATGGAAAGAATGGGTTAAAGTGTTAAGAATGCTGAGATTTATGGTCTTCCAATAAGGAACTACCTCAGAACTTTCCTATTTATCATCTCAGCAAGCTTTCAAAGACACTTTGTGACTTTTTACCTCCTCTCTCACCTTTTGAGGATTTCTCTCTTTTTTTTTTTTTTTTTTTTTTTGCACAGGGGATTGAACTCAGGGGCACTTAACCACTGAGTCACATCCCCAACCCTTTCTCTCTTTTTTTGTATTTTATTTAGAGACAGGATCTCACTGAGTTGCTTAGCACCTTGCTAAGTTGCTGAAGCTGACTTTGAACTTGAAATTCTCCTGCCTCAGCCTCCTGAGTGGCTGGGATTACAGGTGTGTGCCACATGCTTCGATGCCAATAGGTAGCAGCAATTTCATGTTCCCTAAACTGAATAGATTAGTTCTATCCTCCAAAAATTGGTCTTCTCCTTCTTACTTAAATACCCATTCCTGAAGGACTGCTCCCAACTATTTATCATACTTCTGCAGGTTAATTCATACCAAGTACTAAGGCCAAAATAGCATTCCACAGATCACTTGCTAATTCCAGAAGGAAATGCCTCAATAAAAAGACAAGTCTGTCAACATCTTACATAAAAGATCAAATTTAGGATTATAAATAGGACAAACTTACTTAAAGGGTCTTCTTCTCATGTTATATAAGTATACTGCATAACTTCTGAAATATTTTTGTCAAAAATATTAAGCCTGTACCTACTCAAGCCTTTAGCCTTAACTTCAAGTTTACAAAACTACAAGGGATAGAAGGAAGAATTTAAATATCATGAGGAACTACCAGTAAAATACAGAACATTGGCTTTTCTATAAGAGCTGGTCTCTTCAAAAAGCCAATGTCATTTAAAAAAATAAAAATTAAAAAAAATAAAGAAAAGGAGGAAATGACTCTAAATTAAAAGAGACAAAGACAAATACAATAGATGGTTGGGTTCTGGATCCAAAAAATGATTAAAATATGACATTTGGGTGATGAAAGGGGAATTGCAAATATATTCTACAAACATATATTTGATTTTAGGGATTATCCTCAATTTTCTAGAAGCACTTATGGTATTTTATTACAGTATTCAGAAAAAGGGGCTTTTCTTATGAGATACATGCTGATAGATGTACAGTAACTATGAGTGAACAGTCCTATCTGCAACCTTCTTTGAAACGTTGAGTGTGAGATAGGTAGACAAATGTGGCAAAATGGTATTGTTAAAACTAAGTGGAACATGAGTGTTCAAATGTACTATTCCTCAATTTTTCAAAATGTTTGAAAAAAATAACACCACTTAAACGTTGCAAAGTTGAGGAATTATCTTTTTAAAAGTGAGATAAAGGGCAAGTGAATAGTATTTCTTCCATTTTTTTAGGTAAGCCTCCTTGTCTATTCTCATTCACTTCATTCCAACAATAAAGGGCCATACTATGAGTTGTGCACTGAATAGGAGTTACAAGGACCAAGTTCTATAACTGGCCCTGGCCTTACAGGCCAGGTGACCTCATTAGTCATCTTTGCGAGGCAGTTTCCTCACCGTCAAAACAGTTCTATAAACACAGACCACTATGAGGTACAAACTGACATCAATGACAGAAATGCAAATATAATTACAATGATATCTGTAGTGACGGTAGACCATGTGAGCACGCAGACCTAACTTAATTTTAAAAACAAACCAATGTCTTCCCGGGCCCATTAAGTTTCTGCGTCCAGATAGAGTGGGTGGTTTATATACTAAATCCCTAAAGCAGGACACCTTACAAAAGCTGAGAGGAGGCTTTTGTACTTTCAAACTCTCTTTCTCGCTTTTAATTTTATGTTTAACAGCACTAAAGACGTCAAATTCTGAAGATGCACAGTACAAACTTGAAAACAATAAAGCCAAATTTTGAAGTTGGCAGAATTTCTAAAAAAGGAGCAAACGTTCGCAAACAAAGAGAATCCCTTGGCCGAAGGTCTCCCGTGCTTGCAAAAGCAGGTTGACACTGTTGGGTTTTCCTTTCTAGTATATTTCTTCTTAAAAGGTAAAAACTTGAGATAAGTTGGGAAAGACACCTTCCATCTTTGAGCAGGATAAAATCTCAGAGTGAGATCACTCTTTCCGGTTCATAAAGTGAAACCTGCAAACCTCAATTTAGAAAATTGTGCATCCACCTTGCTGCTCAACGGGGCCCTTCTCCAGCAGACAATAACGGGACTTCTATGGCAAGGCAGGGAAGTCCTTTTGACAAGAAATGTGGGTGTGACTGTGCAAGGACCCGTCACCTGGGCAAGAAAGGGAGCCCTGTGCTTGGAAGTTCCGAATGCCCTTCGGTCTCCTTTCCTACGACTGAAAAGACGGGGTGGGCTGTGGAGTGGGAACACGGGTCTCCGCAAACATCCGCACAAAAGGTACCAAAGACCTAAAGGAGTCGCCTCCGGAGAGAAAATCCAAAGCCAGGCTGGGGACCAACCGGCTCACAGGCCTGGGCGGCTAGCCGACGCAGGCAGAGGCGAGGCGACGGCCTGCGCAGCCCGGGCCTCGAGCAGCCCCGGGCGGCCGCCGAGTCGCGCGGGGATCCTCCCCCGCCGGGGCCGGCGCAAGATGGCGGAGGACCGCCGCCGCGCAGCCTGTCCCCTCCCCCGCGCCCAGGGCGCTCCCCACGACCCGCGCCGGCCTGGAGACCCCCAGCCCAGCGCCCCCGGAGTGAGGCGGCGCAGGCCGCGCGGGAGGGCCTCTGCCTGCTGCAGTGCAGGGCGGGCGGGGGCGGGGGGCGCTTACCGTGAGCGGAGCGGATCGGCCTGACTGGAGCCCTGAGGAGGAGGAGAAAGAGGAGGAGGAAAAGGAGGAGCACGAAAAACTACACGGCGGCGGCGGCTCCCATTGCGGAGCAGGTAGCCGAGCCCTGGGAAGGGGGGTAGTTCGCGAGCAGCCAGCGCGCTGCCTCATGGGTAGGCTCCGGGTCAGCCTCCGCGCGTCCGGGCTCCCTGTCTTCTCGCCGACGCGGGAGGCGGGCGCCGGCATGTGCGCCGTGTCGCAGGCCCTCCGGCCGTTGCGACCCGCCACGCGCCGGCCGTCGGCGAGGGCAGGGCCTGGCGCAGCGGTGGGTGCTGGCGTGCTCCCGGGTCAGCCCCGGGCAGCTAGCCCCAAGTACCGGCTGCACAAAGTTTGCAGGCTTGCATCCCTGTGTTTCGGGCGCTCTGTGGGTGTGCCGGCTACCTCTCTGCAGACTTGGAAAGTAAAAAGGCCACGGAAGAGGGGCGAAGAGGTAAACCACTCGAGGAAGAGGAATGAAGTCGGGTTCTTTCACTGGCTGACTTTACCAAATTTACTTCGAACATATGATTTTGCTTGAATATCCTTTAATTCCTAACGCTGCTGTATGCATGTTAGCCGTAAAAACTTAAAAAGAAAAAAGTTAACTCTCAATGCATATATAAGTATATAAGGGCACGTGGCAAGATAATGCTTGCATAAACGCTAAACACAGTTTTCTGATCTATAAGAAAGGTTTCTCTACCCATAGTCCTCACAATATCAATGGCAGTAGGTGTCCAACTCTCAATCTCAAAACAGGCCAGGATCTGAAATTTTGCTTCCCAGAATTTTTTTTTTTTTTTTTTTTTTTTTTTTTTGGTACTGGGGCTTGAACCCAAGGCCACTCTACCACTGAGCTACATCCCAAGTCCTTTTTATTTTGAGACAGGGTCCCAATGAGACAAGAAATCGGTGATCCTCCTGCCTCAGCTTCCTGAATTGCAGGGATTACAGGAATGCCCCACTGATTCCAGAACCTTCCAGATCTTTAACGCACACGCCTTTCAGTCAGTCGCACAATATTTCTAATTCTGATCTCCTATATGAATTAAACGTCTTATTTCTCATCCAAATGGTCCAGCTGTACTCAGATGTTTATCATTCCTGTAGCCTCCATATTGACTACCTTTCCAGATTAATCTTTCCCAAAGGCCACATGGATCATCCTTAGAGATCTGGCATAGCTGCAGATGTCCAGGAAAAAAATAATTTCTCCTTAACTTCCATTAAGTTTGTTGTTGTGACAGACCCCTGTATTAACAGGGGACAGACCGCAGATTAACAGCAAAGAACTAGTTTATTATCGAATGCAGTGTGCCTTCTGTAGGAGAAACATCAGTGAAACTCAAGGGTGTGACTTAGACCTCTAGTTTTTATAGCATCTTTAACAAAAGACAATAAATTTGTAGGGAAATGACAACTAACAGGGGGTAGCATTTTCAAGTTTCCAAAGGTGGGAAACCAGGAGGGTAAATATATAGTTGAGACTAATGGAGTAAGGCTTATAAATTCCTCTTGTTCAGTCAGAGCTATCCCCTGTAAAGGAGAATTTATATCCGGTGTTTAGGTAGGAAAGGAGGATAGAGAGAGGTATTCTTCTGTCTGTTGCATGTTAATTACCTGTTGCTCAAAAATATGTCAAAGGGGCATATTTTGGATTGACACATTTTGTCTTCCACAGGTAGCTATGACCTACTCTTGACCCCACATACTCTTCCCAGCTTTCCCTTTCCTGTTAACCCTGAAAATAAGCCTTCCAGGGAAATACAGAAAAAATAATCAAATAACAACCAAAGAAAGAAAAAAATTCCCAAATCTTTATTTATTTTGATTTGTTCTTTTTAGATATACATGACAGTAAAGTGTACTCTGACATACATGCATGGAGTATAACTTATTCTAATTAGGATCCCATTCTGTGGTTGTACATGATGTGGCATTTTACTGGAGGTGTATTCATATATGAACATAGGAAAGTTTTGTCTGGTTCATTCTACTGTCTTTCCTATTCCCATCCCCCACTACCTTTACTCCCCTTTGTCTAATCCATTGAACTTCTCTTCTTCCCCCAACCCCTTACTATGTGTTAGCAGCCACATATCAGAGAATATTTGGCCTTTGGTTTTCCCAAATCTTGAAGCATTTTTTTTAATTTTTTTAGATGTCGATAGTCCTTTCTTTATTTTATTCATTTATTTATACATGGTGCTGAGAATCACACCCAGTGCTAGGTAAGCACTCTACCACTGAGCCACAACCCCAGCCTTTGAAGCATTCTTAACTCACCATTTTTTCAAACATAGTTCACAGAGGTTAGCAAAGCATTTTACAGTACGAAAATGAAGTTAAGATTTTACTCTGTTCTAGAGTTGAGTCCTCAGTTTGCAAAGACAAAAACTTAAATGTTACGAGTACCCTTCCCCCAAACTGAGTTAAATTCAGGTGAGTGATTCGTGCCACCTAAAGTCTAACTAAAGACTGTAAGAAACCAAGATTCTAAATTTTATTGGATTTTCTTTACCTTTCTTTGTGAAAGCATAAGAATCATAAGCATCAGAATCTGCTGTCTTTTCTGTTTACTACACAGGCACTCAGTAATTGAACCACAAAGTCAATTTGAGTTGAGTTTCCTGTTACCTGCAACTGAAAAGTACCCTCACTTTTGACAGAGACAGTGATACATATTTATCATCTTTGCATCTAGCAAACCCCTATATCCTAGCTCTCTTACCTCCAACAAGCTGTATCACTTTCTGACCAGTGCAATGTAGACAGAAGCTCTGATTGCACAACATAATCCTGACTCTTAAAACCTCCTGTGATTTATAGTTCCTGTTTATCTTTCACATATCAGCCAGTTCAAGAACTCTAAAAAACTAGGGAATGGCAGTCACATAAATGGAAGGATCTCTGGTTTGTTAATGTTGCATGGAGCACATCACCTTACTGATCTTCATTTGACTGATTAGGACAAAAAAATAAACCTTTTTCTGTTATGACACTGAGATTTGAAGTTTACAATATCTACAATTACTAACCCTGATTAATAATAGAAGTGGTAGACTACCGTAATAAAAAACAGCAACAACAAAATGTGGCATTAGCTTGACACAACAGTTATGTGAGAAATGAGGAAACAGATGTAGCAGCCTGGACAACTGAAGATTCATTTTAGGCAGTGACTAAACTGTTGCTTACAATACCTCCAAAGACAGATCACTATCTATATAACAACTCTAAGGGAAGATTTCAGTAAACAATAGTAGATAGTGGTGCTTGCTTCAGCAATACATATATTAAAATCAGAATGATACAGAGATTAGCATGGCTCCTATGCAAGGATGACACAAATTCTTGAAGTATTCCTTATTTTTGGAGGAATTAATATTGTTGAAATGTCCATAGTACCCAAATCAATACGTAGATTCAATGCAATCTGCATTAAAATACCAATGGTGCATGCTTTTAATCCCAGCAACTTGGAGGCTGAGGCAAGAGGATCACAATTTCCAGGCCAGCAATTAAAGGAGACACTGTCTCAAAGTAAAAGATTAAAAGGGGCTGTGGATATAGCTTAGTAACAAAGTGCCTTTGAGTTCAATTCTCAGTAACAAAACAAAACAAAAAAACAAAAACAGGCACTCTTTACAGGTTTAAAAAAATCAATCCTTTAATTCATATGAAAATGCAAAAGACCCCAAATAGCCAAAGCAATCCTGAGTGCAAAAACAACAAACGTGGAGACATCATGATACCTGACCTCAAAACATACTCTAAAGGTATAGTATTCCCAACCTTTAGAGTACTGATGACACATGGATCAAGGAAACAGAACAGAGAATACAAAGATAAATCCATGCATACAGCCAACTGTATTTGACAAAGGCACCAAAAACATACACTGGAAAAAAAGACAGTCTTGTCAATAAATGGTGCTGGGAAAATTGGATTCACATATGTGGAAGACCCTAACTCTCACCCTATGCAAAAATCAACTGAAAATGGGCCAAAGACATAAATGTCAGACTCAAAACTATGAAACTACCAGAAGAAAACTTAGGATGAACATTTTAAGGTATTGATATTGCTATATTGATATTGCTATGATTTCTTGGATAAAACCCCCAAAAGTACAGATAACAAAAGCAAAAACAGATAAATGGGATTGTATCACATGAAGAACATCTACAACAACAAAGGAAATAATCAAGAAATTAAAGAGACACCCTGGAAAATGGGGGAATACATTTGCAAACTATCCATCTGACAAAGGATTTTAGCATTCAGAACATACAAAATTTCTGATGAAATAAATGGACAAATAAACAACATACATTTCTTTCAAAAGAAGATATACAGGTAGCCACATTTATGGAAAAAATACTCAACATCACTAATTAGGGAAATATAAATCAGAACAACAACAAGATATCTCACTCCACTTAGAATGGCAATGACAAAAAGAAAAAAAAATGCTGGTAGGACACAGAGAAAGGGAAATTCTTATACGCTATTGATGGGAATAGTAGAGTCAAATTAGTAGAGTCAGTATAGGAAACATTGTAAAAGTTCCTCAAGAAACTAAAAAGTAGAGCCCAGTATAGTGGTGCCCACCTGTAATCCCAGCAACTCCGGAGGGTGGATCTCAAGTCTGAGGACAACCTGGGCAACTTAGCAAAACCTTGCAAAAAATAAAGAGGACTTGGGATATAGCTCAGTGGTCAAGCACCCCTAGTTTCAATCCCTGGTACAAAAATAAATAAATAAGTGTCTACTAAAAGTAGAAATACCATATACTCCAACTATCCCACTACTGGGTATATATCCAAAGTGAATCAGCATGTCAGAGACATCTGTACTCCTATGTTTATTTTAGCACTAATCACAATAGCCAAGATATGTATGAAATCAACTAAATGTGGTGTATATATATGCGGTAGAATATTATTTGGCCATAAAAAAGATTGAAATCCTGTCATTTGCAGCACCATGGATGGAAAGAAAGACATTATGTTAAGTGAAATAAACAAGACACAGAAAGACAAACATTGCATTTTCTCATATGTGGAAGCTTAAAAAGTTAATTTCATATACACAGAGTAGACTAGTGGTCATTTGAGGCTATAAAGGAGCCAGAAAAGGAGGTAGAGGGAGATTAGATAATGAGCACCAAAATATAATTACATAGAATAAGTTCTAATGCTCCATAGAGCAATGGTTCACAACAATGTGTTATATATTTTATAAAGAGAAGAGTTAAAATTTTCCCAACATAAAGACATAGTAAGCATTTAATTATCCTGATTTGATTATTATACATGTATCAAATTATCACACTGGACCCTATAAATAATATGTAATTATTATGTGTCAATTTAAAATCATGAATGTTGGAGTGATTTATCATGTTTAGCAGGTTATTACCAGAAATATTAGGATAGAACAGAATCAACCAGTGTATCAACAAAAATTGGAATAGGGAGAATACAGCAGTTGGGGATGTTTTGGTTTGGACACGCTGTATCCTCACATAAGCTCCTGTGTCAATGAGGGAATGTCAAGGGTTAAAATGATTAGATTGTGAGAGCTATAACCTAATTCCCTCAGGCCCAGAGCAGTGGAATCTGCCAACCATAAACTGAATGCCTAAAACTGACCCCAAAATAAATTTTTCCTCTCTAAGTTGTTCTTGTCAGGTATTTTGGGCACAGCAATGAAAAGCTCACACGGGCTTTGCAGGGTTGAAAAATACTACTTCTAGACTCCAGAGTTGTGATTTTAAAAGACTTTGAGCAAAGAAACTCCAGTAGAATTTGAAAAAGTAATTCACCCTTAGGAAACGATCTTTTCAGGTAGCCTTAAAATAGCAGAAAGAGAAAGATTTAATGAAGAAGCAGAAAAATAATGCAGCTTTTAGTACTCTGTCTCCAGAGGAAATAATTTTGTTGCTTCAACCATATAACCTTTGATATTTATAGTTGACCTTCCATATCTGTGGTTTCTACAGGTACAGATCAAAAAAATTTTTTTTCTTTTTTAAAATTTGTCCTAATTAGTTATACCTAACAGAACACATTTTGACACATCATACATAGATAGAGTATAACTTCTCATTCTTCTGGTTTGGTTGTACATGATGTAGGGTTATGCTGGTCATTGCCAGATTCATTCTACTATCCTTCCTACCAAGAGACCCCCTCCCTCCCTCCACTCCCCTCTGTTTTATCCAAGATACCTCTATTCTTCCCTAGCTTACCCCCTACTTATTGTGAATTAGTGTCTGCATATCAGAGAAAACATTCAGCCTTTGGTTCTTTGGGACTGGATTATTTCAATTAGCATAATATTCTCCAGCTCCATCTATTTACTGGCAAATGCCATAATTTCATTTTAGATAGATAGATAGATAGATAGATAGATAGACAGACAGACAAACAGACAGACATGGACCATGGACCTTTATTTAATTTTTATATGTGGTGCTGCAAATCAAACCCAGTGCCTTGCATGTGCTAGGCAAGCGCTCTACCACTGAGCCACAATCCCAGCCCTCTGTGGG
The DNA here is from genome assembly GCA_020662805.1 of Glaucomys volans. NCBI lineage: Eukaryota > Metazoa > Chordata > Mammalia > Rodentia > Sciuridae > Glaucomys > Glaucomys volans. Next base: position 381,987 of record JAJEJO010000817.1, read on the forward strand.
AACAGTTTTGAAGCATAATTTACACTCCAGTATTCCCCAGTGGGCTCAGACTGAAGCTACTCCCTAGAGTTTTGCCTAAAATTGTATCCGTGTTTGTGCGCAAATTAAACTATTATCTCAGTTCCAGGCCACCCTTCTTCACTATGCTTTGTGAACACCCTTTGGGCTCTGCCAGCTGCTCCCTATTAGGCTCTGCCAATAGAGAGCACTAGAAAAAAACTGCAAGGCTGGAGGAGGAAGAAGGGACTTGCTTCTTCCTGTTTGCTTCTATTTACTCTATATTCCTATTATCATGAATCCAGCAACTTTTCATCACTCCAGCAGTGACAATTCATTCCTTATAACAGAGCCTGATCCTGCAAGTTCCCAGCACTTGCAGAACTAGTTTTGTTATATCAACAAAACTAGATATCAAAGATATCAACACTTTGTATCAAAACTAGATACAAAGATATCAACATCAGCCACCATCACCTCCCTTCTCTGTGGTCTGGATCCCAGCACAGTGGGTCTCTCTTTGAAAATCAGAGATGCCAGCACTGAACTGAGCAGTGCCACCTTCTTAGAGGTCTGAGATTCAACTCCACGGAGTCACTTCTTCAGGCTTCCAAGTGTTAGTGATTCAAAATTGTCCTCTTTGTTCCCCTACCCCTAGGGGTCATAGCTACTTCCTGAAATTGCCACCTCCATAATATTTAGTGTTTTCTTTTTAACAGTAACAATTCTTTGTTTCAAATTCTCTGTTAAAGTAACTGGTGTGTTTTCTATCTCCTAACTGGATCCTTTCTCCCCTTCCTTGCCCTTACTTCTCCCACCACAATCTAAAGACAATCTCAGAAAGAGTTTTGGATGTTGATAATCACATTGAACTGACTGGAAACAAATGGATTAGACGTCTACTACATTTTAGAGGAAATTGGATTTGCCAAAGGATCTGTACACCCAATATAAAATCAGTTTTAGTTATTTAGGTTACAAACCATCTTTGGTTAACCCCCAGCCTCTTCAAGTTTGAAAGCTGTGCAGTTTCCAAGAAGAGCAAACTCCCATATGTCTATGGGAGATCATGGACAAAGAAAACCTTCCAGAAGGCAGAGCCAGAAAATGGAAAGCAAAAGAAAAGAGATTATCTCTGAAAAAGAAGAGTTAAGGCCTAATCACCTCATCAAGGAATTTCATCACTCCTGGTAGGGGAAGCCTACAAAAAGTCTTCTAAACAGGATTTCAGAATTGCTAAGGAGCAGTGACTACTATGTCTTTCATTTTCCTTTTCTTATAAGATTTTTCTTTTTTTTTTTTTTCAACTTTTTTTCTTAATTATCCTCCTTCACATCTACTACTGTATGTTTTGTTGAGTAGTGCTGGTAGTGGGGCTTGTCTGTCTTCTCGAATCATAGTTTGCCACACCGTGAGAAGTCACATCTAGTCCTGATGGGGAAATCTGTGTACCACCTGAAATTTTAAGCTAGAAGGAGTGACTTATATACTTTGGAGATGGGTTAATGTGAGGGATGGATTAAAAAAATGAAGGGATAGGTTGAAGCAGAAAAAAATCTTATGTGTTCACCAAGTCATTTAATTTCTTCCTTTAAAATTTTTATAGTTCTTTTATAATTAGGTGGAAGCATGTGACTACTTTGGGCCATATGTAGATAGACTACACCATCATCACTGAAAATATGGTTCAGAGACCAGTGTTGTTCAATGAGTTGTTTATGATCTACAACTAGGTAAGTATAGAAAGTGAGAACATTTGGAAACTTTTATAGGATCTTGACTTTTTAAATTTTTTTTTTTTTTTTAGTACAGGAATTGAACCCAGGGCTTCATGCATGCAAGGCAGGCACTCTACCACTGAGCTATATCCAAAGCCCAGAACTTGACAGCATTTTGCAATATTTTTATCATTTACAAAAGTAGTAGTCTGGAATAGTTGGAAATTTTTTTTAAAGTGATCCTTTAGTATAGATAGTTTGAGAACCAGTATTCTGGCCCCTGACATCTCTCTTTTCTTTTCTTTTTTAAAGAAAGATATACATTTTTTTTTTTAGCTGTAGATGAACACAATACCTTTATTTTATTTACTTATTTTTATGTGGTGCTGAGGTTTGAACCCAGTGCCTCACACATGCCAGGAAGTGCTCTACCACTGAGCCATAACCCCAGGCCCATCCCAACATCCCTTGATACTCTTATAAACTCTTTCTTTTTTGGTCAGTCAGGAGCAGAAAATCCACCAGAGTATTTTGAGCTCTAGGGGAAAAAAGTAAAACTACTAGATAGAAGTTTTCTGAATCATTGATGGAACAGAACCTCCACCAAACAAATAGAGCTGTACTAGAGTATGAGGTAAGAAATAAACTTTAGAAGTGGAATGAATCTGATATAACTTTGCTATGTACATATATGAATATACCACAGTGAATCTCACCATCATGTATATCCACAAGAAATTAATTTTAAAAAAATAAATAACTATAGGTAAATGTGAAAGATCAATAGAGAGAAGGGAGAGGGATGGGGAAAGGGAAAGAGAAGGAGAAAGTACTGAAGTCTGAATTAGAATGAGATATATTCCATGCTTGTACTATAGAAAATGGATTCTACTGTCATGTATAATTAAAAAGAACTGATAAAAAGAAACTTTAATATGTTAAACCATAACATATTAAGATAATTTATTTTAGTAGTGTTATTCAAATATATTATTTTTAAATTTTCCTATAACATTAACTTTCATCTCTCTGCTCATGGTTGCTGAAATTTGTTTCAAAGTATACCTCCTCCAAAACATCAGAACCTACATATGTGTTGTCACATACTTGACAACCCTTTGGTCCTGTGTTGAATGTTCCACAGGACCAAGAGAAATAACATTTCTAAAGCTGAATATATTGTGCTGCTTTCTCTTTTTCTTTTCTCTGTTCCATTTGGTTGGATCATGTTCCCATTCCTCCAGTTATCCAACCTTCAAACCTGAGTCTAACCCTTACTTTATCTTTCTCTAGTGTTCCCCATAACCAATCAACTCTGCACCAAGTTCCAAACATTCTTTTTCCAACCTTGCACTCATCTCAATTTCCAGTTCCTCTATCATAACTCACTTGAGTTATTGCCAAACCTTCTGTTGTATACTACTGTAATAAACTCCTTCCAGTGCCACAAAAATACATTTTCAGAAAACTAAGTATGTAATATATGTTTTAAAAACACATCAATTGCTGGGCGTGGTGGCGCAGGCCTGTAATCCAAGCGACTTGGGAGGCTGAGTCAGGAGGATCGCGAGTTCAAAGCCAGCCTCAGCAACTTAGTGAGGCTCTTAGCAACTCAGTGAGACCCTGTCTCTAAATAAAATACAAAATAGGGCTGGGGATGTGGCTCAGTGGCCGAGTGTCCCTGAGTTCAATCCCTGGTTCCAAAAAAAAAAAAACCAAAAACACATCATTTGTTTATATAGTCCTTGATATAAAACTTACACTCCTGAATATGGTGTGGTAGAATCTATGGCCTGACTACTTCATTATCCCTTCTTCTCTACTAATTGGAGATGTGGAAAGTGTATGGGGTGGGGGGACTATACAGTTTTGCCACTGAAGTTCTAGATATGGTAGATTCTACCAAATTGATGCACTTACACTAGATTTAGAAGATGTTATTGTTATTGTTTTTGTTGCTGTTGGTAAGGTAAGTTATAAAGATATCTTAAGTGGCAACTGCAGGAACGGAACTTAGAGCTATAGTATCTGGGCACTCTCTTCATGGATTCGAGAAGCAACTGAGGCAGGATCAATGGCGGTGGCAGCAGCTTCCTGAACCCTACATCTCAGCCATGAATCATAGCAGCCCCTTGACATCCACCCTTCCACCAAAGTCATATTTCCTTGTATTAAATAACTTTCTTTCTGAAATACCTAAAACCTTCTCTATTATTTATACTACACCCTGACTAACATGATGTAAAAGGACTTTCATAGTCTATCTCCTATCTCTCTAACCAACCTAATATGATGTTCCATCACCACACTATACACATCCATCCCCACATATTATAGTTGCACCATGCACAGCCTCAAATGCACCATGTTTTCTCATGACTTCCTCTACTTGAAAAGCCATTTTTGCCCCTCAGCAACTTTCCAACTCCGATTTATTATTTAAGATTCAAATGAACTTACCTACTCTGGGAAGCTTTCCCTGATATCTCTGCCTCCATCAGGGTGCTTATAATAGAAATTTCTCATTTTTTCCACATAGTGTCTGAGTTCCCTACCTACATTTGAGATACCCCCATATTCATCAGGCATATGTAGAAAGTGTATCTGTGCATGATCTAGGTTCTGCCAATTAAATACATCTGTTATGGGAATCACCCAAGAAGTGGCAAACAGCACTTGAAGATTAGGAGAAACCAAACTTTATTTTGCGCTGGTGGGTCCAGAGGAGATCAGCACTCCAAATTCTGAGCACCCCTTACCAGTTTTTCCCAACATTTATAGGCTATCTAGTGTTATAAATTTTCTAGTCTAAAATGATACATAGTTGTGCACAAGGTTTCAAAAGAACAGGATATATGACTGTGTGTGTAGGGGTTTTCAAGAGGGAAGTGTGTTTACAAAAGCAGAGCATGATAAGGGAGACTGGCTCCTCTTACAAGGCCTTGGTAAATCTCTCACCTTGGGCCCGACGCCTTCACAGGGGCATTTACACTTCAAAGGAAAGTAGTTAGATCCTAGGGAAAGTCCTTTATAATCCAAAAGGAAGGAGTAAATGGTGCTAATTAGGGTCCCTGTAAAGCAACTGGCAGGAATGGGGAGGGGAACTCTCTCCCTTCCCCGGGCACAAATTTTTACAGACAGCGTGCTTAGTTTACTTTATTTTCCAGGTTGGGGTCAGTTACCCACTACATATCTATCCCAGATTTTGAGTTAGGAGCTATTGAATTGAAAAAGGCATATTTTCTTTGCAGAACTCACACTGCATAGTAGCAGAGAAGGAATCTAAAACTAGTTTCTAGAGGCATTCATACCAGTAGTTATAGCAACAGAGTTGTATCAGTGGTGTGGGCAGTTCAAGCTGGAGTGTCTCTGTTACTGGAAGTAACAATGGTATCCTCTCCAACCTAGTTCAATATGATTTTGGAAGTTATTTGTGTTTGTGCAGCCTCTGTGTGTTTGTTTGTTTTTGGTACTGGGGATTGAACCTAGGGGCGCTCCACCACTGAGCCACATCCCCAGCCCTATTTTGTATCTTACTTAGAGACATGGTCTCACTGAGTTGCTCAGGGCCTCACTAAGTTGTTGAGGCTGGTTTTGAACTCACGATCCTCCTGCCTCAGCCTCCCAAGCTGCTGGGATTACAGGCATGTGCCACCGGACTGGCTAGCCTCTGGTTTTTAAACCTGCCAAGAGACTATATACTAATCAATGCTCCTTAATAAATTCCTTTTCTGCATAAATAAGTCAGAATCTATTTCTATTGCTTATTACCAAGAACTTTGACTTATATAACCCCTCCCTGCTCTTTCCAACTGCACTTTGTATGTGTGAGTTTAGGTAATTGTTCAGCAAATATTTACTTCTGTATATTCCAAATACAGTTTCCTGCTCTGTGGACATTGGGCTTGGTCAGGTGTTTTTCTTTGGCCAATAGAATATCTGCATTTGTAATTCAATCAGAGACTTGAAATTTTTCGGAGGGGGAGAGTGGTACCAGGGATTGAACTCAGGGGCACTCAACCAGTGAACCACATCCTCAGCCCTATTTTGTATTCTGTTTAGAGACAGAGTCTCACCAAATTGCTTAGCACCTTGTTTTTGCTGACCTGGCTTTGAACTCGGAATCCTCCTGTCTCAGCCTTCCAAGCTGTTGGGATTATAGGCATGCACCACTGTGCCTGTCAGAGACTTGAAATATTTTTGTGCGTTCGAGCTTGTCCTCCTGCTACAATGATGAAAAGAGCACGTCCCAGGTTGCTGCTGATTATTCAGTTTTGACTGCAGAGTAAGAGCCATGGAACTGACCACACACCCTAGGTAGCTGCATGTCCAAAGATAAGGGACAAATGGAGCTGACTTGAACCCAGCCTGTATTCAGTCTGTATTTTGGAATTCATGGCCTCAAGTCATCCCAGAGCCCCAAAAGCAAGAGAATGCAGTTGCTATTTAAGTTAATGCATCATTGTGCAACATATATCCATAACTAAAACAGTATGGACTCATTAATAGTTCTACCAATAGTCAACCTACATTATACTTACTGGTTTACTTATCTGTTGCTCCGTACTGGATTATAAGATTGTTGAGGGTTGGAGATTGTTTCTTAATGGTCTTTATATTTTCAGTGCTTATCTTAAAACCTTTATCAAACCTCAGTGAATGTTCAATGAATGAAAAAACACATAAATGAATGAATGTTAAGCATTCTAAAAACTGTTAAAAAATTTTTTTTGTCTATTGCACCACTAGAAAAGCCTTTCAGAACATCATCTTTTATTAAAATGTTTGTCCTGTCAAAATATAGTAAAATTGATTAGATTGAGCTAGATTAAATTGTAGTGGGGTAATAAGTCAATTTGTGCCTGAGACTACTCACTATTTATCTTGTTTGGAGTTTTGGATGCTCCTCAATGAGATGAAAACAAAGGACCAACTCGTAATAAGTACACTCAATAAATTTCATTTCCATTTTCTTTTCAAAACTTAGCTACTGCTTTGCATACATTCTTCTGCCATTTTATATGTATTTGGTTATTTCTAGTATGTGTGGATTCTACAAAATTACTTTCAAATATTAAATTAATTTCTTGTTTTCAAATTTGGCTTATTTGGGAGCATCACCCTGTCACTCCCATGTACCGAATACCTAACTTACAGCTGAAGCTTAACAAGTTTATTAGATAAATTTGTCATTTATCAGATTAACAGTTTCCTGAGTATGTAAAATTTTTATAAAATCCTTTTAACAAGTGAACATTTTAATACTGACTAAAATCGAAACTCTTACACAGTTTTATTTTATTTTTAAAAAATATGCAAAGTGATTTGTCTCAAACCATTCCTGAGAGGGTCTCATTAAGTTGCTGAGGGTCTTGCTAAATTGCTGAGGCTGGCCTCAAACTTTCAATCCTCCTGCCTTGGCCTCAGTTGCTGGGATTACAGTTGTGCACCACCCTGCCCATCTCATAAGTAGACAGTTATATTGTCTATAATACAAAAAGTAAACAGTTTTCTTTAGGAAAACAAAGCTATGCTTGAATTAAAAACTAAAAAATAACTTCTTTGAGTCATCCTAAGCAAGATTTTATGTACCTTTATCCAGGATAGATTTCAGTGTATCCAGAGGAATGGGTATGTTACAAATCCTTCAGGCAATTTTCCTTAGTGTTACTGTATTCAACTGAGCTTTGAAAAATTAGTAAACAGCTCTGAATTTGAGATTAACCCCCCTGAGAAATACTTAGAATACAATCATTCATTGTCACTAATTAAGTACAGAGCCTTATGTTTTAATGAATCAGCAGAGCTGGGGGGGTAGCATTGACATTTTCTGGTGAATATTAAAACATGCAAAAAACCAGCTGAATAGAGAGTCACTCCACCTGGTACTTGGAGTTGTGCCAAAGAAATGAAGTATAGAAATAAGGATGAGATTGTCCTTAGAAAGTAATGTGTCCCCGCTAAACTACAAACAAATGGGTAACTGATCTTCTAGAGTTCCACATCATAAAACAAGGCAGCAATAATTCTAGTCTGGAGTATGTTAAATACCACCATGACCCTTTGCCATTAAAATCTTTATATTAAAATAGTCATAGATCATCAAGATGCTATTTTTCTCCTTATAGAATGGCCCACCTGAAACCTGCCTGTATTTTTACATTGAATACTGACCCAAGATGGCATCTTTTCATGTGTGTGTTTATAATCCATCCATCCTCCTTGATAAAATGTGTTTTGCACATTTTTTTTGAATTTTTAAAAATAGCTAGATTTTGAGAAATCTTTATATATTCTGGATACAAGTCCTTTATCTGATATGAGACTCACAAATTTTTTTTTCCTGATCTGTGACTTATCAGTGTCTTTCAAAGAGCAAAAATTCTTAATTTTATTATAGAAAAGTTCATCAGTTATTGTTATGATTCATACTTTTAGTGTTGTATTTTTGACCAACCCAAAGTCACAAAGATTTTCTTCTAGAAGTATTAGAGTTTTAAGTTTTAGATTTAGGGCTGTGATCCATTTTGAGTGAATTTTAGTTACAAATGGTACAAATTCTAGATTAAGGATATTTATTTATATACTTGCATACTTATTGAATACATCTGTCAAATTAATCTAAGATCATTTGCTTATAACCTTTCTTCACTGTACTGCCTTTGCACCTTTGTCAAAAATTAATCAATCATATATGTGTAGGTCCATCTGTAGAGACTCTCTATTCTGTTTGATCTATTTTTCTATGTTTATATCCATATTATGCTCTCTTATGAGAGTAACTTTATAGTAAATCTTAAAATCAAATGGCGTTAGCCTTCCAAATTTTTTCTTCTTTGCAAACACTAACTGAAAAAAAAAAAAAAATATATATATATATATATATATATATATATACTACAAGTAAAGAGCAGAAAGATCAGTAGAGTAGAAGGAAGAAAAAAGGGAAGAGGGGAGCAGGACAGGGGAAGTATAGGGATTGCATTAGAGCAAATTATATTCCATACTTTTATAATTATGTCAAAACAGATTCTAGTATTATATGTAACTAAAAAAATCAATAAAAAGGAAAAATGCAACAATAAAAAAATCTAGGATTTAGAATAGAATTACGTTAACTTTATAGGTTAATTTGGGGGAGAATTGACATTTTAAAAATAAGAGTCTTCAGGTCCATAATATGGTATCTTTTCATTTATTTATGTCTTTACTTTGGATGAGTAATATTTTAGAGATTTCTGGGTACAGATCTTACACATGAATTGTCAGATTTTGACCTACTTCATATTTTTGATTCCTTATAACCTATAGCTTGCCAAAATCACTTCCTAGTTCCACCAGTTATTTATATTCTTCAGAGATGCACATTTATTTAGGCCTACCAGAAATTTTTTAAAAAATAGATCCCACAGTATATTCTGCACACAAGATCATGTGGTCTGCAAATAAAGTTATATTTTTTCCTCTCCAGTCTGGATGTCTTTCTTTCCTTTTCTTATACTGGATAAAACCTCTAGTACAATGTTGAATGCAGTTAACAGTGGATATCCTTCCATTGCTCCTGATCTTAGGGCGAAAACATTTAGTTTTTTTTTTTTTTCACCAATAGAGAGTTTTTTCCCCCAAATTTCTTTATTTTAAACTCATTGAAATAAATAAAATTATGTTTTAAAAAATAGGGTATTCTCACAAACTGAAAGCCAAGAACCGAAGAACAAGTTGATCCTTTTTTTCTGTAGAGGCAGATCTAATTAGCTTTTGTCAAAAAAACAAAACAAAAAAAATTCTTCCTGTTTCTAGGGCATCAAAAGCACTCTGAATGCTATAATGTGTTGTTCAGGTACAAAGTTTCAGCCCTCTAACGGGGATTAAGAAACATCAAAGGCTACTATAATTTCCTTTCTTTTAATATCAAATTGTACATACTTTTTGCATAAATTTGAGAATAGAGGGGTTTTTAAATGCCTCTTATCAGGGTGAGTACATTCCCTTTAATTCCTCATTTGCTGGGAGTTTTTTTTTTATCATGAGTGGATGCTAAATTTTATTGAATGCTTTTACTGCATCTGTTGAGATAATCAGGTTTTTTCTTTATTAATCTTTCAATATAGTAAATTACATGAACTGATTTTCAAACCCAAATACTTGTATTTCTCAGATAAATTTCTCTAGATTCTTTTTGTATATTGTTGAATTCAGATTGCTAAAATTTTAAAATATGTTTGCATCAAAGTTTATGAGGGATATTCATTCATATTAGTTTTCTTCTAATGCTTTTGGTTTGGGTATCTGAGTAATGCTGGCTTTCCACCTCTTCAATTTTTTTAACAAATGTTTATGTATAACTGGTATTCTTTTCTTCCTTAAATGTTTGGTAGCACTCACCAGTGAAGGCATATGGGTCTGGATTTTCATTTGTGGATAAGTTTATTATTTTTTGTTCTTTTTAGATATACATGACAGTAGAGTATATTTTGACATATTATACATACATGATTTGTGGGTTTTTGATCACACATTCAATTTCTTTAATAGATATACATATATTTTGGTTTTATTATTTTTTTTCTTCTTTTGTTTTGGGGTACCAGGGATTGAACTCAGGGGCACTAGACCACTGAGCCACATCCGCAGCCCTATTTTGTATTTTACTTAGAGGCAGGGTTTCACTGAGTTGCTTAGCACCTCGCTTTTGCTGAGGCTGGCCCTGAACTCATGATCCTCCTGCCTCAGCTTCCTTGAACCCTGGGATTATAGGCATGCACCACTGCGCCTGGTTTATATTTAAGATTTCAGTTGCTTCCTGGATGAACCTTAGCTATTTGTCTTTCAAGGAATCTGCCCATTTCATCTAAGTTGTCAGATTTATTGGCACAAAATTGTTCATAATATTTTCTCTTTATCAGTTTAACATCTGGATAATCTATATTGATATCACCTCTCTCATTCCAGATATTGTTAATTTGTGTATTCTCACTTTTTTCCTGATCAGTCTGAATAAAAATTCATTAATTTTTAAAATCTTACCCCCAAAACCAGCTTCTCATTGATTTCCTCTAATGTTTTTTTGTTTTCTATTTCACTGGTTTCTGCCCTTGTCTGCATTTTTTCTTTCTTCTGTTTATTTTGGGTTTGATTTTTTTCCCTTCTTTGTTTATTGTTTCTTAAAGCGAAAGCTGAGGTTATTGAATTGAGACCTTCTTATGTTCTAACAGACATTGGGTGCTATTAGTTTCTAAGTACAGCTTTAGCTGCATCTCACAAATTATATTTGTTGTGTTGTCACTTTTCTTTGTTAAAAAGACTTTCATTCAGTTTATAATTTCCTATAATTTCTTCTTAACACATAGGTTATTTAGAAATGTGATATTTAATTACTAATATTTAAAGATTTCCCAGATACCTCCATCATTATTAATTGCTAATTTTATTTGTTTTTTTTTTTTTTAAGTAACTGACTTCTTTGGAGCAGTCTTAGGTTTACTAAAAAGATGAGCAGAAAATACACAGTTCTCACATACCTCCTCTTGTTTCCTCCATTGCTAGCATCTTGCATTAGTGCAGTACATGTGTGATAGTCATCCATGGTTGATCTTAGAATCCACAGTGTTTTACAGTTCAGTGGGTTTTAACAAATGCATCTCATGTATCTACCATTATAATATCATGAAAAATAGTTTCACTGCCTTAAAAATCCCTGTGTTTCACTTATTCATCCCTCCCTCCCACCAAATGAACTCCTGGAAACCCTGTTCTTTTTATTGTCTGGACAGTTTTGCCTTTTTCAGAATGTCATGTGTTTAGAATCTTATGGTATATAGTCTTTTCAGACTGACTTGCTCTATTTAGCAATACATCTTTGAGTTTCCTCCATGCCTTTTCATAACTTAAAATATCATTTACTTTTATCTCGGAATAGTATTTAATTGTGTGGATGTACCACGGTTTATTTTTTTTTTTATTCACCTACTGAAGGACATATTGGTTGCTTACATTTTGAGGCAGTTATGAAGAAAGCTGCTGTAAACATTTATGTGCATATTTTTGTATGGACACAAGTTTTAAAATCATTTGGGTAAATATATGTAGAACACTAAGAGCTTGATTTAACTGCCTAAGGTCCTACAGTGAGGGTATAACAGATAGAAATGAACTTAACCTGACCCAGACTGTATACACCTAACCACTATGCAAAACTGCCTCTTAATATGTGATACAAGTCAGACAAACCCAGTAAGGAAGTGTAGTTTGAGTCAGATTTGGAAAGAAGACAGAGAGTTGGACATATAGAAATGGGGAGAAAGTTTCATTGTGGAGTATGTGAAATGTTGCTTAGAAAAGTGGAATAGTAGTAATGGTTACACTAAATATGAATATACTATTAAGTAATACCCCTGAATTATAAACTTAAACATAGTTAAAATGGCAACTTTTATGTTATGTATATTTTACCATAGTTTTTTTTAAAGGAATATCTTTCTCTTTTTCTTTTTTTTTAAGTTGTAGATGGACACAATACCTTTATTTTATTTATTTGCTTATTTATTTTTATGTGGTGCTGAGGATTGAACCCAGTGCCTCACAGGTGCTAGGCAAGAGCTCTACCACTGAGCTACAACCCCAGCCCCCAAAGTTTTTTTTTTTTAAAGTATAATGTGTATGTTGATCCATGGGTGTGAGAGTAAGTTAATCCAACCGAAATTAAAGTTTTATTGGGGTAATAATGGGAGAGGGAGTTGGATATGTAAAGATCTTGGAGAATCATTGAAATTTTACAAGGTAAAATACAAATGAAATCTGAAATTTCTTTTTTCTTTATTTCTTCTTCATCTTATTATTTTTTGTACTGGGAATTGAACCCACGTGTGGTTTACCAGTGAGCTACAATCACAGCCCCTTTTTTTTTTTTTTTCTTTTTTTTTTTTTTTACAGTGCTGGGGATTGAACCCAGGGCCTTGTGCTTGTGAGGCAGGCACTCTACCAACTGAGCTATATCCCCAGGCCCCCTTTTTATTTTTTATTATTTTGAGACAGGGTTTTGCTAAATTGCTGAGGGACTCACTAAATTGTTGAGGCTGGCTTTGAACTTGTGATCCTTCTGCCTCAGCCTCCTGAGTGACTTCAGGTATGCACCACCATGCCTGGTGAAATCTGAAATTTCAAAGTATTACCTTATGAATATGAAAATGTATTGAAATAAGACAAGGTTAGAGGTGAGAGATGCAACTCAATTCAGTCTAGCTACATCCACACACACACAATCTATTTCCTCTAACAGCACTTCATAAAGTGAGCATTACTGTTCCCTTTCTATACTCAAGGAAGCTAAAGCTTATTCACATTTATATTTCTAGCATTTGGTAAAAATACAGTAATTTTAAATGAGGTTTAAAAATTGAAAATCCAGTGGGATTCATGAATAGCAGAAATAACAGTGATTTAATTATCATACAACCCTTTGAATCCTGGTTCTTTCTTAGCCTCTATGTGATTTTGGGAAAATGATTTAGCTTGTCTGAGCCCCAATTTTCTCATCTATGAAGATGTGATGAAAACACCCATCTCCTAAAGATTAAATTCTGTGTATATAAAGAGCTAAACCCAGTACATATTACCCAAGATATGCTCAGTAATTGTTAATTCACTTTCTTCCTCCTAAATTAGTGATTTTTGTCTGACATTTATTTTGTAGCATGTATGCGAATCAGTTTTCTGATTGATGATATTTAAAACATTTGTAAATTTAGGATTTTCTTGCATTGACAAATGATAAATTTTCACACATTAATCGCTTTCTGGCTAGGAAAAAAGCACATTTTACTAATTGAAGGCACAAAATTCTAAAGAAAAAATTATGAACATGGTTTGGAAACTCATGTACATATTTATTTAACACCATTTCATATCTTTAAGAAGGCTTTGGAAACTTATTTAGAAAACTGAAAAGTCCTTGAATACCAAGTGGTTTAACAGGAATTTTTTAATGAGTTAAGTGTAAATGAATCAAAAACACATGAATTCTATTTTCTGTAAATAACACATGGTTATGAAAACTGAAAATGTACTCAGAAAAAAAATTGTCTCCTGTGTAGTATTGAATTAAAACTAAAAAAATAGTGCTTCCCAAAATAAGGCAAGCACCATTTAGATCATAGAGTACTATCTGTTGAAGTTCTCTCTCATTGACCACAGCATATCGTATGTATTTGATTTTGCTGAGATAAAATTACTTTAGGATGGTGTCCAAAGCTATATCTGATGAGACTTTGGTATTTTCATTTTCAGAAGAGATAAAATTAATCATTTTTGACAAAAGAGAAAGCGCTTGTTCTCATCAGCATAAATTGTTCATATGGGAGCAACTCTAGGACCTCAGTTATGAGAATAGTAGGTAGGAGTGGTGGAGAGGTGTTGGCAAAAGCTGGCACCACAATTTCCCAAGAAGAATCACTTCTTTTGTCAGGAGAGTTAATTCCCTAAATTTTCATCAAGATATTAAAGCCTTTCACTAACATTGCCAAGTAATATAAGTGTCTCCAAATATTTTAGTTGCATTGTAGATGACTTCCTCCCTCCCTCCCTCTCTTCTTAGAAAGAGTTAGCTACCACATCTGGGGGCCAGATGAAGAAATCCTAATTTTAATATTACTATTCATCTGGTCAAAGTCATCCAGTTCTTATTTTGGTATTCAGAAGAATTTCCACTCATTTGAAGTAGTAGACATTGCCTTTTATAATTTGCAGTCTCCCTCTCCTCTAAGATGGTGAAACTGATGCATTTGGTTATTTTTAGAATGAAAAACATACAGATAAAATTGCTTTAGAATTAGACATATGTTTGTGCAATGAAATGGACCCTAAGATATGACTAAATGGACATTGATTAAAGGACCAGAAGCACTGGCAGAAGAATAGACATATAGATCAATGGAATACAATTGAGAGTCTAGAAATAAGCCCTCACAATTGTAGTCAACTGATTTTCAACACGTGCGCCAAGACAGTTCAAGGGGGGAAAGAATAGCGTTTTCAAAAAATGGTCTTGTCCTAACTGAATTTCTATATGCAGAATAATAAAGTTGGATCCCTACCATATGCCAATTACAAAATTTAACTGAGAACAGATCAAAGACCAACATAAATGAATCAAAGATAAACTGTAAAGTTCCTAGAAGAAAACAGGCATAAACTTGAATGATCTTAGATTTGACAGTGGTTTCTTAGTTATGATACCAAAAGCACAAATAACAGGTCAATTATTCAGTATTGAAACTCTGTGCTTCAAAATACACAAAAGTGAAAAGACAACTCATTGAATGTAGGAAAATTTTAGAAATCATATTGATAAGGACTTCTATCTAAACTAATAAAGAACTATTGCAAATCAATAATAAAGAAACAAATAGCCCAACTTAAAAGTGGGTAAGTGATCTGAATAAACATTTCTCCAAAGAAGATATGCAAATGGCCAATAAGCACACAAAGAGGTGTTTGATGTCATTAGTCATCAGAGAAGATCAAATAAAAACCACAATAAAAGATTATACCTTAATACAACTAGAATGGCTCTAATAAAAAATACAGAAACTAACAAATGTTGGCAAGGATGTGGATACATTGGAACTTCTGTGCACTGTTTTGGGGAATGCAAAATGGTGTAGCTTCTTTGGAAAGCAATATGGTTATTCCTCAAAGTTAAAATAGAGAGTTACCAGATGACTAGCCAATTCAACCTCTGGGTATATATTCAAGAGAAATGAAAATATAATGTCCATAACAACATTATTCCTTATGGTGAAATGTGGTAAGACCCATATGACTATCAACTGATGAATGGATAAACTGCGGTATGTTTTTACAACAGAATATTATTTGGCAATGAAATAAATGAAATACACATACTGCAGTATCAATTAACCTTGAAAATATTATACTAATTGAAAGGAGCCAGTCACAGAAGACAATATGTTTTATGATTCTATTTATATGAAATATCTACAGTGGGCAAGCACAAAGAGACGGCAAATTGATTAGCAGTTGCCAAAAGTTGGGAAAATGGACAGAAATGGGAGAGGGTTGACTGCAAAAAAGATAGGATTTCTTTTGGAGAGGATGAAAGTATTTTAAAATTGGTTATATTGATAGATCCATAATGGTGAAATATATGAAAAACCACATTAAATGGGATAGATTGTGTGCTCTATGAGTTATATCTCAGTAAGGATATCACCAAAAAGAGGACAAGAAATAAATATAATTGTGTACTTTTTG